>SJYX01020665.1:36388-55339 GCA_006410675.1 Oreotragus oreotragus
ACTCTCACATCCATATATGACCACTGGAAAAACCATAGCCTTGACTAGACGGACCTTTGTTGGAAATGTAATGTCTCTGCTTTTGAATATGCTGTCTAGATTGGTCATAACTTCCCTTAAAGGAGCAAGCGTCTTTTAATTTCATGGCTGCAATCACCATCTGCAGTGATTCTGGAGCCCAAAAAAAACAAAGTCTGACACTGTTTCCACTGTTTCTCCATTTCCCATGAAGTGATGGGACTGGATGCCATGATCTTAGTTTTCTGAATGTTGAGCTTTAAGCCAACTTTTTCACTCTCCTCTTTCACTTTCATCAAGAGGCTTTTTAGTTCTTCTTACTTTCTGCCATAAGTGTGGTGTCATCTGCATATCTGAGGTTATAGATATTTCTCCTGGCAATCTTGATTCTAGGTTGTGCTTCCTCCAGTGCAACGTTTCTCATGATGTACTCTGCATATAAGTTAAATAAGCAGGGTGACAATATACAGACTTGACGTACTCCTTTTCCTTTTTGGAACCAGTCTGTTGTCTATATCACTGCAAACTATCAACCTGTCAAGACCAGAGACCGAGACTGAGTTCTTAATATTGTTCCCACCCTCAAGGTGATGCATTAGGCCAGGTGCTGGCAGGTATGTAATAGTTGACTACTATCTCCTGTTGGGTAGTGATTTAGGCTAACGACATTCCATACTTTTTTCACATATGGAATTACCTTCTCTCCCCACTGTGTCTTTTCCACACAATAGCTCAAGAATGCTCAATCTAATCCTTAAATATCCCACACCCTGTCTTCAGCCAAAAGATTCATTTTACATTCGAGTGGATATGAAAACAAAATGATGGAAACCAATTTCCTCCCCATGGACTCTGTGGCAAATTTACAAGTATTTCCCTTTGGGGATTAAGTTTCATTATTCAGAGTTGATGAATAGATAACCTACTCTCTTTTGTCTGACTTCTTTTCTTTGACTCAATTCATTACTCCCATACCAATCTCTGCTTCATTTTTCAAATGGCACATTTATACTTGAAACTTATCTCAAGATAACTTGGACAGAATCCACTGAATATGGCATGTGTAAACCAAGGAGGAAATTATGAGCAGAGATCTTGGCTCCTAGCAGATAACTTCTCCCAGGAGAAATATTCATATACACAATTATCACCTGGTCACATAAGGCCATTTTCTTCTTTTCTCCCAATAGAGCCATAAGAAAGGACTATCCTGTTGAGGGTATCATCCCTGAAAGGGTGCACACTGGAGAACAGAGAAAATGCAACTGGATCTCAGGTTATTTACTAAGAAATCCTTTTGTTGTTGTTGTTGTTCTTGGTTCAACACCCCTTGATAATGGCAGACTGAAGCAACAGCAAGTGACACAGGGACAAATCAATTAAAACCTCATCTCTTGGTTCCAAAGGTCCTGGATACTCTACCATGTCAAAAATAATGAAATGAAAAGAAACTAAACAAACTCTGTCTCCAAACTAAAGAGAAATCATGAGTCACCAGTTCAAACAAAACTTAATCTTGGGTTTAAGAAAATCTAGAATGAGTAGTAGAGGAAGGAAATGATGAACATCATTCACCATCTTCAATAGTGAAGACTGTTCTCAGCTATTTCTGGATAAAGTTGGGGAAAAAAAGAACAGTTAGGACTATTAATTGTTTACCTATACTGTAAATGACCTAGTTAATTTTAAGAAAAGAATGACTGGTTAGATTTGAAAATATCTTCTTAAGAAAAAAGAGAGGGTTTTCTGTTTTCAGAGATATGGAGTTTCAGAGATATGAAGTGCAATGTGAAATGGAGGACACCTGCAATGTGTGATGTGCATGTTCTTTCCTACCTTATATGCACCCTCTGCAATTCTCACTTCCCATCCTAATACTTTCTTTTTGAGACTAACTCTGGAGCTACTACAGGTCTCATTTGCTACTTGTATATCCATAACTTAGAAATGCAGACAAGTTAATTCATTTTAAGGGAAACTTTGACACAGGGGAGATTCTCCCAACACAATCTGTCCTAAGATGCAGGACAAACAGCCTCTAAGAAAGTGGTGAAATCAGACAGAATCACCTGATATCAAATTGAAACAAACTTATATTGTTTTCCTCATATTGATTTCCTTCCTGCTTGCCTCATATTTCCATCATTCTTGTTTCCCCAGGATTAAAGAACTTCCCCAGTTGTTTAGCAGTGATTTAAAAACTTTAGAACTTTGCCTCAAACTGTTTTCTGGGTAACTTAGGCTGAGACAGAAAGCATATAAAACCACTATCATTGGAATCTTGTTGTTGCTGTCATTGTTTTTTAGTTGCTAAGTCATGTCTGACTGTTTGTGACCCAATGAACTGTACCCACAAGGCTGCTTTGTCCATGGGATTTCCCAGGCCAGAATACTTCAGTTCAGTTCAGTCGCTCAGTCGTGTCTGACTTTGCAACCCCATGAATCACAGCACACAAGGCCTCCCTCTCCATTGCCAACTCCTGAAATTTACCCAAACTCATGCCCATCAAGTCGGTTATGCCATCCAGCCATCTCATCCTCTGTCATCCCCTTCTCCTCCTGCTCCCAATCCCTCCCAGCATCAGAGTCTTTTCTAATGAGTCAACTCTTTGCATGAGCTGGTCAAAGTATTGGAGTTTCAGCCTCAGCATCAGTCCTTCCAGTGAACACCCAGGACTGATCTCCTTTAGGATGCACTGGTTGGATCTCTTTGCAGTCCAAGGGACTCTCAAAAAAATAAATAAATACCAAAAAAAATAAAATAAAATAAAATCTGAGAATTAAAAGTTAAAAATTTACAGNCAGTGATGCCATCCAACCATCTTAACCTCTGTTGTCCCCTTCTCCTCCTGCCTTCAATCTTTCCCAGCATCAGGGTCTTTTCCAAGGAGTTGGTTCTTCGCATTGGGTGGCCAAAGTACTGGAGCTTCAGATTCAGCTTCAGTCCTTCCAAAGAACATTAAGGGCTGCTTTCCTTTAGGATTGACTGGTTTGATCTCCTTGCAGTCCAAGGGAAAAAGCAAATCAGTTTGTGTAAATGAAGATCAGTTTGTATAAATGCATGTCTCCTGTGAATAAAAATAAGGAAGTAAATTAATCATGTCTTTAAACATGCCTATTGTTCAGAAGACTAAATCATTTAAAATAGGGAGTCCATCCATGTTTGGGGGAAGGACTAATCAAAGGAATCTTCTCTGACAAAAAGGCTGGAAGTTGCTGAAGTCTAATGTAGTATCCCTTGTTTTCTCTCTCTTTTTTATATTTGATTAAGTGTTTCTATGAAGGGCTTCCCAGGTGGCGCTAGTGGTAAACAACTCGGCTGCCAATGCAGGAGACATGAGACCTGGGTTCTGTTCCTGGTTGGGGAGATCTCCTGGAGGAGGGCACAGCAACCCACTCCAGTATTCTTGCCTGGAGAATCCCATAGACAGAGGAACCTAGTAGGCTACAGTCGATAGGGTCACAAAGAACTGGACAGGACTGAAGAGATTTAGCATGCAAGTGTATCAGTGAAATAACAAAAACATGAATGTCTCCAAAAAGCAGGCCCAGTAGTGAAATGGGAGGCACGGTGCCTGGCTGATGCAGGATGCATGGTTGAAATATAATTTTCTGTGTGCAAACTTAACGTGCCAGTTGTTTTATTTAGGGAGAGAGAGAGACGGGGGGGATGCATTAGAGAAAAAGTCCACAGCATAATTAGGAAACAATCAACACGTTTTTCTTGCTGTCCTAATTTTTTCTTCACTTTAAAATGCTCCATTGAGTTTAATTAAACTTGCCCTAGGCTTATAAGCCTAGCAAACTGGGGAACATTTTTTTTTTTTTTTTAAACTCGCTTTCCTGTCAGAAAGGTTTTCTTCAAACTGGCCCAGTACTGCTGAACTTGAAGGTTTCAGGGGATGTTAAAACAACTGCAACCAAATTAATGTAGATTATCTTTATTTCTTCCTATTGATTTGAGCAGAGGGGATGGGAAGCTGGGCACTGCCAAATGAAAGACTTCTACAAGGTTATTAAGGATGCTTGGTTTGGAAAGCGGAGAGTGGCAAGATGATTTCACATGTATGCGAAAGAGAAAGAGAGGGATAAAGGGCCATGCCAGTGATGAATAATTACTGTTATTTTAGTGCACTGCTATTAAGAATGCCATTTCTTCCCTTCTTTTTGGTTGTCAGCATCCTATTCGCTTTGGGGAATTACCATTTCCCCATTCTCTGAAGTCCCAGTAGGACTGCCAGCTATTTGGTCTGCCTGCCACCAGCTACCACTTTCCTTGGCAAAGGGGAAGATGGGTATGTGACCATTCTGGAAAAGTATAGTCCCCTCACAAATTCAGCTAAGATCTTTGAGAAAGAAAACCATAAGAAAAAGAAAAATTGCTAAAATCCAGATGGAGGCTTCTGATCCACTGAGCCATTCAAAATAGAGTTCATCCATTTACTTCTTACCAAGATGGCTATTCACCGCCCCCACCTCCATGGGGAAGGAGAAAGGCAGTGTCCTCCAACATTTTAGAATTTGAAATCCATTATTTGATTTCTAAGCAACAAGTTGCCCTCCTAAAATCTGTGTCTTATTCATTTCTTTGAATTTTAATTCAGTTTAGAGAATATTTTATTAGAGGAGAGCATACCAAAATGAATAAGGACACTGGGGTTGGATGCCATGGTTTTACATCCTGATTCTATTGATTACTAGCTGTAAGATCTTGAATAAGTTTTAAAATTTATCTTCACCTCACCTCAATTTTAGTCATTAATGAAATGGGATAATAACTGTTGCTGGGTCATTAGTTTTCTGCAGAGTTAAATGAGATGATTTATAGAAAGTTATTGGCCTACTGTGTCTCCTGCATATACCAAGGTCTCAATCAATATTAAAATAACAATGGGTAGAAACTGGAGAAATGGGAATTATTGCTTTAAGGAATTTGGTGTTCAAGAAGCAAATGTTAGGAGAAAGAGAGATGTTCAATTAGGCAATGTGTTTCTTTTAAGTTTTCTAATATTGATATTTTAAAACTATTTGTTCTTCTTAAAAAAATAAAAATAAAACTATTTGTTTTTTAATTTCTTAGTCTTGTCAAAATTTAATTTGCTTGAACAAACAGACACTGCTTAGTTTCATGCTTAGGGTATTACAGATACTATTTATATTTTCTATTCCTTCCAGGGTTCTTTAAAATTATAATAAATTATTATTTTATAATTTTGTCGCTGGGGATACAGTCTCTAGGCTAAAGATTGATCATAAAAAGTGATTGATTATTAGAAATATTCACAATAAAGTCATGTTTCTTTCCTCCAGTCATGTATAACCATTTGCCTATTTGATTCTGAGGACTCCCAAGTTTATTAAAATTGTTATTGTGAGTCTGAATGGTCCTATCAAGGCACCACTCTTGGTCAATATTATTTATTGAGTTAAGTGTTTTGAAAGCAAAGAATACTCAAGCAACAATGTAATTAAATGTTACAACAAATGATTATCATGGCTCTAAACATAACTATTATCTCTGGACCACTAGCTTGTCCGCGAACTTCATACCAGAAGAACAAGTATGTGATCCTGTTCATTTCCATAGTCTCACAATCAAGCCCTGTGACACCTGGTAGGTGGCTGATATTTATTAAAATGAATGAAAATAAATGATCACAATTCCCTTTTTAAAAGCATGGCCATTATGGAACATCAAAGATTGGAGTAAAATAAGCCTATTCTCATTAGACTAAGTAATAAGGTTTCTTTCCTGCTGTGGAGTATTGTGAATTTTGAATTGAAAAGTGGGTGGTTTGGAGATGAAAGGTTATTCCAGAATACTGAATTTATATTAAAAGCCCAATAACTAAGGTAAAAGAAAAAGAAATCAAAGAATTCACTTTTTCCTTTACTAGAAAAACACTAAGAAACTAAAATTTCACTAACAGATGTTGCCTGACTGAAATATAAGAAACATGAAAAATAAAGAAATATAAAAAACACTATGTTCTAGTTTATTTTTCTTATTTTGAATGTGATGTTATGCTCTAAGGTTTCCTATGCACGTATCTATTCATACTCTTATCCATTTATCTGTTGAATAACAACAAAAATACACACTGAGTTCTCGTAACAAGCAAGTTTCCAACAGACTCTGTCCCAGTTTCATGGAGAATCTGACTTTGTGAGGCAGTCAAGATGGGACAGGCACAGAATGAAGGAACACGTGAAAAAAGCAAAGTGGACATGCGAAAAGGAGGTGGGTGCTTCGAAGAAAAGGGATCTAGCTTAGCTTGCGGGTCAGGCAAGCCTGTCTCAGGAAGCACTGGCTTGAATAGAGGTCGGGGTGATTATGAATTTACGCTATGACAAAGAAAGGACGGGTATGCAGATACAGGGAGCTGAATGGGTCAAGTCCCTGTTAGAGAGGGAAAGTGGCACATCGGAGGAATTTCAGGAGAGAGGGCTGGTGTGGCAAGATTCCAGAGAACTGGCTTGAATAGAGGTCGGGGTGATTATGAATTTACGCTATGACAAAGAAAGGACGGGTATGCAGATACAGGGAGCTGAATGGGTCAAGTCCCTGTTAGAGAGGGAAAGTGGCACATCGGAGGAATTTCAGGAGAGAGGGCTGGTGTGGCAAGATTCCAGAGAGTGGGGCCAAGAATATGGAGGAACAGTCGTTAGGGATGGTCAGGAGCTGGGCCACAGTCCCATAAAGATTTTCTGTTTTCCTTATCCTCAGAGGAATGGGAAACACTAAACATTTTTGACAGGAATGAGATTGAGTGAACACAGCCATATTTGTATTTTGAGACAGTCAATTTAGCTTCATTCTGGAAAATAAATTATAGATTTGAAGGACCTAGTAATAGGCTATTATAGGACTCTAGGTGAGAGAAGATGGCAGCTTGGACTGTGTTAGCAACCATGGAGTTGCCCCAAGGAGTCTGATTTATATAACTGGGTAAATGATTATGCTATTTCACTGAGATCAAAGGCAGCACACAAGAACCAACAGCATGTTCTCCTGTTCATGACGGCAAATTATACAATCACTTTTGACTATGCGATATGTAGAGTATATTTGATGCATCCAGGTAGAGTGGAGGATTGTGGTCAAGTCATAAAATATTCAATAAATGGGCCTGGGTGGCTGGTAGGTGGGTGTACCTAGTGGATGACAGGGTGGCATAATCTGACAGCACAGACTCTGAATGACCAGAGCTTTCGAGGTGGTAGGATAGACACACATAAGAACTTACCTGCAGTAAATGTGACAAGTACTTCAGTGATGATCTAAAGCACAGTTGTTCTCACAGTAGAACAAAGGGTTCAGTTCAGTTCAGTTTCGTCGCTCAGTTGTGTCCGAGTCTTTGCGACCCCATGGACTGCAGCACACCAGGCCTCCCTGTCCATCACCAACTCCCGGAGTTTACTCAAGTTCATGTCCATTGAGTCAGTGATGCCATCCAACTATCTTATCCTCTGTCCTCCCCTTCTCCTGCCTTCAATCTTTCCCAGCGTCAGGGTCTTTTCCAATGAGTCAGCTCTTCGCATCAAGTGGCCAAAGTATTGGAACTTCAGCCTCAACATCAGTCCTTCCAATGAACACTCAGGACTGATCTCCTTTAGGATGGACCGGTTGGATCTCCTTGCAGTCCAAAGGACTCTCAAGAGTCTTCTCCAACACCACAGTTCAAAAGCATCAGTTCTTTGGTACTCAGCTTTCTTTATAGTCCAACTCTCACATCCATACATGACTACTGGAAAAACCATGGCTTTGACGAGATGGACCTTTGCTGGCAAAGTAATGTCTCTGCTTTTTAATACGCTGTCTAGGTTGGTCATAACTCTTCCAAGGAGTAAGTGTCTTTTAATTTCATGGCTGCAGTCACCATCTGCAGTGATTTTGGAGCCCCCCAAAATAAAGTCTGACACTGTTTCCCCATCTATTTGCCATGAAGAACAGTGGATACTGGCTCTATTTGGGAGACGGGTCCAAAGAAGACCTCCTAAATGATATGAAAATTTAGCTACTAGCACTCATTTGAGCCATTGCTGTTAACATACTAATTATAACCCAACGGTCAATTCTTGTAACAAGAAATATGTCCCCCATAATGTTCAAATTAAGTCCTGTAACAAAAAGATGACTTTACCTCCAAACACTTCTTTNTTGCAGTCCAAAGGACTCTCAAGAGTCTTCTCCAACACCACAGTTCAAAAGCATCAGTTCTTTGGTACTCAGCTTTCTTTATAGTCCAACTCTCACATCCATACATGACTACTGGAAAAACCATGGCTTTGACGAGATGGACCTTTGCTGGCAAAGTAATGTCTCTGCTTTTTAATACGCTGTCTAGGTTGGTCATAACTCTTCCAAGGAGTAAGTGTCTTTTAATTTCATGGCTGCAGTCACCATCTGCAGTGATTTTGGAGCCCCCCAAAATAAAGTCTGACACTGTTTCCCCATCTATTTGCCATGAAGAACAGTGGATACTGGCTCTATTTGGGAGACGGGTCCAAAGAAGACCTCCTAAATGATATGAAAATTTAGCTACTAGCACTCATTTGAGCCATTGCTGTTAACATACTAATTATAACCCAACAGTCAATTCTTGTAACAAGAAATATGTTCCCCATAATGTTCAAATTAAGTCCTGTAACAAAAAGATGACTTTACCTCCAAACACTTCTTCTTTTGCCTAAAACTGTGCTTAAAAAAAAAAAAATCCCTTAATCAGACTGAACCATTTCCAATGGATTCAAAGTCTGAGAATTTCTATGTTTGGTACATTGTTTCCAACACCACCAACCAAGATGAGGAATTCCCTAGAATATTCAAAATCCACGGCAGATTGCTAACATGGCAGATTGCTAAGGAATCAGTAGGGGTGCCGTTGTGGGCATGCCTGTCAGAGGAATATCTTTGTCCTCATAATTGTTTAGCTCTCGCATCCAAGTTCTCTTCCAAGCCTTGACTTCACTGGATGCACAAGGTTAATGAGGAAATGCTTTGCTGCATTATTCCTGCCATACTTATGGTTTCTGGCAAGTAATTTATTTAGTCACTATGTTGTTTCTGAGCATGATAGTGTTCTTTACTCACTTTTAATATGTAAAATGTTTTAAAAACCTTGCAACCATCAAAGTAAAAGATGCAGCACAGTGCCTCATTTTCCAGCATTGCCACAGGGCTCAATAATCTATAGATCATGTAATAATTTCATTTAGCAGCACAATAAAAGTCAAATTAGTTTCCACGAGACAGTTATGTATGATAATCTGGACTACTGCGGCCTCCTACTGACTATATTAGCATTGTAATGTTATTTGCACTTCTGGGATTCTGGTAGAATTTTTTCTTTCAGTTTATATTTATTGAATAATTATGAAAACTGAGTTCTTAAAGTCTAGAAGAAGTGGATTTATACCAAAAAAAAATTAATGGACAGTGATAACGACCTTAACTTCCAATGTTAAGAAGTTACGTCAACTGCCAGGGTTTCAAAGTAGTTGAAAATATATCTTAATGAGTTTGCAGCTAAACACTGCCAGCTAAAGACGACTTCTCTACTGGTGAGGGCCAGCATTTGCCAGAGGCTTTCAAAACCAAGGGTAAGTTGGAGTTCATACAAAACTTGAGTAGTAAGAAACTTGTTTACCTGCCGAGGATTGATACACGGCTGCTTCAAAAAGGAAGGACTTTTCAATGCAAATCCCAAACAAATCCTAGGGGGTACTTCTGTAGAAACTGACAAGCTTAAAATTTATAAGAAAATGCAAAAGACCTAGAATGGCCAAATAATTTTTTGATAAAATAAGAAAATTGGAATTCCTATTGTACCTAATTCAACACTTATACCAAAAAGCTACAGCAAATAATCAAGAACAGTTTGATTTTGGAGAACAGACAGACATGTAGATCCACTGAACAATACAGTCCAAAAATATACTCAAACTACTATGTATCATATTATACACTTTTAATACACACATTTTATTATGTTTCCATTGTACCTCAATAAAAGTGTAAAAGAGGAGGAAGAAGAGGAAGAAGACAGGAGAGGAAGGAGAAGGAAGAGAAGAAAGAAGAAAGCAGGAGACAGAAAGACTAGAACTTGGGCACATCGCCCTGGAAAATGCCATTCAAAATACCATAGTAATGAGTAGGTACACACTGGAATACAGAAACCAGGGGCATTCCTACTATTAACTGTGGGAGAGCAGGCAAATTACCTTATCTGAACTGTAACTCTCTCAGCTAAAAACAAAGGCAAAAATGGCTCTTCTCACAGTGTTGTTATGATACAGAACATGATTTATTTAATATTCTGGACATTCTATTAATGCTTAACTCAAGGTTTAAAGCTAATTTCCAAAGTATCAGAAATACAGCACACAGAAGTGAAAAAAAAAAAAATTGACACTAGGAGAAAATAAAGAGCTAAATCCAGAGAGTAATAAAGTTTTCTGCAGGATAACGGAGCAGAGTTTGTTTGTTAGGTTTTGTTTTTTTAAATAAGGCTTTTCTGTTGAAGAAGGAAACAAAGAAACAAACAAAACCTCCCTCCTAAAGCAAGAGAGAATTATTGGGTGTATGATATGTGATGCTTGGTCCTGGATCGATTCTGGTTTGGACACCTGACTGCAAAGGCATTTTGTGAACAATCAAAGGAATTTGAATATGGGCAGAATAAAGATAGCATTAAGGGATTGCTAACTGTATCCACTGTGACCAGTTATTGAGGTGAGATGGGAAATGTTCTTGTTCTGTAAAACTCTACACTAAAGAAAAACAGGATTCTGGGTTAGCTGTCTCCTACTCAAACATATAATAAGAGAGAATACTGTCTCTATGGAACTGTCATGTGGAAGCAGTAATATTTTGCACCTCTTTGAAAGTAAAGAAACTGTAAGGAAGTTGTTCATACTCTTGCTTTATAAAGCAAGTCAACATACACTACATACTATGATGCTCCAAGCTGGCTGCCCTTAGGCGCAAGTTCACTGGCTGTCCCTGAGTTCCATGTATTGATATGTTCTTATCTGCTACAAAGCTTTCCTTCAAGTGCATTGCAATGGAGAGCCCATCACTCTGGCTGAATATTCAGACTAATTGGCTATAATCCACAATCTTCTATATGTGTTCTTCCTATACCTACCTTTTGATCTATTGATCAGTCATCCATCTATCAATAATTTAAGGGTCAGGTACAGTCTGGTGTATTCTATGTGACAAAAAGAAAAAAAAAAACAACAATGAAATAACTCTTCATAGGATTAGCCAGCTGTTTCTCCATGTTTCTAAAGCACTGTAGCTCATACTTTCTATTAAGTCACATGGGTAATATACTGAGCTATCTTCCAAATTGTCCAAATTTNAATGAAATAACTCTTCATAGGATTAGCCAGCTGTTTCTCCATGTTTCTAAAGCACTGTAGCTCATACTTTCTATTAAGTCACATGGGTAATATACTGAGCTATCTTCCAAATTGTCCAAATTTTTTTTTCAAAATTGACACCATTTGTGGTGATCCTGGTTTGACCAAAGAGACTGACAATTAGGAAAGCTTCTCACCTTAAAAACAAACAAACAAACAAAACCCCAGAAAAACATCAACCTAGGAAGTTTCAGTATCAATTATTACGGCCTCAGAGTCAGCTAAAATTTAGTTTTCAGTTTCTAAATACCAGGTCACTCTGTCTGCTTGCCTGTTACCTAGGAGCTCCTGCGATGGCAGATTGCTCCTCTCCATGCTTCGGCACACCTTTACAGTGTTTTTTCACCCTTCTTACTTGCAACTGCCGCACTTCAGTTCACCCGACAGCATCGTCTGAGTATCCTGTTATCTCAGTGCTGCCGTGTGTGTCCAACTCAGCAAAGCTATGCGCCAGAGAGCATCTTTTCAGGGCTGTGAGACTGGACTCCATAGCAGGAACACAGTGAGCATGATCCTTTGGGGGCATTTTTCATTAGGCACAGTGGAAAATGAAGAAAAGCAAAATACGCACTGTGTTTGCTACCCAGTATACATTCATGAGAGGAATGGAAGGTTGCAGGTGTGATAAGGGGAGGAAGAGAAGGAAAGAATTAAGGAAGAGAGGAGAAAAGAAAGTGAGGGGATAAGGGTGGAAAAGAGAAACAGGGAAGGAGGGAAGATGGAGCAGATTTATAGAAAGAAATTTGACTTTATTTCTCATTTAAGACTTCACCTTCTCGGGGAATTTACCTCCCCAACAGAAAGCAAAACAATGCTTGACAATGCTCACTCACCATTCTGTGAATGTTGGACCTTTGGTCTATGTTCTGCTTCATTGCTAAATAGGTCCACCCACCTGAGTATAACTATGTTTTAAATGTTTCTAATTGTATATAGAAAAACAACAAAACTTCTTAGAAAAATGATTGAAAAATATCCTGAAATGAGTGACCCAGAGGTTATCAAACTATTACTCAAGTATGCAGAGAGACAAAGTGAAAGCATGCTATACATACTGTGTGCAGTGCCAACTCTTGCCTACTACGAACATGGTAGATCTGCAGTTGGGGGCATCTGTAACGAATTCTCTCAGCTTTAGCACATTCCAGATCTTATTCTGATTTCATGCCTTTTGTTCATTGCCTGTACTGTTCTTAATCTTGGCTAAAGTGGACTTTTTTTTTTCACGATTGTGGCTTTTATAATAGATGCAGAGAATTCTTAAGTCTTTTAGCTCAACTGCAAAAATATCAAGCTTTCAAGACACATATTCTTCATCAGCTGTAAAACCATAGCCCTATTTATCTCTCTTCTGATTTCCTATTTTATGTTAAAAGCTCCGTTTCTGTCAGTCTTCCCTACAAGATGACTATTACCAGTTACCCTCAAATGACAACTTTCTTTGCTCTGCCTTTGGATGTGGTGGTTGAAGAGACTGTGTAAACTGCCCTGTTTTTTTTTTTTTTTGTATGAAGAAAAGATTTTCAACTTGGGCATTAACTGAAAAAACCTACCCTGTTAAGCAGAAGCCAATGATTGGATACAACTCCTCTTGCTATATTATAAATTAACTCTTCTCTTTCCCCTTTAATGCTAACTCTTCACCTCCAGCAAGCTGCTCTGTTGGTACTGGTGAAATTTATTTTTTCTGTTTAGAATTTTCAAGCTCCAGAGTACAGACTGTATCGTCATGGGACAACAGTTACTGTGTGTATGACGTATGATGTCCAGTGAAATCCCACTGGTTTTTTAGGGGAAAATCAGTTACTTAGAAGTCATATTATGTGGCATTATCAAGAATGACAATTAACAACAAGTTCTAGAGATTCTGAGAAATCTGTGCCACAACTACTCAGAATTTAAAAAGTAGTATTTATAGTTACTCTTCCATGACTCAAGTTCTGTGTATTTTATTTTAAAAATAAGAATGCAGCCTGGGTCATGATAACCTCCTGAAACAATATGCTAAAACAGGGATAAGCAGCGTAAACATTAAAGAAAAAATTACCGCTGTTTAGATAAATATAGACTTCTCAGGTGGCTTAGTAGTAAAGAACTTGCCTGCAAATGCAGGAGATGCAAGTTCAATCCCTAGGGTGGGAAATCCGTTGGAGAAGGAAATAGCAACTCATTCCAGTATTCTTGCCTAGAAAATCCCATGGGGTCACAAAAGAGTCAGATACTACATAGTGGCTAAACAACAGCAGCACAATAAATATGAAATAAAATGTTTACTATTTCTAATTCTCCTGAATTCTTAAACACTTTTGATAGGGAAAAATTTTATTTCTGGAGCGAAATTTGAGATAACAAATACAAGAGCATCACCTAGATTTGAAAAGTACATATTCCTGAGATTCCACTTCAATAGGTCCATGATTGAGCATATTGTACAGGTTATTCTGATGCAGACTCATCACTGACTGTGCCTTAGGTTACAGAGCTCACTAAGAACAGAATCTGGACCAGAAACAAGTTGTAATATATTTTAGTAATATTTCTATTATGACATCTAAGGAAAAAATACAAACACAGTCATTTCTCTTGTATTGCCATATGCTAAGGATGAGAAACTTAGTCAAAGATAAAGCCCTGTGCACCAGGTGAGATAATCTAGATGTGGGAAGCTTTGGCAGTAAAAGGATCTAACAGTCCAATCCACAGTCACTGGTAAACTGTGTGAGTCTGGGAAAGAATGAGACTAGAGGTGGAATAGTAGGGGTGGCAAAATTCAGAGTAACAGAAATAGGGGAAGCCTTGGAAGAAAGCTGAAGCATCAGATATAATCACCACAGCCTACTGGGAACAGTATACTAACACATATAAGGTGGGAGGGGGGTTCATGTTTGGGAGTTCGTGTAAAAAAATAAATAAATACAAAAAATAAAAAAATTTTTTTAAAAATTAAAAAAAAAAAGAGAACAACAAAAAAAAAGGATCTCTGATTTATTTGGTTCTAATCCTTACTGGAGGCACAATCAAAAGGACAGCTGAAACAGTTGTACCAAATCAGTTCAAAATATAATGAAGGGCATTCGTATCTGGTACAGGCCAGTCACTCTGACAGACAGTAGAGAACGCAGAAGAATAAAATGCCATCTATTGGTGTGAAACCTGGTAGTTTACCTGAGTGAAAACTGGTCCTCATACTTAGACACCATGGAGAGACCAAAAAAGAGGCAGTCCACTCAGACTGGTGGGTGGCAAAGGAACATACGAGGCTTGTGTTGCACACCACAAGATGAGTGATCTCTGCACCGACCTCCAGAATCTTCAGAGTTTATGTAGAAGCCTTAAGGGGGTTGACTTCCCTGTTGACTCAGACGATAGTGTCTGTCTATAATGCGGGAGACCCAGGTTCAATCCCTGGTTTGGGAAGATCCCCTGGAGAAGGAAATGGCAATCCACCCCAGTACTATTGCCTGGAAAATCCCATGGATAGAGGAGCCTGATAGGCTACAATCATGGGGTCACAAAGAGTCGGACACAACTTAGCAACTTCACTTTAAGGGGGTTACGTCACATATACAGTCCAAATGGTCTGAGTAAGGTCTGGGAGTTAGTGATGGATGGGGAAGCCTGGTGTGCTGCAGTCCATGGGGTCACAAAGAGTTGGACATAACTGAGTGACTGAACTGAACTTAGATTAACCATGCTGCTGCTGCTACTGCTGCTGCTAAGTCACTTCAGTCGTGTCCGACTCTGTGCAACCCCACAGATGGTAGCCCACCAGGCTCCCCCATCCCTGGGATTCTCCAGGGAAGAACACTGGAGTGGGTTGCCATTTCCTTCTCCAATGCATGAAAGTGAGAAGTGAAAGTGAAGTTGCTCAATCATGTCCGACTCTTAGCGACCCCATGGACTGCAGCCCACCAGGCTCCTCCATCCATGGGATTTTCCAGGCAAGAGTACTGGAGTGGGGTGCCATTGCCTTCTCCAATGCATGAAAGTGAGAAGTGAAAGTGAAGTTGCTCAATCGTGTCCGACTCTTAGCGACCCCATGGACTGCAGCCCACCAGGCTCCTCCATCTTTTTCAGGCAAGAGGACTGGAGTGGGGTGCCATTGCCTTCTCCGAGATTAACCATACTTCAATAAAAAAANAAGTGAAAGTGAAGTTGCTCAATCGTGTCCGACTCTTAGCGACCCCATGGACTGCAGCCCACCAGGCTCCTCCATATTTTTCAGGCAAGAGGACTGGAGTGGGGTGCCATTGCCTTCTCCGAGATTAACCATACTTCAATAAAAAAAAAGTAGAAAATGCAGCTTGTGACCAAGTTTCAGTGGTTATCAGTCCTGAGTGTGGGCCCTGGAAGAAGACGTATGTGTGGTGCAGAGTTAGAGGTTTTGAATCTGTATCCTGTCCTCCAGTTTAGTAACAGTGTGATTTTAGCAATTTACCACCCTATGCAAGCTTCAGTTTTCTCTTCTGGAAGTCAGGAATAATAAAGCAATTCCAACTTCATGGTATGATTTAAAGGATAAAATGAAATTTTTACCTAAAGAATCAAGAACAGTGCCTGTCACATAGAAGTATACTAAATAAGGTTAATAACATGTATAAATAATGTGTTAACATAACTGTGAATATGCATTATAATACATTAATAATATGTGTAATGTTAATAATGAAGAACTTGGGAGGCAATGTGAAATGACATGTAATAGCCTGGACTAAAGAGTTAGCATTTTGCACTCAACACTCATAGAACACTGAGGGAGTTACTTCTCTGTAGGTGTAAATTAAGGACAATTAAGTGTGAGGTGTCACAGCCAAGATGCAAAACACTTAGCAAAATTACCTATTCTTTTAGAGTCATTAAAGAAGAGGTGAGATTCATGAATTTATATGGGTTAGGTAGGAAATTAGATACATTTACCTACTATAGAAAAATATTCCAAGAAAGCAAAAGTGAAAGTATAATGCAAATAGTTCATTTTGGCTTTGGAAAGCAAATGGCTAATGGTTTGGCAGTGGTGGTCGAGATGGTACTGCAGTATGGTTTATGTGTGTGTGTGTGTGTATGTATATTTCCTTTCAAAATATAGCTTTTAACTGTTTTAAAAGATCAGGCATTTGTAGCATTTGCTTGGCTGATATACTGGCTTTTAGCCCTTTCATTCATCTGAATGTAATTGCTACAATCAAGCAGGGCCAAAAAATCTCTCTCAATGCAGTGACTAGCAAGACTCTTGCCTCTGAGCAATGAAAATGTGTTTACCCTGTGCGGCAGTTTGGCTTTGCTGGTGATTACAAATGGCAGAAGCCATGGTGTGATGGGGGAGCAGAGACAACAGTCTGGGAGAGAGAGCCCAGAAGGCTCTACAGACTGAAACTAACAGGCATTCTTAAGCATTTACCTATTTGTTAAAAAGCACTTTTAAAATGTTATGTTTTAACTCTCACAAAGCATTCTTGGTTATGATTATTCTGTTTTCCAGATGAGAAATGGAGATTTCAGATGTGTGAACTGATTTGCCGCAAACTTCATAATAAAGAAATGGTAGAATATATCTATGTTTTGGTATCTGTGTTTTCCTGTATATGTTCTAAAATATCTTACTGCATGTAAAGTGTGTGTCTGAGGTTTTATGCCATTGGAGGTTGGGGGCAAAAGTCTAGCTGATCATGAGATTCAACAGCAGGTTCTCCAAAGAGACATTAAAGAGACTAAAATGTATCACTCTGCCTTCTTGGTCACAATACTTGTGTAAGTGGTCATCTCCAATTCAGCATTAGGGATATCCTATAGAAGTATCTTTCAGTTGTACATTTGCTGTGAAAAATTTGGTAAGATATGAATCACTTCTCAAAAAGAAACAAAGACAAGCCAAGGGCTCATATAAATGAAATGAACCTTATCACATTCTTTCATCTCATAATCACATAGCATCTGTGGAGGAGTAAAAATTGCATTTATGCTCTCAGACACTTAGTAATATCATGCCATACCATTCTTGAACTGTTTCTGTTCTGTCTCAAGGCAGTGATTTACATTTGCTTAATTTTTTTCAATCCTATTGAAAAGATTCATTTCAGTGCTTGGTACATAAAAATCTTCAAATCTAGAATTTGTATATAAATATAAACAATAAGATGGATGGACCATGGTGGAGAGTTGTCACAAAATGTGGTCCACTGGAGAAGGGAATGGCAAACCACTTCAGTATTCTTGCCTTGAGAACCCCATGAACAGTATGAAAAGGGAAAAAGATATGACACTGAAAGATGAACTCTCCAGGTTGGGAGGTACCCATATGCTACTGGAGAAGAGTAGAGAAATAACTCCAGAAAGAAAGAAGAGACAGAGCCAAAGTGAAAGCAACATCCAGTTGTGGATATGACTGGTGATGGAAGTAGAGTCCAATGCTGTAAAGAACAATACTGCATAGGAATCTGGAATGTTAGGCCGGTGAATGTTAGGTAGGTAAATTGGAAGTGGTCAAATAGGAGCCAGCAAGAGTGAATATTGACATTTTAGGAATCAGTGAACTAAAATGGATGGGAATCAGCAAATTTAATTGAGATGACCATTATATCTACTACTGTGGGCAAGAATCCCTTAGAAAAAATGGAATAGCCCTCATAGTCAACAACAGAGTCTGAAATACAGTACTTGGGTGCAGTCTCAAAAATGAGAGAATTATCTCTGTTTGTTTCCAAGGCAAATGATTCAGTATCACAGTAATCCGTCTGTGCCCCAACCACTAATGCTGACGAAGCTGAAGCTGAAGAGTTCTATGAAAACCTACAAGACCTTCTAGAACTAGCACCAAAAAAAAAAGAAAAAAGATGTCTTTTTCATTATAGGGGATTGGAATGCAAAAGTAGGAAGACAAGAGATACCTGGAGTAACAGGCAAGTTTGGCCTTGGAGTACAAAATGAAACAGGGCAAAGGTTAACAGTTTTTCCAAGAGAACACACTGGTCATAGCAAACACCGTTTTCCAACAACACAAGAGATAACTACACGTGGACATCACCAGATGGTCAACACCAAAATCAGATTGATTATATTCTTTGCAGCCAAACATGGAGAAGCTCTATACAGTCAGCAAAAACAAGACCAGGAGCTGACTGTGGGTGGCTTAGATGTTGAACTCCTTATTTCCAAATTCAGACTTAAATTAAGAAAGTACAGAAAACCACTAGACCATTCAGGTATGACCTAAATTGAATCCATGACAACTACAGTGGAAGTGACAAATAGATTCAAGGGATTAGATCTGATAGACAAAGAGTGCCTGAAGAACTAGGGATGGAGTTTAATGACACTGGACAGGAGGCAGTGATCAAGATTATCCCCAGGAAAAAGAAACATAAAAAGGCAAAACGGTTGTCTGAGGAGGCCTTACAAATAGTGGAGAAAAGGAAAGACATATCCATTTGAATGCAAAGTTCCAAAGGGGCTTCCCTGGTGGGAAGATAAGAAAGCCTTCCTTAGTGGTCAATGCAAAGAAACAGA
>SJYX01020665.1:57605-71775 GCA_006410675.1 Oreotragus oreotragus
AAGACGCTTGCTCCTTGGAAGAAAAGGTACGACCAACCTAGACAGCATACTAAGAAATAGAAACGTTACTTTGCCGACAAAGGTCCATCTAGTTAAAGCTACGGTTTTTCCAGTAGTCATGTATGGCTGTGAGAGTTGGACTATAAAGAAAGCTGAGGACTGAAGAATTGATGCTTTTGACCTGTGGTGTTGGAGAAGACTCTTGAGAGTCCCTTGGACTGCAAGGAGATCCACCCAGTCCATCCTAAAGGAAACCAGTCCTGAATATGCATTGAAAGGACTGAGGTTGAAGTTGAAACTCCAATACTTTGGCCATTTGATGAGAAGAACTGTCTCATTGGAAAAGCTCCTGATGCTGGGAAAGGTTGAAGGCAGGAGGAGAAGGGGATGACAGAAAATGAGATGATTGAATGGCATTACCAACTCGATGGACATGAGTTTGAGCAAGCTCTGGGAGTTGGTGATGGACAAGGAAGCCTGGCGTGCTGCGGTCCATGGGGTTGCAAAGAGTCAGACACGACTGAGCGAATGCACTGAAGTAATAAATACATATATACGCACACACATATAAACATATGGAGTGTGAATACATGTCTACATCCCTGAGCTCTTCTGTAACTCTCATGCATGTGTGCCTAGTCACTGAGTTGTATCCGACTCTCTGTGACCCCATGGACTGTAGCCTACCACTTTGGTACAATTTCTGTTTTCTCAGCTTAAAAAAAAATGCGATTCATAGAAACCAATGTGTAGCAGACTTTTTGATGAAGATCAAGAGAATAAATGAGATTACAGAGTCATGGTAGAGTTAACACTTGAACACTAACATGTCTCTTCTCATAAAATGAACATTTTACCATTTTTACCATCATGTCTCGATTGCTTTTTCCTTCTCATACCAGGTCTCCTGCTATAGGACCACCTCTGCCTCTTGTTCCTGTGTTCATGTCTGTCCTTTCGTCTCTCCTTCCCTGGGCCCTCCCATCCTGTCTTTCCAGGCCACACCTAGAAACTCCATTGTTTTCCTTATTTTATCATGCATAGCAACACAGCTTTCTCTTACTCTTACTCTTCTTGTCTCTTCTTCTCTGAAATCTAACATCAAAATAATTCATCAAATTTTTTTGGTAAACAAAAGACAGCTCATTTCCCAATCTAATTTTCCTGCCTTGAAAGAGCAAAGTCTTACGGTGGACTCTCAGTTCAGGTACAATTCAGTAAAAGACCATTCAAAGTAAACTTTTGATGGGGGAGGGAGCTTAGATTTAGGTCAGTTACCAGTGAGCTTCCCAGGTGCTGCTAATGGTAAAGAACTGCCTGTCAATGCAGGAGACATAAAAGACGCAGTTTTCATCTCTGGGTCGAGAAATCCCCTAGAAAGGAAACGCAACCCACTCCAGGATTCTTCCCTGGAAAATCCCATCGACAGAGGAGCCTGGCTGGCTATAGTATAAGAGGTCGCAAAGAGTCAAGACACAACTAAAGTGATTTAGCACACACATATACCAATGAGCTAGCTTGAGGAAAAGTATAAGAAAGCAATGTCTGTTTCGTTTCATGCTTTTTAAAACAATGTAAACTAGAAAGCATTAAAATTTACCAGAGAAACCTATTTAAAAGTGCTTCACCCTTGGTTTAAGAAGCATTTCAAAAGTGCTTCTGAACTTTGTGGGTTTTGATAGCTTGTGTCAAATGTCTCTTTTCCAGTTAAATATTTCATTAGAGTTTAGGTGTGGCATTGAGAAGATGCACAGTTGCATGTCCTATAAGTATACAAGAAAAGCATGAACAAGAAGAAAAGCATGACCAGGTGAATAAATAGCTCTGAGTATGTATTCATTCAACTCTCCATGGTATGATGCCGAGAGCTCCCTTTATGACTCAGAAAAAGAAGGATCTCAACAAGCTATTTGAAAAAGTCCAGCAACTGAAAAATATGTATTTATCCAAGAATCAGTTCTTAAAAACAACTAAGTAGATGGAAAGACTGACTTTTTGCCAGTCTTCAAAACATCCCAGAACTCACTCTGTCCATCTACTCAGCACACACAATGGTAAGCTCTCACAGTTCTGCTCTGTGGCTCATTTCACTCAGGAAGACCATGGTTAGTCAGAAGAGTGGTTTGTCTGAAGCCACACTCAAAAAAGAGGAAGTTGTGCTATTCTGAGCATGAATGTTCCTGTAACCTAATATCTATATTGAATTTATAGACTGGTATTATGAATACATGTTGGGTAGACAGGTACATGGCTGGGTTAAGGGTCCCTCCAACTATTGATCTCAGCATGAAAGAGTAAGTGGTGCCACTGGAAATTAAATTTTTATGTGATGGAAATGTGCTGAATCATCAATTATAGTTCTACCCCCATGTGTTTCAGGGACATTTATAAAGCTATGGGGCTAAATCAAATCAGATTTGGAGAATCTAAAGGAAATATTAGCAGAAAGTGCACGGGGGTCATCAAAACTATGACTTGAAAGAACAACGTTTAGGGCCTTCCTGTAAGAATGCTGTGCAGACCACAAGATGTTTAAAACCACTCTGGAGCATGCCTGCATTAACTGAACTCCCAGAAACTAAATACAACTGAAACAATTTTACTAATGTAATATATAAGAAGGATACAATAAGGCTTAGATATTGCAATGTCTATGAATAGGTTTAAAAAATCAAAAATATCAGGCAAATAGTAAACATCCCTTACATGTACATCTCCTCCTATTAAACATGGGAAGGTAAAAGGATAATTCAGTGATTTGGGAACAAGTAGATTTTTAAACATTCTTCATATAACCGTATATTAAGCAGGAAACTAGCAGATGAATGCTGATATGGAAATCTATAAATGTATGAAATTCTTAAGTGAATCATGATAAATGTTAGGCTGTAGAAAAAACAGAGCAACACTTAATGTGGGGATGAGGATGTTAATGATGTAAATTTAACTGCACCTTCAATTTTTAATTGGAAAAATTTCATGAAGATTGACTTTGTTGTGAATATCCTGTTATTGTTTCTGATTTGTTGAAGAAAACAGGATGACAATAGCATGCAAGCTGATGGAAGTGACGTAACACATTGGTAAAGCCTGGCGATCTGTGTGGTTTGTAAACACATTGTGAGGGGATATGTTTCCTTTCTGGGTCATCGCATCTGATCAAGAAATGTAAGAGATCCCTAGGGACCGGCCATTGCCAGAGTGTACAGTATTGGGTATTATCTGAACCAAGAAACCCATAGTTTAAACTTTTCTTTTCCATAACTAGATATGTGACCTTGGGCAAGCCATCTAATTTCCCTGGGTACTTAGATGAAATAGTATTAATAATTCTAGTTTATTAAATGCCAATACTCTGCTAAATATACTTTCTTATCTCATTAATAACCCTTTTCTAAGTAAATACACTCTTCATCGACACAGAGAAAAAACTGAGGTTTACAGATGCAAGAAAACTACCCAAGGTACAGAGCTAATAAAGAGTAGAAATGGGATTTTAATAGAAACCTCTTTGTTCTAAAACCAGTGTCCTTAATCACTATGCTAAGATGCCTTCCTAAAGAAGTGTGTATCTTCCAAGTTGATGTGATCACTAAATGGTTAACAGCACAGATTAAGGGACTCAGAAAGTCTGAGTTCAAATCCCATTCATTGACACTTCAACTTTGTGGCTTTCAGTATGCGACTTATTTTTCATTTGTAAATTAGGGATGATAATAGGATTGTTATAGGTTGTTAAAATACATTTATAGTAACACATTTAGAAGAATGCCTATACACACTATGTATAATATTAGTCTTCACTAGTATTTTTCTTGGCACAGAATTTATAGACATGGACCCTGTCCCCCTGCAATGTGAAAAATTGAGTGAATCCATGAACAAATATTTATCAATATTTTAATATATTTTATTAATATAAGTATTCATATTATTTAGAAAATAACCTGTGTGAGGTGTTCAAGGAAACACAACATTAAAAAAAGATTTACACAGTCCCCATTCTAAACCATAATCATTCTACATAGTGAGATCTCTACTTTCCTGGAACTTCCCTTTAAAGTATTAATGGTTGTAAGGAATTCAAACTCCATGGGAGAAAATAACATCCCCTGCAGCGTGTTCTTTGCTCTGAGATCCTGATCACTATCACATTACACACTCCTGTGTCTTTTATTATGTGCAGCATGGTAGCATTTTTTCCTATTTTGGGGGAAAATATTAAATGACTTACTAATAGTAACTTAATTTTCAGATTATTGCTATATAAACATGCTCTTTCATTATGATTTTAAAGATATTTAGAGTCTTATCATTTGTTTATTCATTATGGCTTTTTTTCCTTGTGGCCTGGAGAGGATACATTAATACTTCATGAGAACTTATTTATATTAATAAAGTTTCAAAAAATGAAGCTTCAAAGCCAAAGATTTTGAATTTGGGACTTATGTGTTGTAACAATTGATGCCTGAAAGGCTGGAAAGTTCATGGTGTTCCCTGAAGTGGAAAGCGGATTTTGCTTAAAATCAGTTCAATTCAGTCACTCAGTTGTGTCTGACTTTTTGCTACCCCATGGACTGTAGCATGCCAGAGTTCCCTGTCCATCACGAACTCCCAGACCTTACTCAAACTCTTGTCCATCAAGTCAGTGATGCCATCCAATCATCTCATTCTCCGTCATCCCCTTCTCCTCCTGCCTTCAATCTTTACCAGCATCAGGGTATTTTCCAATGAGTCAGTTCTTCACATCAGGTGGCCAAAGTATTGGAGTTTCAGCTTCAACATCAGTCCTTCCAATGAATACTCAGGACTGATTTCCTTTAGGATGGACTGGGTGGATCTCCTTGCAGTCCAAGGGACCCTCAAGAGTCTTCTCCAACACCACAGTTCAAAAGCATCAATTCTTCAGTCTTCAGCTTTCTTTTTGGTCCAACTCTCACATCCATACATGTATGACTACTGGAAAAACCATAGCTTGGACTAGCCAGACCTTTGTTGGCAAAGTAATGTCTCTGTTTTTTAATATGCTGTCTGAGTCACAGCTTTTCTTCCAAGGGGCAGCTTTTAATTTCATGGCTGCAGTTACCATCTGGAGTGATTTTGGAGCCCAAAATATAAAGTCGGCTAGTGTTTCCATTGTTTTCCCATCTATTTGCCATGAAGTTATGGGACCAGATCCCATGATCTTCACTTTCTGATTGTTGAGTTTTAAACCAACTTTTTCACTTTTATCAAGAGGCTCTTTAGTTCTTCTTCACTTTCTACCATAAGGGTGGTGTCATCTGTATATCTGAGATTATTGACATTTCTCCCAATATCAATTCCAGTTTTTGCTTTATCGAGCCTGGCTTTGCATGATGTACTCTGTATAGAAGTTAAATAAGCAGGGTGACAGTATACAGCCTTGACGTACTCCTTTTCCTATTTGCAACCAGTCTGTTGTTCCATGTCCAGTTCTAACTGCTGCTTCTTGACCTGCATACAGATTTCTCAGGAGTCAGGTCAGGTGGTCTGGTATTCCCATCTCTTGAAGAATTTTTCAGTTTCTTGTGATCCACACAGTCAAAGGCTTTGGCTGGTCAAGGCCATGGTTTTTCCTGTGGTCATGTATGGATGTGAGAGTTGGACTGTGAAGAAGGCTGAGCACTGAAGAATTGATGCTTTTGATGGTGTTGGAGAAGACTCTTGAGAGTCCCTTGGACTGCAAGCAGATCCAACCAGTCCATTCTGAAGGAGACTGACTCTGGGATTTCTTTGGAAGGAATGATGTTAAAGCTGAAACTCCAGTACTTTGGCCACCTCATGTGAAGAGCTGACTCACTGGAAAAGACTCTGATGCTGGGAAGGATTGGGGGCAGGAGGAAAAGGGGATAACCGAGGATGAGATGGCTGGATGGCATCACGGACTTGATGGACGTGAGTCTGAGTGAACTCTGGGAGATGGTGATGAACAGGGAGGCCTGGTGTGCTGCAATCCATGGGGTCGCAAAGAGTTGGACATGACTGAGCGACTGAACTGAACTGAACTGAAACAAAGCAGAAGGAGATGTTTTTCTGGAACTCTCTTGCTTTTCTGTGATTCAGTGGATGCTGGTAGTTTGCTCTCTGGTTCCTCTGCCTTTTCTAAATCTAGATTGAACATCTGGAATTTCTTGGTTCACATACTGTTGAAGCCTGGCTTGGAGAATTTTGAACATTACTTTGCTAGCGTGTGAGATGAGTACAATTGTGCAGTAGTTTGAACATTCTTTGGCATTGCCTTTCTTTGGGATTGAAATGAAAAGTGACCTTTTCTAGTTATTTAAAATAAAAACTTAGTAATTTAAGAGGTGATATTTTCCACACAATGACCGCTGAGGTCTGATTAGAAACTAAAAGTGAATATTTGGAATAGTTACCATAATATATATCATAGAATCCCCAAATATTATCTAATAAAGATACATCTGCAATCTGTAACTTAAGTGCAAGATAAAATGAGGAGGAGCATTTCTAAATTTGCCTAAGGTCAGAGAATGAAATGATTCCACACAATGACCGCTGAGGTCTGATTAGAAACTAAAAGTGAATATTTGGAATAGTTACCATAATATATATCATAGAATCCCCAAATATTATCTAATAAAGATACATCTGCAATCTGTAACTTAAGTGCAAGATAAAATGAGGAGGAGCATTTCTAAATTTGCCTAAGGTCAGAGAATGAAATGGACAGAAGCTGGAAATCCCAGCTGGGTCAAAGTCTAGTAAATCTCTAAAATCTAGCTGACTCTCACATATATATAAAAGGATGTCTACATGGAACAGATTGGTTCCAAATAGGAAAAGGAGTACGTCAAGGCTGTATACTGTCACCCTGCTTATTTAACTTATATGCAGAGTACATCATGAGAANGACTGGTTGCAAATAGGAAAAGGAGTACGTCAAGGCTGTATACTGTCACCCTGCTTATTTAACTTCTATACAGAGTACATCATGCAAAGCCAGGCTCGATAAAGCAAAAACTGGAATTGATATTGGGAGAAATGTCAATAATCTCAGATATACAGATGACACCACCCTTATGGTAGAAAGTGAAGAAGAACTAAAGAGCCTCTTGATAAAAGTGAAAAAGTTGGTTTAAAACTCAACAATCAGAAAGTGAAGATCATGGGATCTGGTCCCATAACTTCATGGCAAATAGATGGGAAAACAATGGAAACACTAGCCGACTTTATATTTTGGGCTCCAAAATCACTCCAGATGGTAACTGCAGCCATGAAATCAAAAGCTGCCCCTTGGAAGAAAAGCTGTGACTCAGACAGCATATTAAAAAACAGAGACATTACTTTGCCAACAAAGGTCTGGCTAGTCCAAGCTATGGTTTTTCCAGTAGTCATACATGTATGGATGTGAGAGTTGGACCAAAAAGAAAGCTGAAGACTGAAGAATTGATGCTTTTGAACTGTGGTGTTGGAGAAGACTCTTGAGGGTCCCTTGGACTGCAAGGAAGACCAAGGATGAGATGGCTGGATGGCATCACTGACTCTATGGACGTGAGTTTGAGTGAACTCCGGGAGTTGGTGACGGACAGGAGGCCTGACGTGCTGCAATTCATGGGACAGCAAAGAGTCGGACACGACTGAGCGACCAAACTGAACTGATACACACTAAGTACAATATTACTCTTCACTAGTATTTTCCTTGGCACAGAATATACAGCAAATGACACTCTGTTGGATGAGAGACTAGAAAAAAAAAAAATCCAGTAACTCAGCAAATATTTACTGGATGCCAATATATGCTAGGCAGTTTCCTTCTCAGTTTTCACAAAGCAATTTCAGAGCCCCATTGGTTACCATGACTTTTAATTTAAGGAATATAATCCGTACTGGGGTTTGGGTTCAGCAAATAGTCTCACCTCACCCTCTGGGTAAAGAACAGTTTCCTACATCATTGATTGTGAGCTTTGCCATGTCTTTGATTTGGGTAAAAGATGTTGTAAGACGTAATACAAGCAAAGGCTTGAAATACATATACTGAATCTTGCTACTCCTCACTGTTATCGTCGCTGTCTCACTCATTAAGAATTTAGTTTGTGGTTCACTGTCTCTTTCTCCATGCCAAGTCCTGTCATTATCCTGGGAAATTAAATGTCTAACATGCTCTAAACTGCTAAGCTTCACATATCAAGCATTCATCTCCTCTTTCCTCTTGAGTCTTTTTCTCTACCTAGTCATCCCCTAGGTTCTTTTCAGAGTTAACTTTTCAATAGCTAGGATATAATGATTTCACTTTCCTGCTTAAAAGCCCTCTATGGCTTTCCATTGGTATCAGTATGAGACCCAAACTTCTTGAGTAATTCCTCCATAATGTAACTCCTAGCTATTTCTAGGGTCTCTCATTAAGCTCCATACACTCTTACATCCTAGGCTCTATCTATATTACTTCTTTTAGATATTCAAATGTGCTATCGTAGGTCATCCAAATATGTATTTTTTTCTTCCTGAAGTTCTCATATTTCTTTGTTTTCCCAATTCTTCAATCCAGCTTCAGCCTTTCCATCTCTGCCCTTAGAATGCCTATACTACCGTAGTAGGTACAGGAGATCAATCCTCCTTTTCATTTGCTAATACTTCCTAATATGCTCACTATATATTATTTTCAGAATTTATGATAATTCCTTGTTTAACTGTGTCTCATTTTTTTTTTTTCTACTAGACTGAAAGTTCATGCATTAGTGATCACAAACGTCTTATTCATTCCTGTATCTCCGGTGCTTAGCATAATACATGGAACATGATGGAACCCATAAATATTCATCAACTAAACAATTACACTATTAGAATGTTGCTTAGCTGCACTGCAACAGACCCAGTGGCTCAGTACGATCAGGGACAGGTTAGGTTGATGTGCTCTGAGTTAAAGATCTATGGGAACTGTCAGGAGTGTGAAAGTTAGGAAGATAATTTGAGGATAAATGATTGAGGGATTCGAGTCCTCCAGTACATCCTGCAGGCAATAAAGGCAATACCCCTCAGTGCACACCTTCTCTGAAGTACTTCACCTGAGTGCCCTCTTCTCAATTTATTGTCAACTTTCTAGTAAGGAGAGTTAGCAATTGCTTCTGCTCAATCATTTTTGACTCTGTGGCATCCAGACACAGGGTATCATCTACAATTACACTGGCAGCTAAATGGCGACAATTGAGGGAAGATTTGATGTAAATACAACAAAGAAATGTTGATCTTTCTTGAGGATGCTTATTCTATTGCACTTAAAATGAAAGCATTCATTACTATAACCCTCAAAGGAGATGGCGGAATTCATATTGAAAGTGCAAGGTTAGAATTTGATGGGCCACTTCTGTTACCAACAAACAGACAATCTGATTATAGAAGGTGGATCAACATGTACATCTCCTTTCTTAAGAAAGAGCTGGAGAACAAAGAATTTCTTGTTTTATCCTGGCTTCAAATTAAAGGTTTGGCATTTTGACACTCAACCTCATGGAGAAATGCTCAAAAAAATCTGATCTTTTGGTTTTTAATAAAGTCAATTCAGAAGCATGACATTCAACCCCAATGATTCAATTAAATTTGTCTGTAGATAAATAGAAGAAAATGACTTTGAGGATAAAATTCACTGATTCACATAACAAAACTCATGATTTAAACAGTTTTTTGTAAGAAACGCGTTACATATTAGAAAGTTTTTTGGTATATGAGATTTTTTTTTCCTTCCATTGTGATTTGGGTCTAGTTACCAATGGTGCAGAGAAGGAACTGGCAAAACATAGATTGCATTGATGGAAAAATTAAATAGACATGTTGAATGTTATCAAGATCAATGTGCCATGTAGCATATTCATGACTTGCATAACAGCTACTCCCTTTAAGACTAAGAACCTTGTATAGTAGATTTAGCCTCACAAAGGGGTTGGGAAGATCCCCTGGAGGAGGGCATGGCAACCCACTCTAGTTTTCTTACCTGGAGAATCCCCATGGACAGAGGTGCCTAGCAGACTACAGTCTACAGGGTTGCAATGAGTTGGACATGACAGTGATTAAGCTCAGCCTCAACAAAAGAACTAAAGATCCTTTTAGCTATCTTTCAAAGCTTTATAGATTTTGGTATATAGTGATGATGTTACTGATACAGATATTTTGTACCCACACAAATATGAGTAGAAAGATCAATGAATGACTAAGAACTGGGAGGCAGGTATAGAGAAAGAGAGAAAGAAAGAGGAAAGGAGGAAAGAAGAGAGACAGAGATGAGACAGGAAAGTCTGTTTTGACAAAGGTCTAAGGCTCTGATGCTTACTGACTCTCTCCATTGGGTTTCCCTATCTCATGGTCTTCTAGAACAAGTCCCCTTTTCATACATTTCCTTATAAAGTTTCTCTTTAACAAACCTCCTTCCTGTTCACCAAAAACATTTTTTCTCAACCCTATAAGATAAGCTAAAAATATTGGAAACCTAGACAGTCTATTAAAAAGCAGAGACATTGCTTTGTCAACAAACGTCTGTATAGTCAAAGCTATGGTTTTTCCAGTAGTCATGTATGGAAGTGAGAGTTGAACCATAAAGAAAGTTGAGCAGTGAAGAACTGATACTTTTGAACTGTAGTGTTGGAGAAGACTCTTGAGAATCCCGTGAACTGCAAGATCAAACCAGTCAATCCTAAAGGAAATCAGTCCTGAATATTCACTGGAAGGACTGATGCTAAAGCTGAAGTTTCAATACTTTGGCCCTCTGAAGTGAAGAGCTAACTCACTGGAAAAGACCATGGTGATGGGAAAAATTGAGGGCAAGAGAAGAAGGGGGCAAGAGAACATGAGATGGTTGGATGGCATCACTGACTCAATGAACATGTGTTTGAGCAAACTCTGGGAGACAGTGAAGGACAGGGAAGCCTGGCGTGCTGCAGTGTCCATGGGGTTGAGAGTTGGAGAAGATTTAGTGACTGAACACAATGAGGAGGAAATAGATTGATCCCATGTCAACTTATCCCCAAGTGATGTCCTAGAACCCCCATAGAAGCACATATTTCTGAATCTTTCCATAGGTTTATAATGAAAGAATCTCTGAGGACATGTCCTAGCAATGTGCATGTAGAACAGTCTTCCCACATGATTCAGATGCAAACTATACCTTAAGCGCGCCATGGTTTGACAATGAGAGCGCTGAGATAGTATGAACCTTAGCCGAGGCTGGATTTGTCATCTGGGAAAGAAATCTATTGTTGGCAAAGTGAAAGTAAAGGTTGCTCAGTCATGTCCGATGACTCTTTGCGATCCCCTGGAATTCTCCAGGTGAGAAGACTGGAGTGGGTGGCCTTTCCCTTCTCCAGAGGATCTTCCCAACCCAGGGATCGAACCCAGGTCTCCCCCACTGCAGGTGTATTCTTTACCAGTTGAGCCACAAGGGAAGCCCAAGAATACTGGAGTGGGTAGCCTATCCCTTCTCCAGGGGATCTTCTTGACCCAAGAATCGAAACAGGGTCTCTGGCATTGCAGGTGGATTCTTTACCAACTGAGCTATCAGGGAAGTGAGACTTAAATCACAGATATAGTAACAGGGACTAACAGTCAACATTTATTGAGTTCATAAAATATGCCAGAAACTGCCAAGTAAAATTATAAATGTTTTTCCTCTATGATAATTCCTTCTGATAATTCCTGTATAGAAAAGGTCTAGTACCCACAGTGATTGTCCACTAGGTACCAGGACCTGTGATAATATTAAGAATGCTGATGAGGAATAAATCTTAGCACTTTGTTTCACTTCCACTTTTTAGCTAAGTGCTAAAAAAGGCTGAAATAAAAAAGTCCCTGGAGAGACCAACTTTAATTGGGATGATCAAGGAAGTCCTCCTTGAGGAGGTTCCATTTATGCTGAGACCCACAGAAAGGAGGACAGAGGGAAATCATCTCATAGAGGGAACTAATACAAAAGTTAAAGACCTTGCATGTTAAAGGAAGCTTTGGTGGGGCCACTTTCCAGTGAGAAATGGGGATAGTGATTTCTGAGACCATTTCATGCAGGGATGGATTAAAAAATCAAGGTTTCTTCTGAGCTGATAGGGAAGCCACTAAGGGATTTTGTACAGGAAAATATTATTTAATTTAACCCGAAGAGGACCCTTTTTCCTAAGATGTAGAGAAGAGATGGAGGGAAAGGAAGTCACTGAGAAACCAGTCAGTAGTAGTCAACCACAGTAGTTCAGACAGGAAATGGTGGTTGTCTGACTAAGGGCATGATTTTGGAAACAGAGGAAGTAGATGACTCAGAAATATAACTCACATAATTAACAGGAAATAAGAAAAGAATCAAGGATGACCCTTTAGTTTCTGAATATAGTACCCTTGAGAATTGCTTAGATGGAGAATTCAGAAAGAAAGAGGTTATTTCTAGGGCACATGGGGAGAGGGGGAAAGATTTTTATAATAAAATCTTGTCCTAATAAAATTTAAGAAAATCAAGCCCAGATGACCATTGGATATGCAATTATAAAATGCAAAAGAGAATTATATAGTAGAAATATAAATTTGAGAATAATCAACATCAATATGCTACTTAAATCCACAGAAGTGAATGAGATCATCTAGACAGAAGGATTTAGGATAGAGCCCTGAGGAGCTTCAGTACTTAGAGGTCAGATGGAAGAAGTCAGACATCAAAGAAATTTAAGAAAGAATAGCCCTAGAGGTAAGGGAAAAAAATAAATAAGAGGATGTTGTCATGGAATCCAAGTTAGAAGTGTTTTAGAGAAAAAAAAAAAAAAAGCGGATGTGGTCAAGTATATTGAATGCAGGTCAAGTAAAATAAAGACAAATAATTTGTATAGTCAATTTAGCACTATGGTTATCACCAGCGACCTTGACAAAAACAGCTTCAGTCAAGTGTGAGAGAGTAAAACCCGAATACACAGGGTCAAAGAGTAGTGGAAGCAGAGCATGATTTCAGAAGACTGCACTGCAATCTAGTGTACAGAATCCAAAAATTTCAACCATATAAGATGTGAAGTTCCGTTATTTCAAGGTTAATGAAATGACCTGTGTAACTATCATGCTGATAGTTCGAAGGGTCCGGCTATGTGATCCACATTTGTTCAAGTCCTGGCTGCACCTTTCCACCACACAGTAGCTGTCCACTCCTGGTCAGATATAGACAGGGATGATTCTGGATCCTATGTCTGTCTGGAACTCCTGGGACATCTGCAGGGACTCTGCTGTCTCCTATTAGACTGACTGAGATTGTGCTGGAGAAACACTGGGCATTTGCCAGTCACACTGCATTGGCTTAATTCAAATCCTAAGATTTCCCAGCCTGGACACTCCTTGCATTCTCTATTTCAAGGTAAAGAAATTAATCCCACCTGCTCCTGCAACTGCTGGTTGGTTATGAGAACAAGATTAAATGTAGTGTTTACTCCAGATGTTCATGTACCAAGACAACATACAAGTTTTCTGTTGCTGATGAAGAGGGGAAGCCTAGGCAGTAGAAGGAAAACTAGAGATTTTTCTGAGACTAAACCAGAAAGATAATTATTCAAACTGAGTAGTAGTGGTAGTTACACAAGAAACAACTTGGATAAAAAGGCTGTGTTTGACATGAGATGTTTAATTGAAGTTTGGAAGGTGGAGCAGTTATAAATAATGAAACAGCCAAGGCAGGGCGTAGAATGTCCTTGGAAATGAGGTGAGGAACTGAGAGGCATGTTTGGATGAGTCAGGGAAATAGATGTTAATGTTGTTCCAATTGAGAGCACCCCTTGGAGCAGGGAAGAAGCTTGTCCCAGGTACCAACAGTTTTGATGAATGAAAAGGAGTTATCAGAGGCATGATAAATGATAATAGTGAAGAGTAGAAGAGGATGATATAACAGAATGTCATGGGCCTCAAAGGGAAAGGCTGTTAAAATTCTATTGGTAGGATAACGATCTGAAGGCAGCAGTGGGTAGCAAGGATGACTCTAGATCCATCTCTAGTTTGAAGATAGGATGTTTGAGAAAATAAACAGCCACAACCTCAGAGGGTATTAAAGGAGGTAGGACCCTCAAAAGATTGACAAACATCAGTTAAAGTAATGAGAAAAGAAGTCTAGTAAATGAGAAGTGTTTTTTGTTGTCGGTCAGAGCCGCAATTTCATGGTGGGAGAGGTTGGGGGCTGGGGGGGTGGTGG
>SJYX01020665.1:80081-108122 GCA_006410675.1 Oreotragus oreotragus
TTCCAATCCCAAAGAAAGGCAAAGCCAAAGAATGCTCAAACTACCACACAATTGCACTCATTTCACACGCTAGTAAAGTAATACTCAAAATTCTCCAAGCCAGGCTTCAATAGTACATAAACTGTGAACTTCTAGATGTTCAAACTGGATTTAGAAAAGACAGAGAAACCAGAGATCAAATTGCCAACATCCCCTGGAAAAAGCAAGAGCTCCAGAAAAACATCTTCTTCTGTTTTATTGACTATGCCAAAGCCTTAGACTGTGTGGATAACAAACAATGCAAAATTCTTAAAGAGATGGGAATACCAGACCACCTGACCTGCCTCTTGAGAAGTCTGTATGAAAGTCAGGAAGTAACAGTTAAAACTGGACATGGAAGAACAAACTGGTCCCAAATAGGAAAAGGAGTACGTCAAGGTTGTATATTGTCACCCTGCTTATTTAACTTATATGCAGCGTACAACATGAGAAACGCTGGGCTGGAAGAAGCACAAGCTGGAATCAAGACTGCCAGGAGAAATGCAATAACCTCAGATATGCAGATGATACCACCATTATGGCAGAAAGTGAAGAGGAACTAAAGAGCTTCTTGACGAAAGTGAAAGAGGAGAGTGAAAAAGTTGGCTTAAAACTCTACATTCAGAAAACTAAGATCATGGCACCTAGCCCCATCACTTCATGGCCAATAGATGGGGAAACAGTGACGGACTTTATTTTTGGGGGCTCCAAAATCACTGCAAATGGTGACTCCAGCTATGAAATTAAAAGACGGTTACTCCTTGGAAGAAAAGTTATGACCAGCCTAGGTAGCATATTAAAAGCAGAGATATTACTTTGCCTACAGAGGTCCATCTAGTCAAAGCTATGGTTTTTCTAGTAGTCATGTATGGATGTGAGAGCTGGACTATAAAGAAAGCTGAGCGCTGAAGAATTGATGCTTTTGAACTGTGGTGTTGGAGATGACTCCCCTTGGACTGCAAGGAGATCCAACCTGTCCATTCTAAAGGAAATCAGTCCTGAATATGCATTGGAAGAACTGATGCTGAAGCTGAAACACCCAAGAGTTTGGCCTCCTGATGCAAAGAACTGACTCACTGGGAAAACCCTGATGCTGGGAAAGATTGAAGGCAGGAGGAGAAGGGGATGACAGAGGATGAGATCATTGTATGGCACCACTGACTCAATGGACATGAGTTTGCATAAACTCTTGGAGTTGGTAATGGACAGGGAAGTCTGGCGTGATGCAGTCCATGTGGGTTGCAAAGAGTCAGACACAACTGAGCAACTGAACTGAAATGAGAAATCTTGGCCCTGGGAGAGCAGGTGTCTCAAGGTTACTTTCAGAATTCTACAGAGAGGAGATTGAAAGGGAAGAGAAAAAAAGTATAAAACTGTATGAACAGACATTTTAAAAGATCTAAGTAAATGAAAATATATATTATTTCATGGAGAAGAATACTGTGATAATATAAATTCTAACTAAGTTTACCTATACCTTCAATCCATAGGTAATAATTCCTAAGCCTTTTATGAACTTGATATGGACAACATAGGATCATCATAAAATTTACTTGGAAAAACAAGGGGCCAAGAATAGACAGGAACTTCTGGAGCAGTGGGGGACGTTCTTGCCTTCCCAGATCAGGACTTTTTCTAAAGCTCCAGTGACAAAGAAAGGTTGTGAATCCAGAGGTAAACCATTATCGCAGAGGAACAGACAGGAAAGCTTTAATCTAGTCCACATCTTTCAGGGTCCATGGATGAAAGAGAATATAAAGTTCATTTAGAAGAAAACCCTGATTTCAAAGTAACCTTTAAAAAAAAATGTGTAAGTCCTTGCCTAGTAAAAATGAATCTGCTTCATTATGGGGCCTACTGTCCAGTGAATGCCAAGGATTGTCATTCACTTAGCCAACCATTTTTTAAATGCATACTTTAAAATTTTTAAATTTAAAAATTACTGTAACTATGTCCTCATTGGATTTTTTTTTCTTTCTTTTTTTTTTTTCTCATTGGATTTTAAATCTATCATTTTAAATTAAAAAAGAGTTGTTAATGGCCTTACTTGTGCATCTTTAAGTATCAGCTTCCTGGTGAAGCTGTTTCTTCTTCCCTGAGGCACAATAAACTATTGTGTCCTCTGATATTTTCCCCAGCTAGGATCTATGCAAGTTTATCATAATGTCCACTTTTCTTTTTATCCTTTGTATCTGTCTTCTCCAGAGTGAGCTTATCAAAAGAAGAGGCACTGTCTTTTTATCTTTTGTGTCACCTGGGCTAGGTGGGGGTTTTGGACGCATGGTAGGCATTCAATAACTATTGATTGAAAGAATGAATGGATCTCTCCAAGATGGTCTACAGGAAGTGCTTTCTGAACATAGGAATAGGGCCTGGAAGAGTACTTAGGGAATCATTTCTAATGCGTTTATGATTCAGTGATGACATGGGAGTGGGGGATGTTAAAGATCACAGGAGTAAAAACAAGTAAGAATTCAATTCATCCAGAAAGCATTTCCTTTTTCAATTTCAGGCATTTTAAAGGCACATCATTATTCTCAGTACTAAGCTGGTAATTTCAGAGCAGGAAGAAAAAAGTTTTATGTTGCCGCCACAGCACAGAACACATTAATATATTTGTGTGAGCAGAATAAAAGGTATCTTGAAAATTCCAAACAAAGTGATTTCTCAATGACAAGAGGTGAACCAATTAAAATCAGAGACTGGAAAGAAGAGTTTGGCAACTGCTTTGTGATAAGACATTTCTGAGAGAGCTCCAGGGAAAATGAAGCACGTACATCATTTGTTTCAACCTAACTAAGAATAGAAAAAAAGAGACTTGACATGAGAATACTGCATGAATCAAGTCATGAACTAGCCCAATGTCTTGACTTTGGGATACGCTTGTAAATTTCCAGGATGGACTTCTCCATCTTATGTCATATAACCAATCAGCTGTTCAGTCATGTCCATATAGATTCCTCTCTCCCCAACTGTGTTATGGGAATTTGATTTAAAAAACTTCAGCATGTTTCCTATTTTAAGGCTTTATTTTTCTTCTTAGAAATCTTTATTAGCCAAGGCTTCACTCGTTGCGAAGTAAGCAGTTTATTATAATTCAGGGCCGTGAACTCTGGACATACTTTTTAAATTATTAATTTAGATAGTTGGTAGAGTGTGGGGGTTAAATCTACTATAAAAATTATTTAGCATGGTAATTCTCATTTGGTATGTTCTACTTTCCATTAGCTGAAACATGTCCATCATCAGAGGATACTATGGGACATCATGATACTTTTGGATATTATCAACTGCAAAAGCTGAAGTACATTTTAAAGGGAATATAAACAGGACTGTTGGAGGCAAACTACCTGGATTCAAATCCCAGCTTTGTCACACACCAGCTTCTCGAGCTTGGACTCATGACTTAAATTCTGTGTACTTTTATTTCCTTATCTATTAAATGGTGGTGATCGTAATAAAAGTAACCACTCATAATGTTATTTTAAATTTTGAACAACTTATTTTACATTTAGNTTCTCGAGCTTGGACTCATGACTTAAATTCTGTGTACTTTTATTTCCTTATCTATTAAATGGTGGTGATCGTAATAAAAGTAACCACTCATAATGTTATTTTAAATTTTGAACAACTTATTTTACATTTAGAATAGAGCCCAGAGTATAAGGAACTTTGTAGGAATTTATTACTGCTTTTATTATTTCCATTGTGATTTTTATAGACTTCTGAAAGATCCCATACTGTCTTACTATTACAATTTTTCAACCTACTCACTAATTAAAAAAAAGACGCTCAGATAAGGAAAGTAGATTCCACTACAGTGGAATCAATGGTTGAACCATTGTGATGTCTTTGACTACAAAGTAAACACTGTTTATGCGGCACAGAAGCACTTATTAGAAAGGCATACAGGGGTTTAGGGAGGAAAAACCACCCGGCAACCCTGTCGTAGCACCACTACCCCTACACATAAGGAAAGTAGATTCCACTACAGTGGAATCAATGGTTGAACCATTGTGATGTCTTTGACTACAAAGTAAACACTGTTTATGCGGCACAGAAGCACTTATTAGAAAGGCATACAGGGGTTTAAGGAGGAAAAACCACCCGGCAACCCTGTCGTAGCACCACTACCCCTACACACACTACAGGGCACTTTACATGTTCTGTTTCTGCAGATTAAATGCCAGCAAACTTTTTCCATAAAAATCAAGAGAAAAAAAAAAATATATATATATATATATGGAGAAGGAAATGGCAAACCTCTCCAGTATTTTTGCCTGGAGAATTCCATGGACAGAGAAACCTGGTAGGCTACTGTCCATGGGGTCACAAAGAGTTGGACATAACTGAGTGACTAAGCATGCATACATACACACACACACAGAGTTTCGTTGGTCACATGATCTGTTACAGGATAACTACCCATCTGGAGATATGTGAAAGCAGCCCAAAGCAATAAGTAAACAAATAGGCTTGAATGTGTTCCAATAAAACTTTAAAACTTTAAAAAAATAAGCAGTTTCCTGGATGTACTTGCCGAGACCAATTTCTATAGTCAAGTTAGCTGCCTCAGGCCTGTATTCAAACTCAGACAAAAGACTCCAACCAAGAGGTTTCATCTTGAGTCACTGCATGATGCTCATCTTAAGTTTTCCCCATTCTAAACTTCTACTATCTTGAAGTTGATCTATCTGAAAATGCACTATGCTTTTTGACCTTGAAAAATACATACATTTAGACACACACACACACTTGGAATGTAAAATGCCCTTTTATATCTAACTGCATTTGGTTAAAAGCAACAAAATGGAAGTGTGAGGAAGTGAGAAAGCAGAAGAAACATCTACTGAAAGTCAGATGCAGAACTAGTCGTGGTTTCAATCTTTGAAAGAAAAAAAAAAAAAATCGAAACAGGCCAAAAGTGATATATGAAAAGTGAGAAAAGTGCAAACTAATGGGTGGCTGGTTAAACTCATCTTCAATAATTCATTTAGAAATGAGTAGCAGAAAAAAAGCCAGAGAAATCTGAAAATGTCAAGAAGAGAGACCTATTAAATGACTTTTCAACTGTTACCCAAGGTCAAGGGAAACATGAGCTTGAAACCATGCAAGTCCTGGCTCCCAGGTTCCAATTTTAACAGCAAGATGGCATGCCTTGTTCTTGAAGGTATAGTCCCTATGCTTAAAGGAAGGGAAAGGAGACAAACCCAGAGATAAACAAATTTAATCCAGATTACTCAGGTCTTATCTGTTAAAAGGCATTAGTTTAGTAGAAGTGGCACTGGGTGTCAATTATTCAATGCCCATATCCTTCCCAACTTTAAGGATTTATTTTTTTTAAAGCTAGGTATCAAGACTATTAATAATTGATAAAGCATTTGTAAACCCTTTGCAAATGAACAGTCAAGGGACACATTAATAAAACATCTTTAAAAATCTCCATCGCTGTACTGATTCTCATCACGCTTCCCCAAAGCAGAGTAAATGGGCAGCTCATCCTCCAGCTCAAAGCAAAGGCCAGCGCCTCTGACAAGGTGACACAGAGGGTGGAGGGCACTGCCTTTTAGGAAACCATGGCCATCTTTTACTTTTATCCACACCCCTCCAGCTAACTCTGAGCTTATGAACCATTCCCCCAGTAAATTAATTCTTGGGCCAAATTTTTCTGCTGGGTCACTCTAGTGATATACATTCATAAATAAACCTTTAGACATTTGTATCTGCAAAGCAAACATTTAAGATGCCGGAGGAATGGAGGGTTAGGCATTTAGGAAGGGTCAATGAAAATCTTCACCTTGAGGTCACTGCACATTTAGCTCAGGCTAAGAGAGCAGTCAGGGTTGCCGAATGCCACAGCTTCAAGGCAGTTAAGTGGCTTGGCTCATCTTATTCTCACTGGATAATGCAAAAGGAATAAAAACATATTTTATTGACATGGCATCTTTCTTCTTAGGATTGAATAGTGAAGGCACAAGAAAGAACTATTAGCTTTTAGCATATCAGCCTGTCACTGCCCTTGGACAGAGAGGAGATTGTAAAAAATGCTATGTAAATAAGATCAATGGACAAGGGTTGAGATTTCCAAGCAGGAGGTCATGTGTCCTAATCCTCTAGAGAGAACTATCCACCTGCGTGTGACTTGAGATGACCTAGTAAGAATTCCTTCATCAGGTAAAGGCCTTCCTCTCATGTCAAAGTACAGAGGTCACTTTAGAGGTGATTTTCTCATTAGTAGCACCTCAAAACATTTATTGAACTCTGCTGTATGCATGACTTCACAGGTATTGAGAGTACAATGTTAAGACTCCAACTATGCTTTTCTGAATATTTCATTTGAATTTTTGGAAGCAAAATTCATAAACAGAGAAGTGATTTCTCAAGGGGACAAAAAAGCCCAAGGAAACCAGGTAAATAGAATCCTACTGGAGTACTGACGTGGGTTTTTCAAGGGTCTGCAGCTGATGTAATCAGGGGCATTATAGGATAATGAAACATAGGTTCTCTTGATTCCTGTAATTTCTGGCCTAATTAATTTAGTACTGCATCTGCCTAGATTCTCAGTAGTTGATTCAGCTCTGTTCAGACAAAAAGAGAGAGAAGGGCCTCTTACTTGGGGAATATTAATTAAGACATAGAGTCTGTGTTTTCTGCTCCAATAAATTTCAGACTCTTCGGTCTGTCTTTAAAATTGCATTTTTCCCACCCCCACCCCCAACCTGTCTCAAAATGTCCAAAGAAGGATAAGGCTTTTCCCGGTATAATCCTTTTAGTTTGAGTAGGGTTAGGATTTGGGTTAGGGTAAGAGTGTGAATTAGGGTCTGGGTTAGGGCTGCCTCAGATTTTCGATTTATGAAAGGAAGTTTCCAAATGGAGATATTCTCATCCCAGGAAAAGCTTCCTCTTTATTTACTCACCCGTAAACTTGTTACTGTTCAACAAAGCACAGTGTTACATGCTACAGTCCCCCCCAGTGCAAGCCCCATGCATTCTCACCTGGACTAATGCTTCATCCTCATATATGGTCCTCCTCCTCTATGGCGGCTCCCTCACAATCCTGACCTACACAGCATCCAGAATGATCTCTACTGAGAATCAGTCTGTATAATCCCTGGACCTAAGATCCCCTTTTTCCCAGCCGACAAGTTCCTATGTTATTTGCTATCTGATGGCCCTTCCAACTTCACCTTCAACTTCTTCCATTTTCCATTCTCCTTCTACACATAATAGTAAGCTCATGATTATCTAAGTGACTTTCTCATTCTATTTCTTTTCCCTAAAATCACCTGATTCCAGATATTGGCATTTTCTGTCCTGTCTTCTCATTCTCGCTTCATTTTGCACAACAGAGTGGTTTTCCCTGACTATTCAACTTACCTACAGCCTACTTCTGCTTGCAGACAATTCCCCCTCCTCAGCTCACTCTCTGCCATCTCATTATTTTTTTTCAGAAATTATTACTACCTGTTCATATGTTTATTTACTTGCTTATTTTTCTATCTTTCCCACCCCCCATCTCCAACTAGAAATAAGCTGCATGTGATCAGGACCTTGTTGAATGAATGTTGAGTTTATACATCAGCCCACTTAAGACATAATCCCTTCCTGTAGAAAGAACAAAACAGCTATTAAAGATAACATGCAAAAAGTATTATAGATGAAGTCAGACGACAGAGTATAGGTGTTCAAGGCAAGATGGCTTGTAGCTGGAATGAATAGGGAAAACTTCATGATGCAGGATGTCTTTTACTTAATCAGTCAAGGGTCTGAGACCTGCATTTAAGTTTTTGATAAATATGATCCTGGAGAAAAGGTATAGCTAGATATTCTTCAAGACGAGTGGATGATGAACCCAAAATCTTGTCGCATGAATGAGGGAAGGGATGCCAGACCAGGCAGCCCTGGCCCTTCCAAGGAGTTCATTATTGGTTTTTTATGATGTGGGGAAAAAAAAACCTTCCTTCTTACTCAAATGAAGAAATGTGGGGCACTTTTTCTTCTCGATTTCAAAGTGAAAGTGAAAGTCACTCAGTTGTCTCCAACTCTTTGTGACTCTGTGGACTATCCAGTCTGTGGAATTCTCCAGGCCATAATCCTGGAGTGGGTAGCCTATCCCTTCTCCAGGGGACCTTCCCAACCCAGGAATTGAACCCAGATCTCCTGCATTGCAGGCAGATTCTTTACCAGCTGAGCCACCAAGGAATTTCAAAGCCGAAAATAAATAAAACAGGAAATAAACTCATTTTCCTAAATTATATCCTTCTAGTAAAAAAAAAAAAAAAAAAAAATAGTAAGTGCACCTGGCCTATATCTATCTGGCTAGCTGTGATAAACTGATTTAACGTTCCAGAAACAAGAGTTTGTCTCTTAAACAAACTAGAATTAGAAATAAATTTCAAAGACTTATATCTGGTATTTCTTCCTCTCACTTATCCTCTCCCCAAAGACAACACACGGACTTCTGTAAAAAGAAACTAATATCTGTGACCACAGATATAAAAAGCCTTGTTATATGTAAAGTTGAAAACAAAGTGCCCTCCCCTCCCAGATGACATTTAAGGCCTGCCAGTGTCCCACTCACTCACTCCTTGTCCCTCACCCAGATATTTGCTCCTGTAATTATCTTGTTCCTCTTGTAGCAACAGAATTCTCCCCAACAGCTTCCTATATCCTTGTAGGCAATGGGCTGTGTCCATCCCCATCAGAACAAGGGACACAATGAAATAGATCTGGAGACATACGGTCTAGTGCGGAGCCAAGGAAAGAGGTGATGACACGGCCCTACTTACTTATGAGTGCTGTCAGCTCAATCACCCAGTTAGACCCCTGCTGCCACCTTCCTTCTGTGCTGTGGTGGTTTGATCTTTTTCAAAGCAAAGTCCACCCAGCCATTAAAACAGATAAGGAGGCCGATGTGGCCGTTCAGTCTCCTCACGGATGAATAAGTTACCAACATCAACACACACAGCCACGTAAACACACCAGAAGCCAGTGGCACTGAAGATTTCATCGGCTGTCTGACAAGAGATATTTAATTAACTCTCGTACCTGTCTCTCCCTGCATGAGACAAACAAATCAAGGAGCTCTGGAAGAATAATTAGTTCAAGATGTAAAAGCAGCATCTGACTTTTAAAAAAATTAAAAATAAGTAAAAACCCTTCCAAAACGAGACACAGAAGCAGTGGGAGTCCAGGGTGTTTAATTATCACGGATTAGGAGCTCAGGACCCTCGCTAAGTGCTTTGCCACCAAGCATTCTTCTGAGATCAGCAGCCAGCTGGGTCCTGATGCACCAAAATATATACAATAAAACCCAGAGTCTGAACATATGGCCACCTCAGAAGGTAAGAAGTGTGTCTTTGAAAAATGCACTTGCAGTATAAAAGCTCTACTCTCTCACGTTTGGAAGTGTGTGTGAAAGTGAAGTCACCCAGTCGTGTCTGACTCTTTGCGACCCGTGGACTGTAGCCCACCAAGCTCCTCTGTCCATGGGATTCTCCAGGCAAGAATACTGGAGTGGGTGTGTACTGGGAGTTATTTTCCCACTGGTGTGGATGGGTGTGCAGTATGAGAGAACCAACTTTCCTCACTACTAATTTATGCATGGAGAGAGACACTCGCCTCTTCCCCCATCTTTAATCAGTCTGCACACAGAAACAGAAATTAAGTTACTTGATTGATGAATATGGAAAGTATACCTGAGTGTGCTCAGTTCCACCCCTTTTACACTCAATCTGTTGGCAGGAAACTTCTATTTTGTGCTAGACAGATCCCCACAAAGGAAGCCTTTGATTTTCCTGTTGCTCCTGCACTAGAGACGTGGCATTAACAAGATCGCTATATCACAGAAATTTTAAGAGAGATGTGGTGTTAACAAGATCACTGTTATCACAGAGATTAAACCACATTCTCAGATTTTTTTTTTTTTTTGGTTTACTTCATTTTTTGTTTTGTTTGTATTAAAGATGCTGTTTTGTTTTCTGCCTCTCTGATGTCTATGTCTGTCTTTCAATTATTTTAGAATTTAGACACAGAAGACGAATGTATTTATTGGTGCCTCAAACACCTCTTTCACCTACTGGGAGAAATGCCTGGATACCATAATGAGAACTTTTAACAATTTTCTGTTATCCTTTGTTACATTAATGGACTCGTAATATCTTTTTGACTTAAGGCAAACCAGAATAAAGATAAAAGGAACACTCACAGAGCCAGAAATAATTTTTTAATATGCATCAACTTGAAGTTATAAAAATTGGAGAACTGTCTTAGGGGAGAATTCTTGAATGGAGGGATGTGGGTCAGCAAGCCCTAGATGCATTCATAAAAAACATGTCAGAAAAAGAAGAAGTCATCATTTTACTTCCCATGGCCTAAATCTATTACATTTCCATCAATAACAGTCGAGAATTTTTTTTTTCCCCAAAAAAAGCACATTGCCAGCCCTTCTGCAATGAGTCATTTACTTCCTTTGTGGCTTTAACAATGGTTTGCTATCCATTTCCAGCAAAGGACACCATTCACTGTGGCCTTGGACTTTTTCTTCTTTCATTTCCTTCTCCCCAAACACGTTGGTTCAACTGGATTTGCAGATTCTTTTATGTCATGTCGAGTTTAATTCTCCTCTTTCTTCTTAGTAGACTGTCCTTTAGACTGTCTCTTTATTTCCAACCCAGGACATTTTTTTCCCTCTTTATACACTGGACATGAGCAGTCAATAATAAACTTCTAGAATGTAGCTCAGGCCCTCTCATGCTTGGAAGGATTGGTAACTAACATTTATTATATACCAGAAACTATAAAAATATTATAATACCTTCAACAATACAAAAATATATCTATACAAGTTTATTAATTTCAGCATTCCTTATTAAAAGCAAAATACTGGAAATATCCCCAATGCCCATGCATAGAAGAAGGATTGAATAAACTATGATATATCCTAACAGCACATAAACCATGCAGCTACCAAAAAGAATGAGAAAGATCTCTAAAAAATGATATGGGGAAATTTTCTGCATATACTATTAAGTGAAAACAAAAAAAAGCACATACAAGTATCTACAATGTGCTACCTTTGTGCAAGGAAAAAAAAGGGATATAAGAAGCTATATGTCTCTGATTACATGTGCAAAAACAAATACAGGAAGACTAAACTAGAAACTTATGAGACTGATTACTTAAAGGGGGAAGGTGGGATTGGGATGAAAAGATGTGAGAATGGCAATGAGCTAATAGGATGAGGGAAGAGAGCACAGCTCTAAGGAAAGCTTTTGTTACAGTTCTGACCTTTAGAATAACCTAAAATGAAAGAATGAATGAATCATAAATCAATGAAACCCACTGAATTGCTAGGGGAATACAAAAGGGAATACAAACAAATGAATCCAACTGTACTAAAAGTAAATAAGTACACTGAAATACATGGAGGAAGAAAATAAATAATTTAAATAACTGGAATATAACGTTTTGACTATGTATTTTGTAATTCAAAAAGACCACAGGATCTGTCCACAGATAGTGTTCGCTATTTTCTAAGTTCGGTTTTCATAGGAGTATAGTTTAGCAATTCGGAAACAACTTTGTGCACATACAGAGACTGAACAAATAAGTAAACAAACTGCAAGTAACCAGAGTCACATTCCTCAATGCTGGAAAAAGGAATTCTGGATAAGGAAAGAAGGAATGTTAAACTGAACTCTGTAGTACTTAACTGAATTCCTAACTTAGAGGACAATAGGAATCAGCATGAATCTGTGTGTTCCTATATACATATAAAGACAGATAAATAAAAAAATATAGATGTGTGAATGTAGGAATAGGTAGGTAAGAATTTCCTGGCCCTGTCTGATGAGAGGACCTACTAGCAATGCTGTCTTGATAGAAATTGGCACACCTTGCATCCAGATTTTAACTTCTAAACTCCATTCTTCAATAAGAGGAACCAGAGCTCCCTGGGAAAATAGCTGATTCCAAGGCTGGTGTAGAAAAAAATAAAAACAGAGCTTGGGATAATTCTTTGTGGTGCCTGAAAGTAGACTGATGTTCAAAAGAAGATAGGGGCATGTCCAAACAGTACAGGGGCCAAGATGTACTCCCAAAGGCCAACTCTTGGATAATTTGAGCAACAAAATATGTAACATGAGTAATGGATTATAATCCACAGAATAAACTAATGATGCACAAGTCCATACTGATGTAAGTAAGTAAATGAATAAGGAAGAAGGACAGCTCTTCCTTATAGTAAAATTCCAACTAAAAAGCAAGAATAATGGAATGAAAAAGAAATCACCATTAGGTACTCAGCATATTAATAACTGCTGTAGGCAAGGATAAAGAGAGTAAGAACAGATAGAAATTATATACATTAATATTACTAACCAAATAAGATGTTAGACCCAAACTGAGCTGACTGCTATGAACAGGTTTTCCCAAAATGCTAAACCGCTAAATCTTTCCATGGTTGATGAGCTCTAAAATTGAATGAGATAAGCATCATCTCTTTTATTCATATCACCTAATGCAACAGACACTAACAATAACATATTCCTACTTTAGAGGACAACAGAGGCCAGGAATAGTTCTGCAATATCACAATCAAATGGACAGTGATTGAGGAAATAAGTGGCTCCAAATATACCTAGAATCAACATCAATTAAACAAATTAATCAAAACAGTAACTTCTTCCAGATCTTTATGCTTTCCATTAGATGACAAATTCCTTTAGTGCAGGGCAAGGAGCTTATTTTACCTTAAAGAGCTTAGGGGTCTTCTATGTGCCAACCTCTCTGCTTATAAATTTATGTACGCAACTGCACAGCATCATCAGAGTCCTTTATGGATTAGAAACTAGCATAACCTCCACTATCACAGGAAAACTTGGAACGTGGTAGACAATGTGCAAAATCTAAATCCAGGCTTTCCATCTGATTTGCTTTTACAAACTACACAACACACTTGGTCTAAAAGGAAGAGAAGTGCATTGGATGTAGTATGCTGTCCTCATGTCTTCCTCTGCTGGTCTCTTTGGAAACTCAGTGTGTTTCTAGTGCATAATTACAACTGCTGATTTCTTGAAAAGGTCAGGCAGTGCCCCTCAAGGTGCATTTTTTCCAATCACACGCCATGCGAGCATGACTCTTCCAGCTCTGTCATTTACTGTGATAGATTTCCTCTATTTTCAATAATGTTCTTTTGGGGGAAAGTTTTACATCAGATTGGAGGGCAATGAAGGGTTAATGAAGTGATCTTGGTGTAATTATTCACTATAAAACATCTTCCCTTTTAATCATGGCTTTAGATGATTTAATTTATGAATAAAAACAAAAATCTCCTGGGGCAACGGAAAGCTGATAAGAGAGGAGAGGTACCTATTCTGTAACAATTTTGATCACAAGTGGAAAACCATGTTACTTGTCAAAGGCACTATTAGGAAACTCACTAAGATGCAAAGTGGAAACAACCAACCACCACAACCACAACAGCCTGCTTGCCTTTTCTTGTTGCTCAGAAATATTTGTATTTTTCCATCTAGAATAATTGTTTGAAATGTAAGAGAGAAAATGCCTGGGTGACATTAGTCAATGTTTTCTGTTCTGTGTCCATTGTATTGAATACATGGGGATTCACACACCCAACTGCTGTCAAACCTTCCTCCCTCTCCGAAGTGGCTTCAAAGCAACGTGATTAGAATCCTTAGACTTCAAGCAAAGTTGTTTGATGTATGACAGAAATAAAACCAATATTGCACAGCAATCGTCAATCAACTAAAAATAAAATAAATATTAAAAAAAAGAATAATATCAGAGGAGGATGGTAAATATGCAGGATGTCTTTTACCTAAAGCAAAATGGGTCTCTCCATACTTAATCTTTATTACAGTGCCATTTTTTTTTTTCGGATGCACTACTGTTTATTAAATTTTTCTTACAATATTTAGTGTAATTACTTGTTCATTAATTTTTCTTACAATATTTAGTTTATCTTTAGTTACTCCAATTTATTTTCAACTTGGACATTGTAATTTTCATCTCTGGAAGTCTTGTGGAAGGTTTCTGGTTGATCTTTGCTTTTCTGAAGTGAAAAGCATTTACATAACTCAGCTGTTAAAATCATGGGGAGGAACAGCACAGGTTTTTGTTTTTTGTGTGTTTTCTCCCCCTGTGTAGAGGCATGGTATATCAGTGTCCAGCGCCCTAAGTCCACACATCCCTTATACTGATAAATTATTGCTAAATAAAGCTGGATAAAAAGCAAAGGTCAAGACAGAAAGGGCTTCCCAGGTCATTCAAATGGTAAAGAATTCTCCTGCCAAGCAAGAGACGTGGGTTCGATCCCTGTTTCAGGAAGATTCCCTGGAGAAGGGAATGGCTACCGACTCCAGTATTCTTGCCTAGGAAATCCCATGGACAGAGGAGCCTGGGGGGCTACAGTCCATGAGGTCGCAAAACAGTCAGACATGACTTAGCAACTAAACCACCACCACCACCACCACCACCACCAGGCAGACTATCTCAAGTGATCCATGTCTGAGATATCTGATCAGCTTTCTGTGTGACACCACCAAGAAGCAGAAGGCAGAAAAGCCCTGTGTTCTAGTCAGACTTCTGCCCTTAACCAGTTTGGATGCTTGCAAAGCTTCTCACTAATATCTCACCCACTGCTCTCAGTACATGTCTTTTCTTCTCCCAGGCCTTCCTAAAAAAAGAATAACATCAGAGGAGGATGGTAAATATGCAGGATGTCTTTTACCTAAAGCAAAATGAAATGCTTTACTTACAGGTTTCTCTTATAAGGCAGGTATTCAACACTGTTAGTGCCCAGAGAAGTACTATTAAAAAATCCCTATCTTAACCAGTATCCAAAAGGAAAAAATAATCCTCAGGGCCATCCACGTTGCTGCAAATGGCACTATCTCATTCTTTTAAATGGGCAATGTTCCATTGTACCACAATGAATGTAGCACATCTTCTTTATCCATTCACCTGTCCATGAAGGAACCTGGAGACTATCATACTACGGACCTATATCAAACAGAGACAGACAAATATCATACACTATCGTTTATATGTGGAATCTAAAAAAAAAAAAAAAAGATACAAATGAATTTATTTAGAAAAGAGAAACAGACTCACATGCAAAAGAACAAAATTTATAGTTATCAGAGCCGAAAGGTGGGGGAAGGGGGAGGGATAGACTGGGAGGTCAGTATTGACAAGTACACACAGCTATATTTAAAATATAGATAATCAACAAGGACCTCCTGTAAAAATTAATTAATTAAAAAACACAAGGAAAAAAACATAGGGGGGGAAAGCTAGCATGAATTCAGGGCCTATAACGTATCGGGCTCTTTAAGAAACTATTCAGACCCAGGAGAACACGGACAACATACTTTTGATATGCAGCCACATAGAAGCCCTGGGAGGCATGGGTGGGAGGTGCCTCCAAGACGCGGCAGACTCCATTTTGAGACCATTAGCGTCTCCCTGTACGTACCTCAAAGGTCGATCCACAGCACCTTCCATGGCTACGTGCAGACCAAGTTCTAAGAGGCCGAACTGGAGCCACAGGCCCCACACTTTGACTAACTCACCAAAGTGCACTTTTGACAGACTTACCCGTTCTAAAGGGACGGCTCTGTCTGTCTGTTTCTGTGCTCCCTGAAGCCCTCCACCCCAGACTCGAGCTGAGAGTCCACTTCCTGTTGAATTGGGCCCCACTTCCAGAATTGGTGGAGCTCTACGGGGCGAGGGAGGGGCCACACTCCGCGGTGACGGAAGCCGGAAGGCTTTCGCGTGGCCAAACCCAGCCGTTCTGATCAGCGGCTTCTCGGACTAGCAGCAGTCAGCTACAGGAGCCGGACCAAGCTGAAGGTAAGGATGCCGGTGAGATGGTGAATGGAGGTCTTCCTGGATCAATTTAACTTGGTTAGATTAAGTTAAATAATTAAAAAGGAACACGGGAAGAGAGTAGAAGAATCTCCAATGACCTTTTCTCTTTCATTTTTTGAGATGCTGTATTCAGAGGCCTGGCGTTCAAGGCCAAGTGTGGCAAGCTGGACGAGGCTTTGTCATTTACCAAGGTGTTTGCCGCTTTGCTGCCTCGCAGAGGCTGTGCTTTTCAATTCAGAGGTAGCAATTGAAAACAGAAAGTTCTACTCGTTGATTCTTGTTTTTTAATCTTATTTTTTCTTCCATTTAAGAGTTTTGCTGACTCATACAGCACAAACCGACCCACAGGAAGGATTACTGAAAAGTTTTACCCTTGTGAAATTAACCTACTTGTTCTGGAATGGACGGAATTTTTTTTTTAACTCTTAAAACACGATTAAGGCCGAATTGGCCTTGCATGGGGGTTGGGGGCGGGAGGTGGGAGAAGGAAGAGGCCTTGACTGTAAGCTCAGTTTAATGCCTGAACCAAGAGTTGTTGGCATTAAAACACATCCACCTGGGTCAAGTCAGATGCTCTTGTTCTCTCAGCTCTTTAACTGGAAAATCAGAAAAATCTGCCTCTTTTGAGCTATTGATGTCTCTTTCATGTGCCGAATGCGGAGATGAGATGCTACAAATGAAAGGCAAATAAAAACAAGCTGATTAAAAAAACTGAAACCTGCTTTATTCCACACTTGGCACCTTGCTTTAGTTTTGTTTCCTAGTTTGTGTTTTAGTTGGTTTTGTTCTTAACTGAGAAGTATAATTTTTGATTCCTTTTTGTTGGACTGTTTTGACTTTGTATATGGGTGTATATGTGTATCAGTTCAGTTCAGTCGCTCAGTCATGTCTGACTCTTTGCGACCCCATGAATCGCAGCATGCCAGGCCTCCCTGTTCATCACCATTTCTCGGAGTTCACTCAAACTCACGTCCATGATACCATCCAGCCATCTCATCCTCAGTCATCCCCTTCTCCTTCTGCCCCCAATCCCTCCCAGCATCAGAGTCTTCTCCAATGAGTCAACTCTTCGCATGAGGTGCCCAAAGTACTGGAGTTTCAGCTTTACAATCATTTCTTCCAAAGAAATCCCAGGGTTGATCTCCTTCAGAATGGACTGGTTGGATCTGCTTGCAGTCCAAGGGACTCTCAAGAGTCTTCTCCCACACCACAGTTCAAAAGCATCAATTCTTTGGCGCTCAGCCTTCTTCACAGTCCAACTCTCACATCCATACATGACCACAGGAAAAACCACAGCCTTGACTAGGCAGACCTTAGTCAGCAAAGTAATGTCTCTGCTTTTGAACATGCTATCTAGGTTGGTCATAACTTTTCTTCCAAGGAGTAAGCGTCTTCTAATTAAATGGCTTCAGTCACCATCTGCATTGATTTTGGAGCCCCAAAAAATAAAGTCTGACACTCTTTCCACTGTTTCCCCATCTATTTCCCATGAAGTGATGGGACCGGATGCCATGATCTTTGTTTTCTGAATGTTGAGCTTTAAGCCAACTTTTTCGCTCTCCTCTTTCACTTTCATCAAGAGCCTTTTTAGCTCCTCCTCACTTTCTGCCATAAGGGTGGTGTCATCAGCATATCTGAGGTTATTGATATTTCTCCTGGCAATCTTGATTCCAGCTTGTGTTTCTTCCATTCCAGCGTTTCTCATGATGTACTCTGCATAGAAGTTAAAAAAGTAGGGTGACAGTAAACAGCCTTGACGGACTCCTTTTCCTATTTGGAACCAGTCTGTTGTTCCATGTGCAGTTCTAAATGTTGCTTCCTGACCTGCATACAGGTTTCTCAAGAGGCAGGTTAGTTGTCTGGTATTCCCATCTCTTTAAGAATGTTCCAGTTTATTGTGATCCACACAGTCAAAGGCTTTGGCATAGTCAATAAAGCAGAAAGAGATGTTTTTCTGGAACTCTCTTGCCTTTTCCAGGATCCAGCGGATGTTGGCAATTTGATCTCTGGTTCCTCTGCCTTTTCTAAAACCAGCTTGAACATCAGGGAGTTCACAGTTCACGTATTGCTGAAGCCTGGCTTGGAGAATTTTGAGCATTACTTTACTAGCGTGTGAGATGATATCCTCAGGACATTCCAAATGCAGAAGAATGCAGCTTCTTCTCAAGTGCACATGGAACATTCTCTGAGATACACCACATCTTGGGTCACAAATGAAATAACTGACAAAGGATTAATTTCCAAAATATACAAGCAGCTGATACAACTCAATGCCAGAACAACAACACAATCAAAAAGTGGGGGAAAGGCCTGAACAGCTCCAAAGAAGACATGCAGATGGCTAACAAACACTTGAAAAGATGCTCAGCATCGCTCATTATTAGAGAAATGCAAATCAAAACTACAATGAGATATCACCTCACACAAGTCAGAATGACCATCATCAAAAAGTCTACAAACAATAAATGCTGGAAAGGACATGGAGCAAAGGGAACACTCTTGCACTGTTGGTGGGAATATAAGTTGATACAGCCACTATGGGAGATGGTATGGAGAGTCCTTTAAAAACTAGGAATAAAACCACCATATGACCCAACAATCCCACTCCTAGGCTTATAACTTGAGAAAACCAAAATGGAAAAGACACATGTATCCCATTATTCATTGCAGCACTATTTAAAATAGCTAGAATATGTAAGCAATCTAGATGTCCATCAATAGATGAATGGATAAAGAAGTTGTGATACATATACACAATGGAATATAACTCAGCCATAAAAAAGAACCCACTTGAGTCAGTTCTAATGAGGTGGATGAACCTAGAACCTATTATACAGAGTGAAGTAAGTCAGAAAGAGAAAGATAAATATCGTATCCTAGTGCATATATATGGAATCTAGAAAAATGGTACTGAAGAATTTATTTACAGGGCAGCAATGGAGAAACAGACATAGAGAGTAAACTTATGGACATGGTGGGAGGGGAGAAGAGGATGAGATGTATGGAAAAAGTAACATGGAAACTTACATTACCGTATGTAAAATAGAGCGCCAACGGGAATTTTCTGTATGGCTCAGCAACTCAAACAGGGGCTCTGTATCAACCTAGAGGGGGAGGATGGGGAGGAAGATGGGAGGGAGGTTCAAAAGGGAGAGGATATATGTATACCTATGGCTGACTCATGTTGAGCTTTGACAGAAAACAGCAAGATTCTGTAAAGCAATTATCCTTCAATTAAAAAAATAATTTAAAAGGACATTTACATGTCATGCTGTTTGTTTTTATGTTGTAAGACAGAAAAATATGGATACCAGTTTATACTCCCCCCAAGTTAATCTTCAAATAGCTAATACTCATGTAGTACTTACACACATAGTCACACACCCAACATTCAACATATGATTAGGATTGTGTTTCTGATTATATAGTATATAATTGGAAGTACTGAAAGAAAATGTTCTTCTAGTTTAGAGGCTGTTTTTATATTCTTGTTTTGTTCTAAGTGAATCATTTTAGGAACTATATATGTGGCTTCCCTTGTGGCTCTGCAGTAAAGAATCTGCCTGCAGTGCAGGAGAGGAGGGTTCGATCCCTAAATTGGGAAGATCCCCTGGAGAAGGAAATGGCAACCCACTCCAGTATTCTTGCCTGGGAAATCCCATGGACAGAGGAGCCTGGCAGGCTACAGTCCATGGGTCATAGAGAGTCTAACATGACTTAGTAACTAAACAAGAACATGTGGCTATATATTGTATATAGAAACTATATGGTGTGTGTATATATATGTATATTTTATTTATCTTGTTTCTCTAAGACATTAAGAACAAAGAAGCAAACCCCCAAAACTTTTGTTTGGTTCATGGTTCAATAGCAGAGTAAACTCAAAGTAAAATAAAATATCTTCTGAGCTCAGGTTTGGATTCAAAGTATTAATGTTGCTTGTTCTGGCTTTGAATTCACAATATCACCCCAGTTAAGTCTCCTGTAATGATTACAGCCCTTTTGGTTGGTATAAAGGATGGATGGTTTTTCCTGTTATAGAATGATTATTTATTTGCTTTTTTACTTGTGGGTGTAGCAGCAAATTGAAATCAAAATGATAATTTAAAATGTCCTCTTTGTTGTTGATTCATCTTCAGCTTCCAATGGACTGTAACAAGTGCTGCAAACCCATTTGTGCCTCCTGCACTTGTGTGTAGCCTCACATGAGATAAACACCCCCTCCTCTCTGCTGGTTATTAATTGGATCTTTGTGTCATTGTTAAGTGAGAAGATAGGGGCACAATACAGTTTAAGATAACAGCAGACTTGTGCTAGATGCCTGAATGAAGCTAGAACAGTAAAAGCCCTGTCCTGTTTTCAACAGGATGTATGTGCATTGTACCTGGAGCATATTTTTTGACAGAAGATCATTCATAAAAGGCACTGCACTGCAGAAAGTAAATAGCGCAACTGAAGGAAAACAAATCTGTCTGAAACACTAATGTCTATTTAGCCTCTTTGGGATATAGTAAGAATGTTAATGCAGCTTAGTTTTGGAGCAATAACATCCTGGCCTCTAGGCTCAATTTATATCAGGTTAACATTTTAAGAATCATAATTTTTTAAAGATTTAAATATTTTTTCTCATTATTATACAAGTCAATTCAAAATATAAATTATATTTCTCAATATTCATTCTCACTCTGCTATTTACATTGACAGACTTTCCCTGACTGTATCATTCAGTAATTCCATTTGACTTTTTGGGCCCATTGGAACTTTACTTTTGTTAATTTCATATTCATTCCTTGCTGAGATTTCTCTTGTGGACAACAGACTCTTTCCTCATCCTGAATCCTGGATAATTTTCCATACTTATATCTATACCTCTAATAACTGGTTTTCCATCTGCCTCCCTTTTTTCCTATCCCTTAGGTCTTCCTATAATCCCCTTTGATGCTGATTGCTGAGTCTGTACCACTAAGAATTAAGATGGAATGCCCATCAATGCTTATTTGAATAGAATAAAAGAAATACGATGGGAGATCATCAAGACTTCTAGCTAATTCTCTCTCTCTCTCTCTCTCTCTCTCTCTCTCTCTCTCTCTCGGACAAACATCCATACATTATCTGGTAACTTCAGGCACTAGGGAGAGTTCTTAACAAAAGGGAAAGAAAGGGAGAAAGAGATGTTAGGTTGTTCATATGAAGAGGTACTTGGGGTACTGAGAACCTCAACCTGGGGAGAATAGCATGGGGTACAGCTATCCAGTTGAGTGAAGTGTATCCTGCAGGCTCTTCCAGGCCATGAGAAGAAGTTTTGAATGTATTCAGAACCTAACAGGGAGTTACTGAAAGAGTTTAGATAGAAGAATGGTATTACCAATTAACTCTGTTTTTGACAGATTCTTCTGAGTTTGTCAAGAAAAAATGAATGAAGAGGATGACAAGGATAAAAGCTAAAACAAGATGCTCAAAGTTAAGGGTCCCTGGTGCAGGGTGAAAGATTCTGCTCATGAGTATTTGTGGACATCTCTCAAACAGTTAAATAGCATCTTCAAACCAGGACACAAAAATGAGGTTTCTGTTTCTAAATTTTCTTCCCCCCTGCTATCCCAGAGGAATTTCTATTAGCAGACAGCAGTCTCCAGAAAAATCAGAAAGTTACAGTGATTGTGGTACAAGTATATCTCTCTTCAAAAAAAATTATTTGCTTATTTTTGGCTATGCTGGGTCTTTGGTGCTGCGTGAACTTTCTCTAGGTGCGGCAAGTGAGGGCCACTCTTCATTGTGGTGTTCGAGCTTCTCATTGAGGTGGCTTCTCTTGTTGCAGAGACAGGCTCTAGGCACATGTGCTCAATAGTTACAGCTTGCAGGTGTAGTTGCTCTGTGACATATGAGATCTTCCCAGACCAGGGATAAAACCCTTGTCCTCTGCATTGGCAGGTAGACTCTTAATCACTGGACCACCCAGGGAATCCAAGTATGTCTCTTCTTGTATTTCTCAAGGCTTGGTGTCCCACTGTAACTTGGGTTATAAGCAGTCTACCTAACAGATGTCATCTAGATTCCCAGTTCCAGTATCTTGCTACTTTGTGAACTGCTGTGTCTTTTTATTTATAGGGGAAGAAAAAATTCCTTCTACCCTCCTAAATTCTTCAGCTCATTTAATAATTAAGTTTACATAAGACAGATTAATAGAAAAGCAGGCTTAATTTCTTGTGTTTGAGACACTCATAAAACTCTTGAGACTCAAGGGCAAGTCAGGCAATTAGTGTTTATATGCCATCCTGAGCTAAGGAATGGGATGGGGGATGGGGCTTCAAAGGGGAGGAAGATAATTCACCAATTGATAAGATGAGCAAATGTTTGGTAATTAGATGTTTGCCCTACCACACAGGTAAGTCGTTCAAATGAAAATGTTATCTCTGACCATATGCAGAAGACATAAGAGATGTGGGTTCCATCTCTGGGCTGGGAAGATCCCCTGGGAGAGGAAATGAAAACCCACTCTAGTATTCTTGCCTGGGAAATCCCATGGACAGAGGAGCCTGGCAGGCTACAGTCCATGGGGCCGCACAGAGTTAGACATGACTGAACATCTGAATATACACACATATCTCTGGTAACAGCTGTCTTTCTAAGCCAGGTCCCCCATCTGAATTATTTTAGGGAGTTGGGAAAAGGTAAAAGTTCCTCCTGAATCTGCTGGGTCTTGATTGCCTACAGCTCAAAATAATTCATATGACAAAGTGGCACATTTTGGGGTGGCCTTTTCTGCTCCCCTTCAGTATCTTAGAGTTGATCATATCATTTCATTTTTAACTTTGCTTTGATCAAATATAGCTTCTTTTTTTCTTCCAGTTTTATTGAGATATTATTGATAGACAGCACTGTGTAAGTTTAAGGTGTACAGCATAATGACTTGACTTACATACATCATGAAATGATTATCACAATAAGTTTAGTGAACAATCCATCATCTCTTATAGATACAGTGTGATGAGAACTGTTAGGATTTACTGTTTTCAGTTCAGTTGCTCAGTTGTGTCCGACTCTTTGCCACCCCATGGACTGCAGCACACCAGGCTTCCCTGTCCATCACCAACTCCCAGAGCTCACTCAAACTCATGTCCATTGAGTCGGTGATCCCATCCACTATTTTAACAACATTCACATATAGCACACTGTTTAGTCACAAAGTCGTGTTCGACTCTTTGCAGCTCCATGGACTGTAGCCACCAGGCTTCTCTGTACATGGAATTCTACAGGCAGGAATGCTGAAGTAGGTTGTCATTCCCTCTTCCAGGGGATCTACTCAACCCAAAGACTGAACATGCATCTCCTGTGTCTCCTGCATGGCAGGCAGTTTCTTTACCGCTGATCCACCAGGGAAGCCTCGCACACTCTGGCAGGAGGTAAATACCTTGCTGTGTTCTCTTAGGTAGTGTCTGTCAGGCTAGCTCAGTCAGTAGAACACAAGACCCTTAATCTCAGGGTCCTTGGTTCAAGTCCAAGGTAAGGTGGGGTTTTCACTGCTTATTGTGGATTCCAGTCCTATGTGGGTTTGCTTTCTGTTCCCAGCTGTCCACTTCTTTTTTTTTTTTTTTTAAAGCCCTGTTAGGGAAAAGTAAGTTGATTCAGGCAAACCATTCAATTCTTTACAGGTGCTCATTTATGTCTCATCATTCCTGTTTAATATGCCCCCTGCTCTGATTTCCCTTCATCTTTATTGTCTTTCCAGTATTCACCAACCACCACTCTTTACTACTAACACCAGAGACAACTGTCTGTAAAGCTCTTCTCCTGTGAAATTATTCTACTTTTTGAAAATTCCTAGAATATAACACTTTGTATCCCTGTTGTGTCCTTTGTGTTTTTTCTGCTTTGATATTTTTCCTGTTGTTTATTAGAGCTTGCTTAACTTAGAAAGACATCAGAAATAAAGCTTTAGCAAGATTTTTCATCTCACTTTCCTGGCCTGTGGTCTTTCTGACTTTTTTTTTCCTAAGCCCGTTATGGGTCTTCCCTGCAAGGTGGCAAATTCAATATAATGCCATTAGCTGTTTCCCTGGCTTTTTTTAGAAGAAGAATCACAGTTATAAATCTTGAGTTTCATCACCATTCACATTGCCATTTCTTAACATCTGTCTAATTGCTATTGACCACAGAAAGTAGTTTTTGATTGAGGCACAATGTAAAGTAATATTGATTGCAGTAAATGAACTTTTGTGCAGTCACCGAGTCAATTAAAGAAGAAAATATCTAGCGTTGTGTCTCATGTAACAAAGTCCAGTTTTCATGTCGCTGACTGGTAACCCTGGTTCCTTAGCCTCAGCCTGGATATTTGCAGTAAATCCCTTCCTTTGTTTAATATAAAAATACCATTGCCTTGAGCAGAAGGATAGTAAAAAAAAATAAGTCTGTACTCCCGCTGTCCAAAGAGAACAGAAGGAAATTAGAACAAAAACCGTTTTACTTTTAATCCTTCAAATAAGAAGCTTTTCTGCATGCATTTTTTTATCAAAGCAATATACATTTTATTCTAGGTTAACAATCAAGCAATCCATATCAAGAGGATATCAGCAGCTTGCAGCTGCTGTCACACTGGAAGGAGGCTCAGCTCTGATTTTGCTGAGATGACTGATAATGATAGCATTGTAGGGGGATAGAGCACCTTTCACCCCGAAAGGCTTTCCAGACATCACTCCTGCCAGCTGTGACTGCTGACACTGAGGCCTCAAGAGACTTAGATGCAGTGACAGAAATGCCACGTGAAGGGGGAATGGAGAGGGAAAAAAGCACGAGGCCGCAGGACACATATAGCCTTATGACTAGGGACACTTTCAGGGACATGGAGGCAGTCTTAAAGTCACACAGACTCTTGACATTTGAACACAAGGGCAAGACGTTTACAACCCTGACCTCTGATGTATTAACCTAGCCATAGAAATTCACCCTGGCCTTTGATCCTAGGGCTTCGGTATCTCTGGGGGTTAAAAGGAGACAGCAGGTTCAGTATATTGCTGCTGTATCTCTTCCTCTATTTAATTTTCATTCAATGGTGATAGCAATTGGTGCTGTGAAAACAAAATATAAGTGAGTTGGCATGTTGCTATGTGTTGGAGTATTCAATGCCTAGCAAAGCTAGTATCATTATTACTAAAATGCATAGCTCATTTTTATTGCCTTGTAGTTTATGAAATGGTATCATAGTTTTTGCATTTGAGCCTCTAACTGGCATATGTGATGGAAAGGCACATTGCTGTAGTTAGGAGTATTTCGTCTCTGGTAGTAAAAAATGGAAGACTCGTGGAACTTAATCAATTTATACAAAACTATGCAGGCAGCAATGGTTGTTGAATACTAGAACCAAAGATGCCTTCCTCTAGAAAATGCTAGTTAGCCAATGATAATGAAGGTTAGTTACATTTTTGTGGACATAGATCTCCAAAATATTTCTCAAAGAAAAATCTTGCACGCTTATGCCAATGAGTCTCAAACTTCTGATTCGCTAAATATCTTCTCCTTTTTAATAGGGTTTTCTTGGCAAGTGGTACCCTGTGACTATCGAATTTCATTTGATTTAGAGTTCACATTGTATGATTTGAGTGATCCATACTGGTTTTAATAGAGACTACTATGCCAATATTAGCCTCTGAGCTTTTAGAAAAGTATACTCCTTAATAGGTCTATTTTATAAATTGCCCAATGAATTTAAGCCTGCTGGTTTCCAGGACAAAAGTGCTGAACAGTTCCATTATAGGATTTGATCACTGCTAATTTATTATGAAATAGTAATTAGTGTAATTATGTTCTCCTGCTGAATAAATCAACCACTATCCCCTGACCTGCCTTTCTGTGGATGTAATACTTGGTCACAGTTCTGATATTAGAGTGATCAAGACTTTTGTCAAGGTAATAAATCATGTTATCTTGAGTACTGGGGGGAAACTGGTTTAAATAAAAATTTCTCACTTACCCCTTATAACTTTATAACTCTTTTATGAAGATTAAATTATAGCATAATGGGTTTTTTTGTGCTTTATCCTTCAGTGGCTGCCTCCCATGGGTGGTTGGGCAGGTTGTGCACTGTGCAATCATGCTTAATGACCTTGCACCCACACTGATGACAGTTATTATTTCATTCAAACATTGAGGGCTAATTGTGTGTCCCTTTCTAAAAGAATGAAGATGTAGTTTAACAAGATCTAATTATCTGTTTTATAGAACTGGTATTTTAGTGTATGTGGGGAGGGGTGAAAATAAATAACCAAGAAAATATATCACAATGAGATACTACCTTACTCCTGTTAGAATGGTAAATGGTCAATTTCTTCCCTTTGTTTTTCTCAGACTTTAGCTTCATCTATTTTGATGCACACAATAACAAATATTAGGTGACTACATGTTTATAATTGTTTTATCTTTCTGCTGAATTGATATAGTTGTATGTGTGATTACAATAAAGTAGGGATACTGTGAAAGTGACTTGTGGGCCCTTTTAGCATAAGTGGTCAGGAAGGGCATTTCTGAAGATACAACATTTAAGCTAAGCTCTGAATGGTAAGAATTCTCCAGCCAAGATCTGGAAAAGAACGTTTAAGGCAGAGAGAAGAGGAAGTTCAAAGGCTGTCTGATGAGGACACGTGTGACTGGAGGGTAGTGAGCATTAAGACAGCGAGACTAGATAGGCCCAGTGACCTAAAGAGAGGAGGGACAGAGTGTGTAGGTAGAAAATGACAGGAGTAAAGAGTTCAGATTGCATTTTAAATGACCCGTGAAGTTACCACGATGCTTTGTTAAATCACCTGGAGGTGAATGAGAAACCCATCATATTACAAGGGTACAAATTCACCTTTAGATCAGCATAGGCGATATACTTAGGTAAAGCTTTGGACACGATGCTAAATTTAAATTTTCTTCTGAAGTTACTGGGAAGCAAAGATGAATGACAATCTAATTTCCCTTTTAGACAAGATTCTCTGGGGAATAGATTAGAGTTGAATAACATTGGCCACTGGTTAACCATTGTATTAGTTTTCTATTAATGCAGAACAAATTACCACAGATGTAGTGGCTTAAACAAAACTCATTTACAGGCTCACAGTTCTGTAGATAAAAAATTTCTGAGCAAACTTGGCTGAATTTGTAGCTTAGGGTCTCACCAGTCTGAAAGCAAGTGTTGGCTCTTCAGGTGTTGGCCTCTTCTGGAAGCTCTTCTGGTGCATATTCAAAGCCGAGTCTCCCTGAGGACCATATCAGAAGCTAAATATTGAAAGAGAGATATACATGTCAGTAAAATAATATAACTAGTAATTAAAGAAATAAACAAGCTAGTAATAGTAACAAGCCCTGGACAAGAAACAGTACCCCAAATTGCCACAGTCTCTTACCTAAAAATCCAATTTCCAACAACAAAATTATGAAACATACCAAGAAACAAAGTATGACCTATTTGCAAGAAATAAAAGAAACAAGTACGCAACAGAAACTGACTGTGAAAGTGACCAAATGTTGGATTTAGGAGAAAAAGACTTCAAAATAATCTGTTATAAATATGTTTAAAGTAGCATGGAAACGTATACATTACCATAGGTAAAATAGATCGCTAATGGGAAGTGGCTGTATATACCACAGGGAGTTCAGCTCAGGTGCTCTGGAATGACTTAAAGGAGTGAGATAGGGAGGGAGTGTGAGGGAGGTTCAAGAGGGAGAAAACATATGTATACTTATGGCTGGTTCATGTTGTACAGCAGAAACCAACACATTGTAAAGCAATTATCCTCCAATTAAAAATACATTAAAAAATAGAAGGAGACAGAATGGCAACTGGAAGTTATGGGAAAGAGAAATAAGTTAAAAAAAACTAAAGAAAGTTACAGTTAATGAAGGAAAGATGTGGGTAAGAACAAAGTTGTGCAGGCGTAAGAAAGTGACTCCAAATAGTGACTTGAATCCATCAGAAATGTGTTAAGAAAAGGTTAATATGTCAAAACCTATAAACATGTACTTGATTGCTTTTCTTCTCTCAGCTGCTTTAAAAGAAAACTATATAAAGTAATAATTATAAAAGTGAATTGTTGGATTTGTAACATTAGTAGATGGGATATATATATGTGTGTGTGTGTGTGTGTGTGTGTGTGT
>SJYX01020665.1:117115-156378 GCA_006410675.1 Oreotragus oreotragus
CACAGTCAAAGGCTTTGGCATAGTCAATAAAGTAGAAATAGATGTTTTTCTGGAACTCTCTTGCTTTTTCAATGATCCAACGGATGTTGGCAATTTGATCTCTGGTTCCTCTGCATTTTCTAAAACCAGCTTGAACATCAGGAAGTTCACAGTTCACGTATTGTTGAAGCCTGCCTTGGAGAATTTTGAGCATTACTATACTTCACTTTTAAAAAAGACAGTATTGATGTAGGTACTAACAGACCATCCCACAAACAGAATATGATACGGTTATTGATAAATACAGTACAGTACTGTAAATGTGGGGCTTTCCTTGTGGGTCAGCTAGTATTTTCTCTTAGGATTTTCTTAGCAACACTTTTTTTAATTTTTAGTTTTTATTGTAAGAATACAGCATATAATACATGCAGCATACAAAACATGGTATTATCAACCATTCATTGTATGGATAAGGCTTCCAGTCAACAGTAGTATATTAGTAGTTAAGTTTTGAGGGAGTCAATAGATATTCATAAATTTTCAACCATTGGAAGTTTGGCACCCTTAACCACTGTGTTGTTCAAGGGTCAAGTATACATCAAAAATAACGTGAATTAAACAAAATTCATTCAAAAGTCAGAATTTGTCAGACTGAACTATAAAAACACAATCCAACTATATGCTATCATACTTCAGATTAAAAGATAGAGATAGATTAATCTAAAAGGGCAGAAAAATTATGCAGTCAGTAATCACAGAAAGAAGTGGCTATACTAATATGAAACAAAATAGATTTTAAACTAAGAACTGTAGCAAGAGATAAATAGGGATGTTTGTCATGATGAAAGGATCAACCCAGAAAGCTATAGCAGTTATAAACATGTTGGCACCAAATAACAAAGCTTCAAAATACATGAAGCAGAAGTCCCACAGAAATGAAGGGAAAGGGACCTCCTGGTGGTCCAGTAAAGACTCTGTGCTCCCAAAGCAGGGGTGCACATTTGATCCCTGATCAGGGGACTAAGATTCCACGTGCTGTGCATTGCAGCAGAAAAAAAAAAAAAAAAAAGATGACCATATACAATCCTAATAGGTATAAGGAGATACCTCATTATGGTTGTGATTTGCACTGCCCTCATGATTAGTGATGTTGAGGCTTTTCTCATGTATCTGTTGGTTATTTGNAGAAAAAAAAAAAAAAAAAAAAGATGACCATATACAATCCTAATAGGTATAAGGAGATACCTCATTATGGTTGTGATTTGCACTGCCCTCATGATTAGTGATGTTGAGGCTTTTCTCATGTATCTGTTGGTTATTTGTCTGTCTTTGGAAAAATGTTTCTTCAGATCCTCTAGCAATTTTTTTCTATTGATTTATGTGAGTTCTTTATATATTTAGATATTAACCCCCTTATTTGAAATATGCTTTGCGAACATTTTCTCCCATTTTTTTCTACTGGTGACTTCTATGGCATATGGATTATATATGAATAAAACTGTTTAAAAAAAAGAAAAAATATATTTTTAAATGGTAAAAAGAGTTAATACTGATCTCCATGAAAATTTAGTTCTAATATTTAAGACTGTATAAAAATGTATTTTAAAAAGTAAAAATCCTTAAAAATGGCACAACAACTATAATTTATTCCAACTATTTCATGTTATATGTATTGCTTTGAACTTATCCACTGTATGGATCTTCTATTTTAAATGACCTCTGTATTATTGCTTTAAATGAACAGCTGCTCCATCTCTGGAGCCAAAGATTTTATAATGTTTGTTTGCTTTTGACATCACCAGAAGCAGCTGTTCATCAACAAGTATTAGAAGAATTTAAATTTAATATGTGATGCTTGAAAAAAGGTCTCCTTAAATTTTGAATTGATACAACTCAAAATGAACAAATCAGGATGTGAAACCTGTCTTTCAGATGAAAGACTAGAACAGTTTGAATTAAAAGAGGCTTGCAAGGAATAAGTTTGCTAATAAAAAATAAGGATGGGGAAGGAGATAAGTTATTTGTACCATTATGCACAAGACGAGCAATTAACACAGTTAATTTATTAAATGCTAGAACATTAAGTGTGGACAAATACCATTTGATACCAGTTATATGCGATATCTAGAATAGTCGAATTCATAGAGTCACAAAGTATACTGGCAGATGCCAGGGGCTGAAGGGTGGAGAGGGGTCATGGGGACAGAGTTTCAATTTAGGAAGGCGAAAAATTTGGGAGGTGGATGATGGTGAGAGTTGTATAACAATGTGAATGTACTTAGTGAACTGTATGGTTAAATATGGTTAAAATAGTATGTTTTATGTTGTGTGACTCTTACCATAATTAAAAAAACATTAAAAAATTACCAATGTTATAGAAAATCTGTAGAGGTAGAAAGAAAGAGTTTTTGGCAATTGTAACTCAGTATGGTACCAGTTAGGGTCTTTGTTGTAAGTTCGAAAACATACTTTCCGAGTGTGTACCCGTTTTATCTCTCCCTGACATATACCAGCCATGAGTTGTTAGACAACTAAATATTTAAACTTCAAGATCTTTATCTGAAAATTGGGGGAAATAAAGATAGCTCCTAACTAGGGCTAAATGTGATAATCCATGTGAAATTTTTCTATTTTTTTCGAGCTCACTTTAGATAATGATGTGAATAATAAGCAGCAAGGCAAAAAGCAGCATACTTTTCTGGAAGAAATGTGTGCACAGACTCTGGTGACCTACAGCCTTGGGTCCTTTGCTTTTCTTCTTCCACGGGTGACTGTAGATAAATCATTTCATATCTTTGAACTTCAGTTTTGAGTGTCTTTTTTTTTTGGGAGGGGGTAAGATAAATGGGTTTGGTAATGATTACTTTTCAAATTCTCTGTAAGAATTGAGAGATACATACAAAAGAAAATAGTATTTGGTTATTCTTTGGGTGTGTCACTGGCATTCTGGCACCCTGTTTGTGCCTCTGCCTGATCCTAGTAGCCCTGCTTCTTTCTGGTGGATGAATGTGTGACTTATTCCCAAATGACCTTCCTCTTAGGATATCATTCAAACCACTTCAAGTATATGGACTGGAGACACTCTAACATGTTATTCCTCCCCTAAGGTACATGTTTTAATGGCAATCCTTAAAAACCGAAAAGCCTTAAAAACCAAAAGAACCAATGTTTAACGGTGGAATCTGAAACATTATGACAGGGGAGAAAAGCTAAAAGGGATTTTAGATTTCACTGAGTGCAACCAATTCATCTTATGGATGAGAAAACTTAGGAGAGAGAAATGACAGGTCACACCCAGTAGACCCTGGTTTTCAGACTCATAACAGGCTGCTGCTGCTGCTGAGTCACTTCAGTCGTGTCCAACTCCGTGCGACCCCATAGACGGCCGCCCACCAGGCTCCCCCGTCCCTGGGATTCTCCAGGCAAGAACACTGGAGTGGGTTGCCATTTCCTTCTCCAATGCATGCAAGTGAAAAGTGAAAGTGAAGTCGCTCAGTCGTATCCAACTCGTAGTGACCTCATGGACTGCAGCCCACCAGGCTCCTCCGTCCGTAGGATTTTCCAGGCAGAGTACTGGAGTGGGGTGCCATCACCTTCTGCTTGAAGTCGCAAGTGCCCTGTGAGAGAGCTTAGGAGCTTCCTTACCACCAGCAATAAAGATTTCCTGTCCTTTCTAACCAACACTCATATGCAACAGCAGCTGAGTCAGCTTCCTGGCTTCCAGGACCCAGAGCTGGTATTCTCTTCCAGGCATTTTATCCTAAAGTACATTAATACTTTGCATCTAGAAGTGGTGAGGAAAATGGTGAATACCTTACTTGTAGGATACAAATGAGTCAAGTACTGTTGAACAATTATGATATTCACAGAGCATTCTGTTACAAGAGGGCATAAATTATCTTTTTTTTTTTTGTATTTATTTATTTTTTTACACGAACTCCCAAACATGAACCCCCCTCCCACCTCCCCCGCCAATCTTTCTAAATTCCATATATATGTGTTAGTATACTGTATTGGTGTTTTTCTTTCTGGCTTACTTCACTCTGTATAATTGGTTCCAGTTTCATCCATCTTATTAGAACTGATTCAAATGTATTCTTTTTAATGGCTGAGTAATACTCCATTATCTTTATATTTATTTCACATCACACAGAAGCAGCAGCTAAGCCTTAAAAGCATAGATGAGAAAACCAGAATGTAATAACTTGTTTATTCCTGTATCTTTTTTTTTTTCCTCCCCATCCCAAGTTAGCTCATACAGAGGTTGAAGGACTGTCTTCACTTTAAGTGCAAGCCTTATGTCTGAGTCAGAAACTTGGATTTTAGTTTCCAATGGAGAGAGAGAAAGTAAAAGACACCAGAAGCCCACCAGGCAGCTGTGTTTTCTTGAGCTGATATCGAAAACCACTGAGTGTGTATGGTGCAAGAGACCTATAAAATCCTGCACCTTAACCTAACTTGAACTTTGAAGTCATAGCTGATATCTAACTCTGTCTCTCAAGTTGTCATCTCTCAGATCTTGCTTGTTGCTTTAGGTGCTAAGGGATATTGCCAGCTTAAAAAAAAAAAAAAAAAGCACAACGTCAGAGCTCCGAATTAAGTGTTATTTGGGGCAAGTGAGAACTATAGTTCAGGAGACAGCATCTCAGATAGCTCTGAGAGACTGCTCCAAAGAGGTGGGGGTGGGGGTCAGGGAAGGTCAGTATGTATGATTTTGTGAAGGGGAAGGGCATGCAATCAAGCATATGTTTTTGTTGTTGCAGAAGGTCACAAGGAACAGAAGTTACTATGAACGAGTTTAGTGCTTCTCTAGATATGAGGAGATAAAAGAGTTGAGCTCATAAAATCAGCTCCTGAAAATTTCTATCTGAAGACCTGTTCTGCTAGTTTTTCCCAGAGCACAGAGTGTCTTATTCCTGATCTCCACCTTGAACTCCTTTCAGAGGGTGTTGAAGGTCAACAGCTGTAGCAGCACCTGATTTCATCCTTGAGGAGGTATATGGCAAGCGCCAGTTTGTAGTTGAGAATATCAGTTTGATCCTCTTTTAAATAACTAAGAAATCCTGGGAACCAATTGGAGGGATGGATTCTAAGCAAACAGATAAACAGCAATAATGATAACAAAAAACCCAGAAAAGCAGAAGACAGAAATTAACTAAGAGAATAAAGAATTTAAAACTGTAAGGTTGAGTAGGGGATGGGACAGATGGGATGGAACCATAGAAACATTAAAAAGAAAGTGGGGTGGGGGTGGGGAACCTGTTTCAGAGATATCAAAGAAAAAAAGTAAAGACATCGAGAGGAAACTGTAATAAAATTGTCCAAGGATGATCAGAGACAGGCAAACAAAGGGCATTAAATAAAAAAGAATTTGCATAAAAAGGTATTAAAAAGAAGTGAAAAAATTGCGAAGTAAAAGATCTAATAAAGATTACTGGAAAATGAATGAACACAGCAACAAGAAGCGTTCTGCAAGGAACAATAAATACATTCCAGCACTGTGAGATGAACACATCAGAGAGACACAGTGGAGTGAGGAAAATAAAAAGAGGAAAAATAATTTAAAGTTCAGCCCACAGAGGCACCAAGAAGATGGAGATAAAAAGGATAAAAGACGTGAGTAAGTGACAGATATTATTACAATACACAGAAGGCACAAGAGATCTATTCAAAGCATAAAAGAGGGGAGGTAGGTGACAGACACAGGCATGCAAAGAAACGCATGCAGCACATAGACAGAGCTTTTTTAAAAAAAGAAATTAAATCTACTGAGAAAACATTCCCTGCTTTACATAGCATTGACATGATAAAAGTATTTTCAAAACTGTAATTAAGAGTTTATGCATGCATAAAGGCAGCAACTGCAATATTAGAAAAGTCACGGACCCTTCTATCTTCATATACATCTAGAGAGCCAACTGACTGCCTGCACATGAAATTTAACAGGTTTCTATCGCCTGAAGCAAGTATCTTGGAAGTTTGCATTTCAGTATCAAAGGAAAATGGTGTTGAACTTTTTCTTCATAGATATGACGTGAATTTCAGGACATTTGGAAAAACAAGACTGAGTTCTAAGTGTAGGGCTCTCAACAGTGTGGAGATGTTCTTCCTCTGTACCCTTCCTCCAACTTGAAGACCCAGTTGAAAATAAAAGAGAAAAAGAATCACTTACTTCCTAGCATCTGGATAACCGAAGGTACCTAGGTGTCAATACCAGGTGCCCAGGGTCTCCCCCTGGTGTCCTTTATTTTGTACACACCTGATTAAGTGCAATCTTCATACACATCTCACAAATTTGGTCTTCAATAGTGACTGATAGATATCCAGAGGGGGAAATAGACAATAAACCACAGATTCAACAGATTTGAGGTTCCTTACAATCCTTAAACAAAATGGAAACAGGAAATCATACCCATGTGCTCAGAACAAAACTGTTAAAATACAGTTTTATTTATTTCTAAAATATCTAGAAAACAATTATTACCTTCAAAATAATAAGAATCAAAGTGAAATGTCACTCTTTAGCCAGACAATAGAAGAAATTAATGTCTTCGTCATTAATATGTCAAATATATTATGATTTTTAAAATATTTTTCAGACCATAATTCAATGATAGATGTACCCCAGTGTTCACTGTAGTATTATTTACAGTATCAGAACATGGAAACAACCTAAATGTCCACTGGTGAATGAATGGATAAAGATGTATTGTGTGTGTCCTTGGAAGAAAAGCTATGACCAACTTAGACAGCATATTGAAAAGCAGAGATATTACTTTGCTGACAAAGGTCGTTATAGTCAAAGCTATGGTTTTTCCAGTATTCATATATGAATGCAAGAGTTGGACCATAAAGAAAGCTGAGCCCCAAAGAATTGATGCTTTTGAACTGTGGTGTTGGAGAAGACTCTTGAGAATCCCTTGGACAATAAGGAGATCAAACCAGTCAATCCTAAAGGAAGTCAACCCTGAATATTCATTGAAAAGACTGATGTTGAAGCTGAAGCTCCAATACTTTGGCCACCTGATGTGAAGAACTGACTCATTGGAAAAGACCCTGATGCTGGGAAGGATTGAAGGCAGGAGGTGAAGGGTACAGCAGGGGATGAGATGGTTGGATGGCATCACTGACTCGATGGACAAGAGCTTGAGTAAGCTCCAGGAGTTGGTAAAGGACACGGAAGCTTGGCATACAGTAGTCCATGGTGTCACAAAAAGTTGGACACAACTGAGCAACTCAACTGAACTGAACTGTGTATATGAATATATATGTATATATATGCATATGGATATGTATACACACACGATGAAGTATTACTCAGCCATAAAGAAGAACAACCTAATGCTATTTGCAGGCTTCCCTGGTGGCTCAGATGGTAAAGAATCTGCCTGCAATGCAGGAGACCCAGATTTGATCCCTGGGTCAGAAAAATCCCCTCGAGAAGTATTCTTGCCTGGAGAATCCCCATGGACAGAGGAGCCTGATGGGCTACTGTCCATGGGGTCACAAAGAGTCAGACACAACTGAGCAGCTAAGCACACAATNTCCCTGGTGGCTCAGATGGTAAAGAATCTGCCTGCAATGCAGGAGACCCAGATTTGATCCCTGGGTCAGAAAAATCCCCTCGAGAAGTATTCTTGCCTGGAGAATCCCCATGGACAGAGGAGCCTGATGGGCTACTGTCCATGGGGTCACAAAGAGTCAGACACAACTGAGCAGCTAAGCACACAATGCCACTTGCAGCAACATGGACCACATAGACTATCATACAGAGAGAAGCCAGAGAAAGATATATATCACATGATATCATTTATATGTAGAATCTAAAACGATGGTGCAAATGAACTTATTTATAAAACAGAAATAGAGTCACAGATGCAGAAAACATGTGGTTGCCAAGGGGGAGGGGGGATACTCCTTCATTGGGTCATTGCTTTTAGACAGAAGATGTATCCTCTTCCACCTAAACTGGTGGGATTGCAGCGGGGTGGGATTCTCCTCATCCTACCCCCTGGATGACTCTATCATGAGATTTCAAGAATTTTTCAAGTTTATAGCACCATATCGTGCTAGAAGGGACCTGAGGATATAGAATACATGCTTATTTCATAGGTGAGGAGGTCAAGATCAACAGTGGTGATATGGCTGTCTTAATCCCAAGGTAACACAAATACATCAGAACACTGACGGCTCTGCAAGTTGTCCGGGAGGAACACATGTAAAATATTATGTTTAGAGTGGGTAAAAAATAATTTCTTGAAACCCCCATAAATGAAGAAGGGAATTTTAACCTAGAAATGAATCAACTGTGGAGTACTTAGCTACATAGGAAAATCAAACATTTTATTGCATTAGGCAAGAGACTCCCAATTTTTCTTAGTTTTCAATGTCCTGTTGGCCCAGTAATTTTTCACAGCATTCTCAGTTAAAAAGGAACACCTCACAAGTTGTTCATTAAGAAGATAGGTCCAAACAACTTAGTAAGTATTTATGTCTTAACAACTTATTATTATTTGTCTAAAAAAACCCACACACATAAATGATGAGATATATGTTTATTTAATTCTTAACTCCAATACTGAAGAACAGGATGTGTGTACCTCTTGGGCACTGCATGACTTCCCAAACTTTGGAATCAGGTTGTATATTGCAATTATCATTTCCTGTTCCATGTCAATTTTCACACCATGTTTGCTTTTTTATCACAACCACCAAGACAAAAGATATATAATAGATGCCATTGAAAGGAGGACAGCATGATTTAGTGTTGAAGCTCTGAACTAGTAGTTAACACAGGATCCAATAAAAGTCAACTATTATCATGTTTACCTTGAAAAATTTAAATATCCCACTGGAGTGTCTGTGGGGCACCTTGGAACAGGGATTGGGATCCACATACCAAAATTTTCATTTTGACCTTAGAGGACTATCTTTATTCATGGTAATCAAGGGAAAGGGTTTAAACCTTCAAAACAAAATCAAACTAGTTCCCTGCTACAGTAGAATATTTTATGCAAAAAAACTCTTTCTTCTTTCTGTCTTTTAAGTTGCATAACAATTTCCTAACGAGCCTGCAGGGTTGTCTTCACGACTGGATTTAGCTCAGATCTGGAAAAAAAAAAAAAAACCCTCCAAAGTCATCCACTTAGATGCAAACCATTCAGTGCATATTCGGAATTTGTTTGCTGTGCTTTGATGATATTTCAAAGAAGGAGGCAAGAAAGTATAGCCTATAAAATAAAGAACAATTTCAACTGAATTTGCTGTAATAATCTACTGCACATCCATAGTAGTAGTGTATCATTGGAGTAATTTTCCTTCTAATACCTGATCCTTCGGATACCATATGAGGCAGGCAAAGACATCGTCAGTATTTCAGTTTGACCTCCCATGCTAATTTAATACTGGTAGTAAAGAATTGAAGCATTAATTGATAAAATGCTTTACTGAGTACTTTCCTTTAACAGCATTATGCCTCAAACTGTGGAATTCAAGAAAAGTATAAAACATGTTTCCTCCCCTCCAAAGAAGAATTTAAGCTAACTGTTGTGAAAGAAGGTACACACACACATAGAACAATTAATGAGTTATTACAGAAGACAATGACAAACACCAGCTTTACAGAACAATTAAAGCAGAGAACAACATATAATAACCTAGCAGATGTGCAGTGCTGCCAATAAATACAAAGTGAGTTAAACCGCAGAGAGATCAATGTGGCTGCAGGCCTCTAGGGGTTTTATCCTCAGTATAAGGTCACCAGTTGAGAATCTCAAAGACACTCCACGTTCAGTTACCTAGTTTATATCTGGGATAATTAGGAGGGCTGAAATGATGATTAAGAACATCTGTTTTTAGTTTCAGTTTTGATATTGTCATTAACAGGTAACCTGTAGACAAAGGTGACTGTTGTATAATCTTCACATGGCAATTAAGAGATTCTGACTCTTAGAAAAGTAGCATCTGATAGAAGAATTCTCCGTTATCTACTAAAAATATGTCCAGAGTTTAACATAGCTAAACTGGAGGCAAGATTTTTTTTTTTCTAACAAAAGATGAAAAATATGTATGAAGGTAGGTAAAAGAGAAATCGTGGAATCAGAATCTATTGCAGCCACACTTAGGAGAAGTATCACCTCTCAAAGACCAGAGCCAAGTATTGTAGACCAGACAATGAACAGGCTCAGGTACACTATCTTTGGAAGGCAGAGGCTTAACCACTGGGCCACTTGGGAAGTCTCCAGCTATACTCTCGGACACAACTTGTGCCAGTCCCCAGGTGGGAAGGTAGACAGCATGCAGCTGAAGTGTAACTGAGATGACAGATTTTTGACTCAGCATTAAGTGGATATAAAGTCTATAGTATCATCATGTAATGACTAACAATGCTGTCATTACACACACAGCCCGCAAACACCTTCCCATCAAATACTCTGAGGTGAATGGGCATCTTTTTTTCACCTCTCAAATGTCATTTTTTTCTACAGTTGGGTACTCTGTGTCCATTTTTTTCTTATTCCATATTATCTTCCTTGGCTATATCACCGACTCCTATGTCTTTCTATCTAAAATGTAAATACTAAAAGAGACAAACACCAATTTTTATCTTTAACCTGCTATCCCGGACTCTGGATATTTGACATCTCCATCTGGAAACTCAGGTTCGATAAGACAAATTTGAAATGATTGTTTTCCCTAAGTCTGACCCTCTCTGTACACCTGTGTATTTCCACTCTTAGGAAATAAGCATTTCCTTCCCAGTCTTCCCATCAGAAACAGGAGTCATTTCTGACTCCTCCCTCTTGCTTATGGCCATGTGCAGTCTGTCTTCCCTGATCATTTCTGTTACTTTTTCTCTATTTCTTCTTTCCGTCCTTCCTTCTCCCCTTGAGTGCTGAAGGTAATACTATCCAATAGCCCCCTGGTCACAGTCACAGTGGAAGCTGCTGCTGTGGGGAGGGTGCATCCAGGGGGCTTTCAGCACTATGAAGGTGGTGAATGCAAGCAGCAAGTGGTGCTGTCTGTAAGAAGAGCTTGAAGTACCTCTCATCACTAATGAGAACCAGCGGTTCAGCACAGGTAACTCTGCTCAGTGCTCTGTGGCGACCTAAACGGGAAGGTCACGGAAGAGGGATACATGTATGTGCGTGGCTGATTCGCTTTGCTGTACAGCAGAAACTAACACAGCATTGGAAAGCTGCTGTACTCCTATAAAAACAAAACGATAAACTGCCACTCGTCATATCAGAAGCACTGAGAGTGTTCAGTTCAGTCCAGTCGCTCAGTCGTGTCCGACTCTTTGCGACCCCATGAATCGCAGCACGCCAGGCCTCCCTGTCCATCACCAACTCCCGGAGTTCACTCAAACTCATGTCCATCGCGTTGGTGATGCCATCCAGCCATCTCATCCTCTGTCGTCCCCTTCTCCTCCTGCCCCCAATCCCTCCCAGCATCACAGTCTTTTCCAATGAGTCAACTCTTCGCATGAGGTGCAGTGTAGACCTTACAAAAAGAATGTAATGGCCACAGGGAACACAAAGAACTGAGTGTTCTGTTTATGGATTAGACAGTTACAACACCCCATGGCGGCCCCCAGTACTTTGGTGGTTATGTTAGAAGAAAGTAACTCTTTCCATGCAAAGCAAGTGAAAAAAGAGTTGCATCTTAAGAAATTTATCTCGGCCAAATGCATAAGTCTTGTTCCAGAGGCCTTGATGTAAGAAATTGACTCCCTGGTGCAAGGCCCTAAGAAGAGAGGCAAAAAGACAGAGATCCTGGTAGAGATTCAGACTGTCGGAGCTGTTCCTGTAGGAACCCCGATTGAACAGTTATTAGTTTCCTGTTTAAAAAAAAAAAAAGCATCTGGAAATTGACCAGAAATACAGGGTTATGCTCACTTTATATTATTTCTTTCTATATCACCATTGCAGAACGTGGGATTATCCGTTTCTTGATACAATTTCTCAACTTCATAAAATCATATGGTGCAGAGCCCCTCCTGGAGGAGGACCTAGACGAATATTGGGCATGATGAAAATGTATATTTTTGTGAGGGTGGTGGTTACATAGGTGTGTACATATGTGAATTAATTGCTGCACATTTAGGATTTGTATGTTTAATATAGATAAGATTACTCCCTCTAGATATTGAATGTATAGCTAGTTAGCATGATTTATTAGAACTTACCTAACAGAGTTAAGATTCTGGGGCTCAAATGAACTAGACAAAGTTCTCCCCTCCAATAATCACTCCAGCATTAAGAGGTTCTTGCTGTAGAAGCCTATTTCTCTCTGTGTGTGCAACGGCCTACCTCATACACATGAGAAAAAGCCATGATACAGCCTCACAAGTCTCTCCTTTACATTTGCCTGTACCCAGGCTGTCCGCATTTATTGAGAGCTGCAAGTAGTCGTTTTTCAAAAAGGCTTTTATTTTGTATTGGGATATAGCTGATTAACAAAGTTGTGATAGTTTCAGGTGAAAAGCAAGGGGACTTAGCCATGCATATACATGCATCCATTCTCCCCTACATTCCTCTCCCATCCAGGCTGCCGCCTAACCTTGGGCAGAGTTCCCTGTGATTGACAGTAGGTCCTTGTTGGTGATACATTTTAAATATAGCAACGTGTACATGTCCGTCCCAAACTTTCAACATCTCATCAGGCTCCCTCCTTTAACTCCGGCCACCTTTCTCTTTCTCTGTCTCTCTGATCTTGGCCCTCAGGAGAGTCTGCACACTTGTGCTTCTGGTTAAGTTGGTGTTACACACGCCTTCAAGTACTAGCAAGCACAGGCGGCCTCTAGGGCCCTTGAGTCCTCATGCAAAGCCCTTCACACTTCGTGATGGGGCTTTCTTTTTCCTAGAAATTACTTTTCTCTTTCTATAGCCCTGCTGAGGCCAGCTCAAGGCCAGAGAACACTGAGTGTGCTGATGACAGATTGGATGAGAGAGAAGATTGGAAGGAGGAATGGCGAAGAAGATGAACTAAGTTCCAAAACAGTGACTTTAATTGCTTTTGCCTGTAAAATAGTGTGGGAGGACAGCTAGGGTAAAGCTGAACTAAGCACTATGCATTACTGAAACCAGCCCAGCAGCCTCTAATAATGGGATCTTTCATGATCTGAATTATTTCAGATTCCTCCATTAACTCCCCCAAATTGTAATGTTACATTGTGTCAGTGTTTACTGAGGTTTTATCATGATAACAACTAACATATTGTACCTACAAGCACCAGTGAGTCTCCAGACAGTTCCAGGAAGAAACATAAACTCTAATATATACGCTAATTAGAGAAAACCCTTCTGTCTCAACCAGATCTAGAGAAGGAGTAAAAACGTTCTATAATTGTGTTGAATTTAATGTAGTTGGCAAAAGTGTTTAGTTGCTCAGGCTCCACTGTCCATGGAGTTCTCCAGGCAAGCATACTGGAGTGGGTTACCATGCCCTCCTCCAGGAGATCTTCCTAACCCAGGGATCAAACCTGCATCTCCCACGTTGCAGGCAGAGTCTTTACCATCTGAGCCATCAGGGAAGCCCCAATAGTTGGCAAGGAAGGTGTAAATGCGAAATAACAGGCATACTCATTTTTTTTTTTAATGGAAAATATGTAGTGCCCATTTTCCATGGATAGTAATGGGACATTTTAGGAATTTTCTGGTGGCAGATGTAGAAGTTGCTGCAGAGGGAACTCTTGGGCTGTCTCGGATTTGGGTAGCAGAGTTGCTTCTGGTTCTCTTTCTGATAAGCTGTCACTAAGTGGCCTTGGAGCAGTGAGCAAAGCATGAGCTTTGGATTTAGAGTGACCAGGCTGGCTATATTTCTCAGTCTCACTCTTCTCTAGACCACTGCATTTAGAAATGTCACCTGGACATTGTGCTGGGTGCTAATCATAGGGTGATAGACATAAAAAAAATGACATTCCTACTCTTGTAAAAGGGCTTTCCAGGTGGCACTAGTGATAAAGAATCCACCTGCCAATGCAGGAGACAAAAGAGGTGCAGGTTTGACCCCTGGGGAGGAGGAAATGGCAGTCCACTCCAGTATTCTTGCCTGGACAGAGGCTCCTGCCTGGCAAGTTACAGTCCATGGGGCTGCAGAGAGTCAGACATGAATGAGCATCTAAGCAGCTCTTGTAAAACTTACATGCTGATAGTTAGGAAATAGACATCAAACAAAGAAATAAAAAGATAAGCAGAATGATATTAAACAATGCTAATTATCAGAAAATAAACCTAAGAATTAGGATAGAAAATGAGGCAGATGTTGCTATTCTTCTGTATACTAAATATTTGGAAAAGTCTTCTGCAGTCACTGTTTATGCTCATGAATTTTCAGCGAATGATGTAGTTACCTTCCAGAGACCCTATGGACATTTTATGGAAACATCAATAGTTTCTACCTCTCCCTGGACTCATTTCCCTTATTTACAAAACACTATCAAACACTGGTACCTCATCTATGACTCATTTCCTGACATTTAATTATTGTTCAATAAATCATTCACCCAAATGAAGAAAAATCGTGTAAAGGGATTTTAGAAATATTTTCTCATGATTTACTTAGTTTCTTGGTAATAACACAGAATCCCTCAGTAAATAAAAGAAACCGGAAAACACACTTGAAAATGAGAATAGGGAAAAGGATAAAAACAAAAATAATTACAGCTACAATTTATTGATCACCTATTAAAGTCAAGGTTTATTTGAGGATGCTATATATTTGTTCTGAGATGTACAATAGCCTTTGAAAGGAAGCACTATGCCTAAATGAGGAAACAGATTAACACAATTTTGTGGCTAGCCCAGTTCCACACAGTGGGCAGTTTTGAGGTTTGTATCCTCCTGAATGACAAATACATGCCGTTTATTTCCCACATCAACTACTGATTCTTCAATTCTCTGGCATCCTCTGGGTGTCTAGCAGTTCAGTTTAATTCTGATACTTTCAGAGTTAGATCAGACCCTCCATCGCACCGTACAGCCCTGTTTCAGACACACCCACCACAAATGGGTTGCCCAGGGTACCCCAGGTGGCGCTAGTGGTAAAGAACCCACCTGTCAATGAAGGAGACATCTGAGATGTGAGTTCAATCCCTGGGTGGGGAAGATCCCCTGGAGAAGGAAATGGCAACCCACTCCAGTATTCTTACCTGGAGAACCCCATGAACAGAGGATTCTGGTAGGCTTCAGTCTGTGAGTTCGCAAAGAGTTGGACACGACTAAAGTGACTTAGCACAGGCTACCGAGCATTCTTTGGCNAATCCCTGGGTGGGGAAGATCCCCTGGAGAAGGAAATGGCAACCCACTCCAGTATTCTTACCTGGAGAACCCCATGAACAGAGGATTCTGGTAGGCTTCAGTCTGTGAGTTCGCAAAGAGTTGGACACGACTAAAGTGACTTAGCACAGGCTACCGAGCATTCTTTGGCATTGCCTTTCTTAGGGATTGGAATGAAAACTAACCTTTTCCAGTCCTGTGGCCAAGGTGCTGCTTATGAATAACAAGAGATGCTTCTATCCCTCTAATGACTCAGGAGATTCCAGAGGTTTTAGGATTAGGGGATTTTTGCCAGTAACCTGAAATAAAAACCTTATCTACATCCCCTGTCATGCCCAGTGGTGGAGGTGGAAACTAAAGAGGAATGCTTCTTCCACACTCTTTCCTTTGCATTGCAGAAGGCTGGGAAAGGCATCCTTCACACCTAAGTGTGGTACTGTCAACAAAGGTCTGTCTAGTCAAGCCCTGAGTTTTCCATATTTGCTGACATATTGAGTGCAGCACTTTCACAGCATCATCTTTTAGGATTTGAAATAGCTCAACTGGAATTCCATCCCCTCCACTAGCTTTGTTTGTAGTGATGCTTTCTAAGGCCCACTTGACTTCACATCCCAGGATGTCTGGCTCTAGGTGAGTGATCACACCATCATGATTATCTTTGTCGTGAAGATCTTTTTTGTACAGTTCTTCTGTGTATTCTTGCCACCTCTTCTTAATATATTCTGCTTCTGAAAGAGATGGGANTGCTTTCTAAGGCCCACTTGACTTCACATCCCAGGATGTCTGGCTCTAGGTGAGTGATCACACCATCATGATTATCTTTGTCGTGAAGATCTTTTTTGTACAGTTCTTCTGTGTATTCTTGCCACCTCTTCTTAATATATTCTGCTTCTGAAAGAGATGGGAATACCAGAGCACCTGACCTGCCTCTTGAGAAATCTGTGGGGCAGGAAGCAACAGTTAGAACTGGACATGGAACAACAGACTGGTTCCAAATAGGAAAAAGAATACATCATGACTGTATATTGTAGCCCTCTTATTTAACTTATATGCAGAGTACATCATGAGAAACACTGGGCTGGAGGAAGCATAGGCTGGAATCAAGATTGCCGGGAGAAATATCAAGAACCTCAGATATGCAGATGACACCACCCTTATGGCAGAAAGTGAAGAGGAACTAAAAAGCCTCTTGATGAAAGTGAAAGAGGAGAGTGACAAAGTTGGCTTAAAGCTCAACATTCAGAAAACTAACATCATGGCATCGAGTCCCATCACTTCATGGCAAATAGATGGGGAAACAGTGTTAGACTTTATTTTTGGGGGCTCTAAAATCACTGCAGATGGTGACTGCAGCCATGACATTAAAAGACACTTACTCCTTGGAAGGAAAGTTATGACCAACCTAGATAGCATATTCAAAAGCAGAGACATTACTTTGTCAACAAAGGTCCATCTAGTCAAGGCTATGGTTTTTCCAGTAGTCATGTAAGGATGTGAGAGTTGGACCATAAAGAAAGCTGAATGCCGAAGAATTGATGCTTTTGAACTGTAGTGATGGAGATGACTCTTGAGAGTCCCTTGGACTGCAAGGAGATCCAACCAGTCCATCCTAAAGGAGATCAGTCCTGGGTGTTCATTGGAAGGACTGTTGTTGAAGCTAAAACTCCAATACTTTGGCCACCTGATGCGAAGTGCTGACTCACTGGAAAAGACCCTGATGCTGGGAAATATTGAGGGCAGGAGAAGAAGGAGACGACAGAGGATGAGATGGTTGGATGGCATCACTGACTCAATGAACATTTGGGTAGACTCCGGGAGTTGGTGATGGACAGGGAGCCCTGGCATGATGTGGTTCATGGGGTCACAAAGAGTCGGACATGACTGAGAGACTGAACTGAACTGAACTGAACTGCATATCTCTGCTCTGCTGACTATAATGTGGGATTCCCCATAACTACCTCTCAGGCTCAAGACTTTGCTAGGAGTCATAGAACTCAGGAAATAACTTTAATCATTATTACATTTTTATTATGAAGGATGTAATACAACTCAAATGTAGTCACATGAAAGAAATGCATAGGCCAAGATGGGGCAGTGGGGGTGGAGGAGGGCTGCCCTGTCCTTGATGGATGAGCCATCCTCCCTGAACCTCAATGTGCTCACCAGCCTGAAGGCTTTCTGAACCTGGTCACTTAAGGGCTTTTTATGGAGGTGTCTCATGCAGAGGAAGAGATGGCTGGTTAGCAGCACCAACTCAATGGACACAAATTTGAGCAAATGCCAGGAGATACTGGAGGACAGAGTAGCCTGGTGTGCTGCAGTTCCATGGGGTTGCAGAAAGTCAGACTGACTTATCAGTTGAACAATAGCATTATGTAGGTGTGATTGATTAGATTATTGGTCATTGGAGATTGAACTCAGTCTTCAGCTCCTCTTTTCTTCTCAGAAATTAGGAGGTGGGCAAAACGTTTTTCTAAACAAGATTTGTTTTTTCTGGTAACCAGCTCCATCCTGAAACTGTCTTGGGGCCCCCTGGGAAGAGTCAGTCTTATTAGCATAAACCCTGGTATCTTTGAAAGGTGATTCTTATGAATAACAAAAGATGCTTCTATCCCTCTAATGACTCAGGAGACTCCAGAGGTTTTAGGATTTTGGGATTTTTGCCAGTAATCTGAAATAAAAACCATATCTACATCCCCTACCATGCCCAGTGGTGGAGGTGGAAACTAAAGAGGAATGCTTCTTCCACACTCCTTTGCATTGCAGAAGGCTGGAAAAGGCATCTTTCACAGCTAAGTGTGGTGCTGTGCCTACTTAAATTACAAAAAATGAGATTTAAAAACTAATTGGAAGAAGCTTATTAATCACCTCAGGCGAGGTCCATACAAGTAGCAAAACTCAGTGGCTTAAAACAACATTTATTTTCTTATAGTTTCTGTGGGTCAGTACTCCCACACGGATTAGATGGGTCCTGTGTTCACAGACTTTACAGGCTGTGATCAGGATGAAGTCGGTTCATGCATTTGTTTTCTTCATCTTTGTCTCTATTTTTGCTTTTCAAATAGGTTCATCTGTGTTGTTTTTCTAGGTTCTACATATATGTGTTGTTATACGATGTTTGTTTTTCTCTTTCTGACTTACTTCATTCTGTATGACAGTCTCTACTTGTTCGAGGTACCTGGAATAGTAAAATTCATAGAGTCAGAAGGTGCATTGGTAGATGCCTGGGGAGAGGGCGGGGTGGAATTAGTGTTTAAAGGGATCAGAGTTTCAGTTCAGGAAAGTGAAAAATTTGGGAGTTGGATAACTGTGAGAGTTGCACAGCAATGTGAATGCATTTAGTGCCACTGAGCTGCACAGTTAAATATGGTTAAAATAGTATATTTTATATTATGTGACTTTTACTACAATAAAAAAACATTAAGAAAACAAGCAAAAAAAGATGACATCTGGTTCAGCGGTCATTGCAAAGATCCACTGGGGAGGGACCTCTTCCATGCTAATTCACCCGGGTGTTGCAGCTAGACTGCAGCCTCTGTTTTCATTGGCTGTTGCCTGGAGACCACTCTGAGGCCCCTCCCACGGGGACCTTTCCGTAGGGCTGCTCACAACACCAAGGCTTTCTTCATCCGAGAAAGAGAAGAGCCAGAGAGAGTGTAAGCAAATGGAAGTAACCGTGTTTCATACCCTAATCTCAGAAGTCATTTTGCCACTTTTGTTGTACCGTATTTGTTAGAAGGAAGTTACGTGGTCCCTCCCACACTCACTACCAGGAAGCCGAGATCACCAGGGGTCACCTTAGACGTCTGCCGACTGCATCATCCAATTTATGGCCAGTAATTCTGTAGCGCTTGATGTGCCATTTTCATTTCCAGACAGAGACAAAGGGGCACAGAGAGAGAGAGTGTTAGGAGGGTAAAATCAGTAAGACCTCAGGGTGCAAACTGACTTTTCTGCTTCCACACATCCTGCCTACTCAGAGCTGATAATAAGGCAAAATGTGCCAGAAATGCCGACCTGACTCACCATTTGAAAACTTTTCCTTTTCTCCTCAGTTGAATTCAAATAAGCAAAAATTTCCAACATACTCTCCAAATGCCTTTCAGAGTGGTAGAATTTCACTGATTCAAAAAATCAGTGTGTACAATCATTTCAAGGTTGTATGCTTTGGTATCGTGTGCTCACCCTATAATGAATTTTGCGATTTTTAATGAGCAATTCATCTCAAATATTCATTCCTTCACTACTTTTTTCAAAAAGTCAACTGAGGGACTTCCCTGGTGATCCATTGCTCCCAATGCAGGGACCCTGGGTTCCATCCCTGGTGGGGGAAGTCGATCCTACATGTTGCAACTAAGAGTTCACATACTGCAACTATGCTGTGTGCTGCAACTAAGACCCAGCACAGCCAAATACATAAAAAAATTAAAACAGTGACATGAATTCTCTCTGCCACTGCCTGAAGAACAGCAAGCATTTTTCCAGGGCTTCAGTGGGTACCAGGAGAAGGGGACGACCGAGGATGAGATGGCTGGCTGGCATCACTGACCTGATGGACGTGAGTTTGGGTGGACTCCGGGAGTTGGTGATGGACAGGGAGGCCTGGCGTGTTGCGATTCATGGGGTCAAAAAGAGTCAGACACAACTGAGCTACTGAACTGAACTTGTTATGCCCAAGTCGAAATCTCCCAATGACCACCAGGGAGCCAATATCTGATGCAAAAGCAAGAGCGTTTTCATTACAAAGCTCGAGCTGGGGCTCCCATTGATACCGACATAGCGGCTATAGGGAGGAGCCCTGAGCTCTGGGTTACATTACTTATATAGGATATTCTCGCACGAAAAATTCGAAAAACGGGAGTCTCCAGGTCTGATTGGTCACCTTCTGGTGAAGGGTTAGGTGTTGAGTTCTAACTGGTTCCCACTTCCCGGGCTTGCCATGGGTTCTGATTGGTTCCCATTTCTCGGGCGGCCAAGGGTTTTGATTGGTTTGCAGGTGGTGGGGTGAAGTCAGGGGATTTCCAAAGGCTCTTTGATTTCCAAAGGCTCTTTTCCCAGAACCTTACAAAATGGAGTTTTTCTGTTAACAAAATGGAGTAGCTTAGGTTCTTCAAACTGATGCCGTCCCAAGGTTAGAAAAGAAACATTGTAGAGCTCTCTATCTCACCCACAGAATCAAACGTCTTCTAGCTGATGTAATTCCACCCTTTNGGCTCTTTTCCCAGAACCTTACAAAATGGAGTTTTTCTGTTAACAAAATGGAGTAGCTTAGGTTCTTCAAACTGATGCCGTCCCAAGGTTAGAAAAGAAACATTGTAGAGCTCTCTATCTCACCCACAGAATCAAACGTCTTCTAGCTGATGTAATTCCACCCTTTCCACCTGACTTTGATCTTTGCCTCTTTATCATTCCCATCCTGAGCCCCTAAAGTAAAACAAAACGGACAGAGATGTCACTTTAGTATGCTGGGAAGCAATTAAACACAATTCTAAGCTTGTGTCATTTCTCCTTTAGCAATATGGCATCATAGTTAAATCTGAAAATCTAGTGAGAGGTAAAAGTGATGGAGGGACAGAATTTTGGAGGTTATAAATTCATTGTCCAGTGTTTCTCCAAAGTCCCCTTGAAAGTGAAAAGTGAAAGTGAAGTCGCTGAGTCGTGTCCAATTCTTTTCGACCCAATGAACTGTAGCCTCCCAGGCTCCTCCATCCATGGGATTTTCCAGACAAGAATACTGGAATGGGTTGCCATTTCCTTCTCCAGGAGATCTTCCTGACCCAGGGATTGAACCTGTGTCTCCCGCACTGTAGGCAGACGTTTTACTGTCTGAGTCACCAGGGAAGTCCATAAGAAAGTCCCCTNCTCCTCCATCCATGGGATTTTCCAGACAAGAATACTGGAATGGGTTGCCATTTCCTTCTCCAGGAGATCTTCCTGACCCAGGGATTGAACCTGTGTCTCCCGCACTGTAGGCAGACGTTTTACTGTCTGAGTCACCAGGGAAGTCCATAAGAAAGTCCCCTTAAGGTTGTTGAAAAACTTCTATTCCTAATCCCTCCAGGTGAGTAAGATAAGGAAGGTGGAGAGTTTGAACAAAGGAATGGTGTAATTTGACTAATATTGTACTTATATTCATCTGGCTGCTGTGGGAAGAATGGGCTGTTTGAGCACCAAGGTCAAGGCAGAGAAAGATGCCATCTCTGTGGGCCCAGGTGAGAGATGATGGTGGCAGCCTCCATGGAGCTGATGTAAAGTGGTATGATTCTGGATGTATTTTGAAGACACAGACAAGATATGCAGAAAACCTGTTGTAGATTGTGAGAGAGAGAGAGGGATCAGGATGACTTCTCAGGTTTCCTGGCTGAGCCTCCAGACTTGTGAGTGCCATCAGCTGATGCAGAGGCCACGGATGGAGCAGATAAAGGTGAAGACTGGAGTCTGAGTTTGGACTTGGCTTCTGTTAGACATCTCTGTAGGGATGCCAACACACAGGGGCTTGTTTTAAATATGAAAGAGAAACTAGTAGGGTTAAAGTGAGGGGATGAGTGGAGAAAGAGTGGATAAGCACTCTCTCCATGCTTACTCACCTTTCTGGCTCTGCAGCTTTAGATGGAACTCTGTACCATCTCAGCAGCCTTTATAATAAATTTTGAAAAAGTTAATCTACTTCACCATCCTCATTTATAAATGTAGAAACGTGTTGTTCAGTCACGAAGTCATGTCTGACTCTTTGTGTCCCTGTGGACTGCAGCACACCAGGCTTCCCTGTCCTTCACTGTCTGCCTCCCTGCATTTGCTCAAACTCATGTCCATTGAATCGGTGGGGCTATCCAACCATCTCATCCTCTGTCACCCCGTTCTCCTACCCTCAATCTTCCCCAGCATCAGAGTCTTTTCCAATGAGTTAGCTCTTTGTATCAGGTGGCCAAAGTATTGAAGCTTCAGCTTCAGTGCTTCCAATGAGCATTCAAGGTTGATTTCCTTTAGGACTGACTGGTTTGAGCCCCTCACTGTCCAAGGAGAAACATGGGTTCCCCGTATTTACATAGAAGCAACTAGCAGATGGTTTCCTATTCAAATAGTAACAGAATCTGGGCTTAAACCCTGGCCGTTTGACCCCCAGTTCACTGTTTTTGCAGCTATCAACAATGACACTTTGGGTTCTTGAAAACTCTCTTATTCCTAAGACGTGGGCTTTTCTGGATCAGTTAGATTTCAAAAATCCTTAAAACTTCCACAAAAGTTTTGCTATCTTCTTTTTTCCCTCATATATCCACTCTTTTTTTAAAAAAAAAGATTTGTTTCTCATATATGCCATTACAGAGAATCAAGTATAGTTTTCTGGGCTAAATATCAGGTTCTTATAAGTTATTTATTTTAAATATAGTAGTGTGTATATGTCAGTCCCAGTCTCCCAATTTAATTCCTCCCCCACGTTATCCCCTGGTAACCATAAATTTGTCTTCTACATCAATGACTCTACTTCTGTTTTGTAAATAAGTTCATTTAAAGTATTACTACATTCTAATTTGTCCCAGTAGCAGTCTTTGAAAAGAAAAAATAAAAAAGCTAACAAAAACAAAATAAAAACCAAAGAACAAACGCCACACTGTCACCATCATTTCCAATAAGCCAGCAAATACTGACAGGAAGAAACTGGAAAGGATTTAATCTTGGAATGAAGGATAGTGCTTCTTAAGAAAGGACGGTTGGCAACTTGACGTTGGAGCTCTTACATACACATCTATACTTGTGTATTTGTCTGCCCCTTGTTTTTCTTAATTTCCTGATTTATGCAGTGTCATAAAAATTTCAGCACAAAATAACTTTACCTGCAGGGTTTTCGAAGCTATTGTGTTCTACCAAAGGGGATGTGAAAAAAGTAAGATTGATAGAAAAATGTCTTGATATACTTGTGAATGCTTTCCTATTTATCTTACCCACTCACCTTCTTTTGGTAGATCCAAATCATTTTATCTCTGAAGAGGAAACAGCTGTGCCTCTCTTGACAGCCAAGCTGGCTGCAGAAGACAGAATGTTTGTTTTAAGAAGAGAACAAATGATGCTCCATTCCTCTGTAAACTCAAAAGGGCACATTACCATCATTCTCCTGACGCTAAAAGGTCTCCCAATTTCTTATACTCAATATCATGACTATCTGTTATTGTTTAGTTCAATTTAATTTATTTGGGTTCCGAAGAATTCAATCACCATTTGTTACACGCAGTTAGATGTCAGACACTATACAAAACATCAGAGGTTCAAACATAGATGCCTTCTAGAAATAGCTTTCATTACAGTAAATCTGGCAAGGTGCTAAAAGAGCTCAGAAAAGTATGAATGAAGTGTTTTAGGAGCATAGACAAAAAACAGCTAATGTTGGTGTGAGGCTACGAGAAGCATAATATCAGAGAAGGTTGCAGAGGGGAAGGTGCTGCTGAGTTAGGGTTTGAAAGGTAAGTCAGTGATTATTAGGTAGAAACACCTGTCAGGGCAAAGGAAAAGCATGAGCAAAGGAGGATCAGTGGTAAAGAATCTGCCTACCAATGCAGGAGACACAGGAGATATGGGTTCAGTTCCTGGGTCGGGAAGATCCCCTGGAGAAGGAAATGGCAACCCACTCCAGTATTCTTGCCTGGGAAATCCCATGGATAGAAGAGCGTGGTGGGCTAGTCCATGGGGTTGCAAAGAGTTGCACATGGCTTAGCAACTAAAATAGCAACCGCAAGATAAAGNATCCCCTGGAGAAGGAAATGGCAACCCACTCCAGTATTCTTGCCTGGGAAATCCCATGGATAGAAGAGCGTGGTGGGCTAGTCCATGGGGTTGCAAAGAGTTGCACATGGCTTAGCAACTAAAATAGCAACCGCAAGATAAAGAGACTTGAAATGACACGTGTGGGAGAAAAGAACCATCTGGCTTGTCCTGAAGTGGTTGGAAAGGAGACTTGGTTTCTGATTGTGAAGGTATGTCCTTGTCATGCAAAGAATTTGAGCCTCATCCTTCAGAATGTTTAAGCAGGAGAGTGATGCAACCTGATTACTTTAGAAAATTCACTCTAGTGCCAAAAGGCATGCTGGATTTGAGGGGACACAGAAGAACAGCTGCTGCTGCTGCTGCTAAGTCACTTCAGTCGTGTCCGACTCTGTGTGACCCCATAGACGGCAGCCCACCAGGCTCCGCCATCCCTGGGATTCTCCAGGCAAGAATACTGGAGTGGGTTGCCATTTCCTTCTCCAATGCATGAAAGAGAAAAGTGAAAGTGAAGTCACTCAGTCTGTCCGACTGTTAGCGACCCCATGGACTGCAGCACTGTGTGACCCCATAGACGGCAGCCCACCAGGCTCCGCCATCCCTGGGATTCTCCAGGCAAGAATACTGGAGTGGGTTGCCATTTCCTTCTCCAATGCATGAAAGAGAAAAGTGAAAGTGAAGTCACTCAGTCTGTCCGACTGTTAGCGACCCCATGGACTGCAGCCCACCAGGCTACTCTGTCCATTGGATTTTCCAGGCAAGAGTACTGGGGTGGGGTGCCATTGCCTTCCCCGGAAGAACAGCTAGCATGCTGCTAAAATAATCTGATCAAGAGATAGGCGGTTTCTGGGAAGCTTGAGGGGAAGGGATAGTTAGGGAGTTTGGGATCAACATACACACACTGTTGTATTTAAAATGGATTGCCAACAGGGACCTACTGTATAATTCAGGGAACTCTGCTCAATGTTATGTGGCAGCCTGGAGGGGAGGGCAGTTTTGGGGGGAGAATGGATACATGTAGATGTATGGTGGTCGCTTTCCTGTCCACCCGATCTATCACAACATTGTTAGTCGGCTATACTCCAATACAAAATAAAACGTTTAAAAAAAGAGAGATGGCAGGCTTCTGACGTAGGCAGTGTGGATACAGAGGAGGATAAAGTTTCAAGATGTGTGGTGGTCTGACCTGCAGAGAGTTGCCGTAAGGGTCCCATCATCCTGCCCTTTTGACACAACTGCCATTCGTTTGAAAATAGCGATATTAATTTTGGTAAAGCAAAGCACCCTAGTAAAAAGAAAAATATGGTAACCACCTCAGGCTGCATCCTGGAATCACCATGATGGGCAGTAAAAGCCATCCATAGCCAGGCGCTAAGTCGAACTCCATAGAAATTCTTAACAGCAGTAATAAAAATAATGCAGGCCTCTAGAAAGCTAGAAATGAATTTGAACACACAGATTTTTATCAGTCCTACAAACTTACCAACAGGCTCCCACATCTAAGTGTCTGAGCGGTGATGGGACGTGTGAGTAAACATAGCGTCATCAAGGTGAGGAATGGGTCTGGGGTTTTCTGTTTCACCCTGAGGTTTATGGGCTTCCGTGGTGGCTCAGCTGGTAAGGAATCTGCCTGCAATGCAGGAGACCTGGGTTCAACCCCTGGGTTGGGAAGATCCCCTGGAGGGAGAGCATGGCAACCCATTCCAGTATTCTTGCCTGAGAATCCACATGGAAAGAGGAGCCTGGCAGACTGCAGTCCATAGGGTCGCAAAGAGTCAGACACAACTGAGCAACTAAGCAGTAAGGACCAAGCACTGACTGGGGGGCTCTCTTAATGTTTATCCGAAACCCCCTGGCTTTTGTCTTGAAATAAGAATTTAATGTACTTGATTTTCTCTAGACTTTTGGAGCTGGAAAGGCCAGAAATTCTGTCTAAATTCTAGCCTTACTTCCAAGCCATCATTATATCTATAAACATGCGGGCATGCTCAGTCACTTCAGTCATGTCCAACTCTTTGCAGCCCCATGGACTGTAGTGCGTCAGGATCCTCTGTCCATGGGATTTTCCCAGCAAGGATACTGGAGTGAGTTGCCAAGCCCTCCTCCAGGGGATCTTCCCAACCCAGGGATTGAACTGGCTTCTCCTGTGTCTCCTACATTGCAAGTGGATTCTTTACCGCTCAGCCACTGGGGAAGCCCCTATGAATATGAGATGCCACCATCTACTCAAGCCACATGCAGGATCTGAAGCTGATCTAGGATCAGTTCAGTTCAGTTCAGTCGCTCAGTTGTGTCCGACTCTTTGCGACCCCATGAATTGCAACATGCCAGGCCTCCAATTCAGTATTTTTCCACTGAACCCTGCTCTTTTCAAGGAATTCCTTCAGACTCTAGCTCTTATGTGTCTACCGCTCAATGATTTAGTTCTTATTTTAATGCCAATTCCACTGCTCATGTCCTCTTCCCTCATCTCAGACTGTGTCCTGCAAATTCTGTCCTTAATTTATTTATGCTCCCTTAGGGTAGCATTGTTGTTTTTCCTTGGCTTTTTCCTCCCTCATCTTTAGTTTTTCTATTTTCTTTGAAAATAGGGGACCTGCTTTCTTCTCTAGCCCAGAAGCACTTTTATTATATAGTGTTTATTACTTTACAAACACAGGATCAGAGAAAACCCTTCAATATTCTGCTAAGTTAATCAGTCAGTCCCTTATGGAGCAATCTTTCTCTGGCTCTGTTATTACCCAAAGGTTTTATGTCACACCTGCCATTCCCTGTTGTCCTTTTCTGCAGATTTCTCATAATTGGAGGTTTTGGTCCCAGTAAAACAACCCAGGCAGTTCGATATTTCACTTTCTCTATAACATGAGACTAGGTTTCATTCATTCATTCAGCCAGTAATTTGAGTGTCAACTATACATTGGGCATTGTCCTATATCCATGGGATATACAGCTGAACACAATAGGTATGATGTTTATTTGCTAGTGGAAGAGATAAAAATCAAATAAACACAAATATATAATTCCAGTTTGAGAAAAGTATGGAATATAATCAACATGTATAGGAGGGTAATTTGTTTGTCATGTGGGTTGTAGGACAAAGAGGGAAGGTCAAGAGAAAGATCTGTGAGAGAGCAGTGTTCAAGCAGAAACCAAAGCAATGGTCCAGGTGATGGGAAGACAAGCAGAAACATTCCAGGCCAAAGGAATGTTATGTGTGAAGACTCTGTCCAAGGCATAATCTGATTGGTATTTGAGGACCTTTAAGGCCAATGTGGCTGGAACTGGGCATAAGATGTTAATGAACTTGTCAGGACTTGGATTGTCCAGGACCTTGGTCAATGTAGTGAAGCTTTTGAGATTTTACTCCAAGTTCAATGGAAAGTCTACTTACAAAGTCTTCCATTTGTAAGCGGAAAACGACAAGATCGGTCTTTCTTTTCAGGAGAATTGCTAATTTCTTCATGAAGCATGAATGGGAGAGTGAGAGAGTTGTGTGGAATTGTAAGGAGAAAAGTTAGAAAGCTTTTGTCCAAGTTTTGTCGGTGGATAATGGTGGCTCTGGCAAAGAAGAGCCTCTTAATTGCAGGATGGGAGAGACACTGCCCTTGTTTGTAGAAATGGTGCCCACTGGACTTTTGCCAAAAGATGCCGCACTCCTTTTCCCCCTTCTTCCCTTCCTCCTCCCCCCACCCTTGTCCTCTCACCCTGCCCCTTCTCCTCCTGCTTCTTCATCTCATTTTGTCTCCTTCTTCTCCCTCCTCTCCTCCTCGCCCATCCTCTTTCTCCTCTCCCTTCCCTCCCTCTTCCCCCTCCTCTTTCTTCTTCTTGTTTCTTCCAACATTAGGAACTACTTCCTTTTAGGGTTTGAGTCCATTCTAACTACACCACCTGAGACGGCACACATGATATTTAACTAATGCTCTGAATGCAATATGGCCATTAACGCTTATGTGATAAAGGCGGAGGCCTTTGGCGTAAATGTTTATTCAGTGTCTTATAATTCTTTGATTCTCCTTGTTCCATCCACAATTTGAATTTTGTTTTCAAACTTGTTTTTTGAATTTACCGTTAGGAATGCATGCCTTTTCCCCCTCAAAAAATAAAATAAACAACACACATTTAAAATGACAGACAAATGCACCAAATACAGTGGAGGTTTTCCAAATGGAACTTAAGATGTTGGTGCTAAAATGAAAGCTGTTTCAGAATAATTTGTAATACAGAAGTATTTTAGAGCTGGGAGACAGTTTAGAGACCGTGTATACAATATTCTATTTTTAAATATGAAGAAACTAAAGTTTGGAGGAAGCGAGAGACCTGGCCCAGTTCACCCAGAAAAAGCAAAACCTTGACTCCTGGGCTAGTATTTAAGTATTTTATTGTTGTTAGTCACTCAGGTGTGTCCGACTCTTTGTGACCCCATGGACTGTAGCCCACCAGGCTCCTCTGTCCACGGGATTCTCCAGGCAAGAATACTGGAGTGGGTTGCCATTCCCTTCTCCAATTTAAGTATTTAGGTAACTATAATTCATTTATTTATTTTGCTACTTTTTATTTTTCCTTCCAATCTCTAGCTTTTCCACAAACTGTCAGTCTTTCAACCACTGTGATTTCCACTGAAAAAATCCAATAAGGTAAGCAAAGCAATCTTTTTGGATGATGTTACAGACTAATAGCTTTACCCATTTTCAATTGATTTGAAACAGTAATTTTCCTACTCCAAGCCCAGTGTTGTATTTGTACAACCATATTTGACCATAAAGAAGGTTCATTCAGCTGGTTAGGATCAGCTTATAATTTCTCCTGTCATCTATTAGTATTTATACCAATGGAAATCATCCTTAGTTTCCTATTCACTCCTCTTATTGCACAAGCTGATAGAAATATCATACTTATAAGTCAATGAGAATTCAATTACAGCCATTTGAAGACTGGTATTAAAAACTTAACGGACTGTTTTCTCTTTCTTATTCTGGAAATTCAGCTCATTTCCCACAGAATAATTGAATGTGCTTTGTTGATATTTGACAAATGGCCTCTGTTCTAACCTTTGAAATTTACCCTTTCACCATGCATAACCAATCTACACTTTGGTATTTCACCATTGAAATGTTTGAAGGCACATCTCTGCCTTGTTTTTAATCCATAATTGCTAGTTTTCTTTTTTACTGGGAGTGTACCCAAAACTATAAAGACTCAGGTATTGTGGGTCTGCGATCCTTGTTGCTTAGAAACCGAGGACCTCAATTGCCAGAACTATCAGTTAGGACTGTGTGCATTTTGCTGTGTAGTACAAGCCGATCCACAGCTACAGGTGGAGGTTATGATCTTCACACGTTGCCCTTACTCATAAGCTGGAAAGAGAGGTCTAAGAATCTTGCCCCCTGCTCAGTCTTAGAAGTATTTTGACTGGCCGTGACAGCCATAGAGTGGGAAACATTGGCAGAGGTAATTTTTTGTGTGTGACAGTCTAGGCAGCCTTTGTTGCAAGTGAACTATTCAATACTAAGCTCTACATCTCCAGCAAACCAATCCAAACTATATACTCATCCCACAGTTGGCTCAAGTTTGGGTTAAAATCGCTCAATATATTCCTCCTAAGGGTTCAGAACTCTTTTTCTTACAAAATACATACAGTGGCTAGGTAAGGAGCCATCACAAATATGAGAAGGTTTAGCTGGCACTTAGAACTGTAGATGTTGGTGTGATACATGAAACTAGTGGAAAGGATCCCAAACAGCCCTCACTTTTCAATCCAGTCTCTGTTTCCAGTTCCTTTCTGCTGCCTTGCTAGAAAGGGATTCCAACAGCAAGGTCATATTTTATTTATTTGGCTGTGTGGTTCTTGGTTGTGGCACATGGCGTCTAGTTCCCTTACCAGGGATCTCATTCTCTGCTTTGGGAGCCTGAATTCTTAGTCACTAGACCACCAGGGAAGTCCCTGAAGCAAGTCATGTTGATCAGCAAGGATAGAGCCTCACCAGCTTGCGTTCTCAGCTGACATGACTTGGTCACCAGTGTCAGTTTCATGCAGATAATAGTGAAGAAGAGAAGGCAAGCATTTGTGGGGTAAGAAAAGACAGAGTGAGTGCTGGAAAGTGTGCAGGGAAGAGTAGATATATTAAAATGAGGGGAATAGCTGCTTTCTTATGTCTGTAGACAGATACGCTGACCATGATTATTCCTTTAAAATGTAATTAAGTTAAGTGATTTCCTTATGGTTTTTCTTTGAGCCCTTTTATGCTCACAAAGCTTCTACCCCTCTAGAATTATTGTAACTCTGATATAATTACATCCTGGAGATATCTGTGCCAGTGGTATCAACTTTTACCTTCTCTTCTAGTTTCATTTTTTCTTTTTTTTTTTTTTTACATTTTCTTAGATTCAAGGACTATATCTTTGATACTCTATCTGATTACATTTTTAAAAGAAACAAAATGCCCACAGCTATATAGTGAATATGGTGATACCCATTCCTCCTCCTTTCTTATAAAATCTGAATTACTTCAATTTAGGAAAAAAAGCTGCTATGCCTTAAAAAAAAATGTAGACTCCAAATAGGAAATCAAATTGCTTTATTCTTTCCATTTTTTTGGTTTCCACAGCTAAGTTTCAAGGACACCATAATGGAGACAAATGTAAACTGGGTGTGATTCTTCAGAATCACATGCAAAATCAAATATAGTCTTTATTCAAATTAATAAAAATTAGTTACAGTTTGTCCAAGTCTTGAAAGGTACTTAACCTCTGAAACCAATGGGGTTACTTTCCCTGAGGGTAATGTGATCTCAATATCCATCGCAACTGATTTCTGTGTTTCTGAGATTGATATCAATGTGAAACATCTGAAAATAGAAAGGCAGAATATTATTTCCATCCCTGTCTTATCATAAAATCCCACCCACTGAGTGGATAAATAGATGAACAAGATCTAGAAATCACGGGTTGGGCTCACAGCAGGGTTATTTATAGGAGCTGTTCATCTCTTTTCCTGGTTTATTGTTTTATTTTGTTTGTTTTATTAATCAATGACTATTTTACTCATGTTTTTTTTTCCAGTGACCTTCTTCCCTTCCTCCTCCCCCCACCCTTGTCCTCTCACCCTGCCCCTTCTCCTCCTGCTTCTTCATCTCATTTTGTCTCCTTCTTCTCCCTCCTCTCCTCCTCGCCCATCCTCTTTCTCCTCTCCCTTCCCTCCCTCTTCCCCCTCCTCTTTCTTCTTCTTGTTTCTTCCAACATTAGGAACTACTTCCTTTTAGGGTTTGAGTCCATTCTAACTACACCACCTGAGACGGCACACATGATATTTAACTAATGCTCTGAATGCAATATGGCCATTAACGCTTATGTGATAAAGGCGGAGGCCTTTGGCGTAAATGTTTATTCAGTGTCTTATAATTCTTTGATTCTCCTTGTTCCATCCACAATTTGAATTTTGTTTTCAAACTTGTTTTTTGAATTTACCGTTAGGAATGCATGCCTTTTCCCCCTCAAAAAATAAAATAAACAACACACATTTAAAATGACAGACAAATGCACCAAATACAGTGGAGGTTTTCCAAATGGAACTTAAGATGTTGGTGCTAAAATGAAAGCTGTTTCAGAATAATTTGTAATACAGAAGTATTTTAGAGCTGGGAGACAGTTTAGAGACCGTGTATACAATATTCTATTTTTAAATATGAAGAAACTAAAGTTTGGAGGAAGCGAGAGACCTGGCCCAGTTCACCCAGAAAAAGCAAAACCTTGACTCCTGGGCTAGTATTTAAGTATTTTATTGTTGTTAGTCACTCAGGTGTGTCCGACTCTTTGTGACCCCATGGACTGTAGCCCACCAGGCTCCTCTGTCCACGGGATTCTCCAGGCAAGAATACTGGAGTGGGTTGCCATTCCCTTCTCCAATTTAAGTATTTAGGTAACTATAATTCATTTATTTATTTTGCTACTTTTTATTTTTCCTTCCAATCTCTAGCTTTTCCACAAACTGTCAGTCTTTCAACCACTGTGATTTCCACTGAAAAAATCCAATAAGGTAAGCAAAGCAATCTTTTTGGATGATGTTACAGACTAATAGCTTTACCCATTTTCAATTGATTTGAAACAGTAATTTTCCTACTCCAAGCCCAGTGTTGTATTTGTACAACCATATTTGACCATAAAGAAGGTTCATTCAGCTGGTTAGGATCAGCTTATAATTTCTCCTGTCATCTATTAGTATTTATACCAATGGAAATCATCCTTAGTTTCCTATTCACTCCTCTTATTGCACAAGCTGATAGAAATATCATACTTATAAGTCAATGAGAATTCAATTACAGCCATTTGAAGACTGGTATTAAAAACTTAACGGACTGTTTTCTCTTTCTTATTCTGGAAATTCAGCTCATTTCCCACAGAATAATTGAATGTGCTTTGTTGATATTTGACAAATGGCCTCTGTTCTAACCTTTGAAATTTACCCTTTCACCATGCATAACCAATCTACACTTTGGTATTTCACCATTGAAATGTTTGAAGGCACATCTCTGCCTTGTTTTTAATCCATAATTGCTAGTTTTCTTTTTTACTGGGAGTGTACCCAAAACTATAAAGACTCAGGTATTGTGGGTCTGCGATCCTTGTTGCTTAGAAACCGAGGACCTCAATTGCCAGAACTATCAGTTAGGACTGTGTGCATTTTGCTGTGTAGTACAAGCCGATCCACAGCTACAGGTGGAGGTTATGATCTTCACACGTTGCCCTTACTCATAAGCTGGAAAGAGAGGTCTAAGAATCTTGCCCCCTGCTCAGTCTTAGAAGTATTTTGACTGGCCGTGACAGCCATAGAGTGGGAAACATTGGCAGAGGTAATTTTTTGTGTGTGACAGTCTAGGCAGCCTTTGTTGCAAGTGAACTATTCAATACTAAGCTCTACATCTCCAGCAAACCAATCCAAACTATATACTCATCCCACAGTTGGCTCAAGTTTGGGTTAAAATCGCTCAATATATTCCTCCTAAGGGTTCAGAACTCTTTTTCTTACAAAATACATACAGTGGCTAGGTAAGGAGCCATCACAAATATGAGAAGGTTTAGCTGGCACTTAGAACTGTAGATGTTGGTGTGATACATGAAACTAGTGGAAAGGATCCCAAACAGCCCTCACTTTTCAATCCAGTCTCTGTTTCCAGTTCCTTTCTGCTGCCTTGCTAGAAAGGGATTCCAACAGCAAGGTCATATTTTATTTATTTGGCTGTGTGGTTCTTGGTTGTGGCACATGGCGTCTAGTTCCCTTACCAGGGATCTCATTCTCTGCTTTGGGAGCCTGAATTCTTAGTCACTAGACCACCAGGGAAGTCCCTGAAGCAAGTCATGTTGATCAGCAAGGATAGAGCCTCACCAGCTTGCGTTCTCAGCTGACATGACTTGGTCACCAGTGTCAGTTTCATGCAGATAATAGTGAAGAAGAGAAGGCAAGCATTTGTGGGGTAAGAAAAGACAGAGTGAGTGCTGGAAAGTGTGCAGGGAAGAGTAGATATATTAAAATGAGGGGAATAGCTGCTTTCTTATGTCTGTAGACAGATACGCTGACCATGATTATTCCTTTAAAATGTAATTAAGTTAAGTGATTTCCTTATGGTTTTTCTTTGAGCCCTTTTATGCTCACAAAGCTTCTACCCCTCTAGAATTATTGTAACTCTGATATAATTACATCCTGGAGATATCTGTGCCAGTGGTATCAACTTTTACCTTCTCTTCTAGTTTCATTTTTTCTTTTTTTTTTTTTTTACATTTTCTTAGATTCAAGGACTATATCTTTGATACTCTATCTGATTACATTTTTAAAAGAAACAAAATGCCCACAGCTATATAGTGAATATGGTGATACCCATTCCTCCTCCTTTCTTATAAAATCTGAATTACTTCAATTTAGGAAAAAAAGCTGCTATGCCTTAAAAAAAAATGTAGACTCCAAATAGGAAATCAAATTGCTTTATTCTTTCCATTTTTTTGGTTTCCACAGCTAAGTTTCAAGGACACCATAATGGAGACAAATGTAAACTGGGTGTGATTCTTCAGAATCACATGCAAAATCAAATATAGTCTTTATTCAAATTAATAAAAATTAGTTACAGTTTGTCCAAGTCTTGAAAGGTACTTAACCTCTGAAACCAATGGGGTTACTTTCCCTGAGGGTAATGTGATCTCAATATCCATCGCAACTGATTTCTGTGTTTCTGAGATTGATATCAATGTGAAACATCTGAAAATAGAAAGGCAGAATATTATTTCCATCCCTGTCTTATCATAAAATCCCACCCACTGAGTGGATAAATAGATGAACAAGATCTAGAAATCACGGGTTGGGCTCACAGCAGGGTTATTTATAGGAGCTGTTCATCTCTTTTCCTGGTTTATTGTTTTATTTTGTTTGTTTTATTAATCAATGACTATTTTACTCATGTTTTTTTTTCCAGTGGTGATGGTATAAGGAAATAATGATCCATTATCTTTAAGTGTAGAGTAAGAAGGTAGGAAATTTCCACTCTGTATAAATAAGAGCACCTATTATGGTGAGCAAGTCTTTCTCCTTTCTTCCCCTCCCTTCCCAGTCTTTCCTTCCTTCTTCATGTGGCACTAAAAATCTCATCATTGCCAAGATTTAAACTCTCATTCAGATTGGGTGATTCCACTATGAGAATAACAGATGGTAATGTCTGACCTATTTTACTGAGAATTTCCAAGAAGCTCTCAACTCAGAATATTATTACAATAATGTATGTAAATAAGGATACAGATCACATTAATGGGTCTGTGTATGTACACAGTTTACAATGGAAGGTCAGGAGTATGTGCCATGCACCACTTTTCAAATGGAATGTTTAATTACCCATAGGTCAAGATTAGAGAGAATGTTATTGAAATGAACAACAATTTGATATCATTGTTTAAATATTTTATTAACTATTTAATAGAGTTTAGAGAGTAAGGATAGACAACTTTGCTGTGTAATTACCAAATAACACTGAAGATTAAGTGTAAGAAAAAGCTTACAAAACTCTCAGAGGGGTTCACATTTGCATGGGGGAAATAACTTTGTTATTTATGCTATGATTTGCTTTCTTTTACAAAGTGAACTAATTTCAATTTTTCTACAGATAATATTGCCTAAAAGAACTTAAGAGAAAAAATTTAGAGACAAACCTTTCAGCTGAGATCATTAACATAACTTTAACCACAGTTAATGTGACTCCAAATTCCTTAACTGTACTGTATCATTTTCTGTTTTATATTGTGAAAAGCTTTAAAAAATCTCAATTAAATATCCAATTATCTTGAATTAATGCAGTAGCAAGAATCATTGCATTTAAATTTTTTTTAAATAAACTGAATCTTTCAATATTGGATGAATTTCCCTAGAGTCACTGGGAAGCCATCATCCAAATACATGAATCATATTATGTGCCCCTTCCCCATATTTAGGAAAATGAGAGTTTAGTGGCTTCCTGAAAGTTTCTTCCATCCAAGAGAATCCCACTGACAGATAAAAATATGATTTTATACTAATCTATCATTTCACTTTTTTTTTCAGGTTTTGTTTTATTTTTAATTTCTTGAGCCATATAGCAAGTTCCTGTTGGCTATCTATTTTACATATGGTAGATAGCATATTGAAAAGCAGAGACATTACTTTGCTAACAAAAGTCCACCTAGTCAAGGCTATGGTTTTTCCAGTGGTCATGTATGGATGTGAGAGTTGGACTGTGAAGAAAGCTGAGAGCCAAAGAATTGATGCTTTTGAACTGTGGTGTTGGAGAAGACTCTTGAGAGTCCCTTGGACTGCAAGGAGATCCAATCAGTCCATTCTGAAGGAGATCAGCCCTGGGATTTCTTTGGAAGGAATGATGCTGAAGGTGAAACTCCAGTACTTTGGCCACCTCATGCGAAGAGTTGACTCATTGGAAAAGACTCTGATGCTGGGAGGGATTTGGGGCAGGAGGAGAAGGGGACAACAGAGGATGAGATGGTTGGATGACATCACTGACTCAATGGACGTGAGTCTGAGTGAACTCTGGGAGTTGGTGATGGACAGGGAGGCCTGACGTGCTGTGATTCACGGGGTCGCAGAGTCGGACAGGACTGAGCGACTGAACTGAACTGAACTGAATGTAAGTTTCCATGTTACTCTTTCCATACATCTCACCCTCTCCTCCCCTCTCCCTGTGTCCATAAGTGTATTCTCTATGTCTGCTTCTCCATTATCATTTCACTTTTTAAGAGGAACATCTTGCCTTTTCTAATGTTTTCAAACACTAATCACAGGTCTGAAAGTTTGAGCACATAGGTTAGGTCTAGAAAAGGACTTCTATGCAGATGTGAAATGAAACCGAATAGGACACTACCTTGAAAATAAAATTCTGTCCAATGATATCATTCTGCAATTAGGCAGGCAGAGTCCTGACATGATTTACCGAATGTCATCTTCTTAATTAGAGGTGAGTTCTAGCCTAGAGCATCCCTCTTAAGCTCTCTGTCTTCTTCCTGTCTTTACTCCGTGTTTCCTGTTCATTATTCATCAGCAATCACTTCCTTCTTTTGTCCTTTAATAACTCTTATTTCATTCTATCTCTCATCCAGCTTTAAATGATTTAAATATTTAAAGAAGACTCACTCTTCAGACTTGTTTGCCTTTTATCACAAACACTTAGGCCTTTGATTTCTCTTTGGAGCTGAGGGCAGTCAGAACCTTATTATAGTCCCCAAAGAGTGTCTTGAAGCATATGGCATGGTAAGTAAATTAGTTGGCACAGTTACTTTTGTGGTCACCAAGAATGAAGTGTTCACTGAGAGCAAGACTCATGGCGAAAGCAGAGGCCATACATTCATGTTCTCTTGTCAGTTCAGCTTAGCTCTTGATATGGCTGAGTTCCTGATGTACCACCAGCAGTAACCAACCTGGACCCTACATGTGGTACCACAACTTCTAGGGAGCGGTCACCTCCCTGATGACAGGGTGCTTAAACTGACCCCTTCTATCACAGAGAGAGTACCATTTGTTCTCACAATCTAAGGCAGCTGACCTCTGGAGAGGGAAATTTATCTCAGGAAAGTTCCTGGGCATATATATATATATTGAGCTAGCATTTGTTTGGAAGTCCAGGCTGACAATGCCGTTTCACATTGTTCAGTGTTCATTATGTAAGATTACTGATAAAGATCTTGGGGTCAGAATAAACCTCTGTCTTGAATGAACTTATGGTTGCTGTGGGGAGAATGGGGTGGGGGAGTGGTGGGATAGTTAGGGAGTTTGGGATGGACATGTACACACTGCTATATTTAAAATGGATAACTGACAAGGACCTACTATAAAGCAAAAGATAAATAAAGGAATAAACCTTTCTCTTCTCCACTGTATCTGCTGTCTTTGCCTTGGGACATGTTCTCTTTTAAGACAAACAATAGTAGCATTTGGTGGACTTTCATGGTGTCATGATGGCAAGCCATTTTTAGATTTTCTAGGTCAAGTGAAAGCTGCTTTGGCTTTAACACAAAGAAGTATATTTCTGTGTTAACATGTTTAAATGAGAATTTACCAAAAGTATGTACATATTTTGCTTTCTCATTTAGCTAACTCACTGCTAATTGGACATCTAGGATGCAATTCAAATTGCTAATCCTTTCTATACCTCCTCTAAAACAAATTCATCTTGCTATACATACAAATATATTTTCAAAGGTCTGGTCCCCCTTTAATCATCAAAGCTAAAAGATCTTGATTTTTTCTTTTATCTGGCACCAAATTAATTATAAAAGCTGTATGTTAATATTAATATTGCTTCACTGTAGATCAATAGCTTTTATTACCTTTGAATCAAATATTTCCATTTTATGACAAAACTTCACAGTACAATTCAGAAAATCCAGGCTGATAAATTTAGGTAAAGATTTAAATGGAAGTGTTTTATCTTTTAATCATTCAACCAAGCTCCAGTTCAGGAGCATAATCTGCTTAAACTGCAGGAGTCCTCACATCAACAGGAATCAAATGAAAGGAAGGTTTATGACATTTTTCTGTCATTTTCACCAGTAATGCTCCTTGATGGATTGCTGGGATTCACGGGGCTGGGAAGAATTACTGCCTACCAGCCATTCAGTCAAATCCAGTACGCTTTAGTACAATTCCAATATTACCCTCTTCCTTCATGGCTGCATGACAGCAAGCGTGAGAGTTACCCATGAATCCATCATATTGTTCTCTCTGAAGTAGAAGAAAAAGAAAGAAAATACCCTATTAGTTAAACGCAGTCTGCTGTACAACCTTACCCAGTCTCAAGAGGAGCAATATCTGATTTAACAGTCCAAGTGGTTTTTCCTTGTTCTAGGCTTAAGGAGGGATAGCAAACGTATCACTTTCGATACTTTAAAAAAAAAGTGGTACTTTTTAAAAAAATGATAGCAAAAAGATGGCTGCACTTCCTTTTCTAGCCCCACACCCTCAGAACAACAGGGATGGACTCAGATCCTGGATTTCTCGACTTTCTCCTTGATGGATGCTATTTCAGAGGAGTGTAGAGGGAGAAGATGGAGGTTGCCCTTCTTGTTGGAAACACTTTCTTGTCTACTTCTTCTTATAGACAGGTCTACATGTAATGAATAAATGATCACACAAGAAAGTCCTCATTATAAACCCTTCGTGGTGTTAACAGCCTCAGCAGTAAGTTGCCAAAGAATTAACTCTTGGGAATCCATTAAGCAGAGTTTGGGGTACGGACATGTCTTGAGGCTTTAGATGGACCAACACTAAGAATAATTCCAAGCTGGCATGTATGGGTCATGAAACCATGAAAAGATTCAGTTCAGTTCAGTTCAGTTCACTCGATCAGTTGTGTCCGACTCTTTGCGACCCCATGAATCACAGCATGCCAGGCCTCCCTGTTCATAACCATCTCCCGGAGTTCACTCAGACTTGCATCCATCAAGTCCGTGATGCCATCCAGCCATCTCATCCTCGGTTGTCCCCTTCTTCTCCTGCCCACAATCCCTCCCAGCATCAGAGTCATTTCCAATGAGTCAACTCTTCGCATGAAGTGGCCAAAGTACTGGAGTTTCAGCTTTAGCATCATTCCTTCCAAAGAAATCCCAGGGTTGATCTCCTTCAGAATGGACTGGTTGGATCTCCTTGCAGTCCAAGGGACTCTCAAGAGTCTTCTCCAACACCACAGTTCAAAAGCATCAATTCTTCGGCGCTCAGCTTTCTTCACAGTCCAACTC
>SJYX01020665.1:158830-174905 GCA_006410675.1 Oreotragus oreotragus
CTGGGAGTTCACAGTTCATGTATTGCTGAAGCCTGGCTTGGATAATTTTGAGCATTACTTTACTAGCGTGTGAGATGAGTGCAATTGTGTGGCAGTTTGAGCATTCTTTGGCATTGCCTTTCTTTGGGATTGGAATGAAAACTGACCTTTTCCAGTCCTGTGGCCACTGCTGAGTTTTCCAATTTTGCTGGCATATTGAGTGCAGCACTTTCACAGCATCATCTTTCAGAATTTGAAACAGCTCCACTGGAATTCCATCACCTCCACTAGCTTTGTTCATAGTGATGCTTTCTAAGGCCCACTTGACTTCACACTCCAGGATGTCTGGCTCTAGGTGAGTGATCACACCATTGTGATTATCTTGGTTGTGAAGATCTTTTTTGTATAGTTCTTCTGTGTATTCTTGCCACCTCTTCTTAATATCTTCTGCTTCTGTTAGATCCATACCATTCCTGTCCTTTATTGAGCCCATCTTTGCATGAAATGTTTCCTTGGTGTCTCTAATTTTCTTGAAGAGATCTCTAGTCTTTCCCATTCTGTTCTTTTCCTCTATTTCTTTGCATTGATCACTGAGGAAAGCTTTCTTATCTCTTCTTGCTATTCTTTGGAACTCTGCATTCAGATGCTTATATCTTCCCTTTTCTCCTTCGCTTTTCACTTCTCTTCTTTTCTCAGCTATTTGTAAGGCCTCCCCAGACAGCCATTTTACTTTTTTTGTATTTCTTTTCCATGGGGATGGTCTTGATCCCTGTCTCCTGTACAATGTCATGAACCTCATTCCATAGTTCATCAGGCACTCTATCAGATCTAGTCCCTTAAATCTATTTCTCACTTCCACTGTATAATCATAAGGGATTTGATTTAGGTCATACGTGAATGATCTAGTGGTTTTCCCTACGTTCTTCAATTTAAGTCTGAATTTGGCAATAAGGAGTTCATGATCTGAGCCGCAGTCAGCTCCTGGTCTTGTTTTTAGACCATCATTTGAATTCCTTGGAGATCTAACATTCTGACTTTAAGGACAAACTGGTGTTTATCGCCAGGACGTAATTTCTTTATTCTCTCTATTTGGTGTAGACTGACTAATCAAACTCTTTTTTGCTAACATTTTGACTATTCATCAGTACCACAGTTAATGCTAGTTTTTACTCAGTTACATTCCAATCTTTAGTTGGGCTGTGTTCCTGGCCTGGGATTAGAGATAAAAGGGAGTGATCACAGAAGAGGAAAAATAAGAGCTTTTGAGTATTAAACCTGAACTACAGTCTGGCTAGATAGAGATGCATTAATCTCAGAATAATTAGAGTAGGGCTTTCATAAGTTTTATTATTCAAGAAAAACCTGAGAGCCCAAAGTCAGCTATCCCATTTAAGGTCATTATGTAATTGAGTGGTAGAGCCAAGATTTGAGACTCAACTGCTTAATTCCAACACCCACCTTATACCACTTGCTGTTGCTAAGTCATTAGATGGTTCTATTGCTGCCAATGGGGTCCTGCCATGCTCAATTCCAGATTGAAGACTGTTCTACATCTGTTTAAAGACACAGAATGAAGATTAATATTCTTCCTTAGATATATTTATAACTTCCACTCAATCTATTCATTTTTTAGTAGGTTGCCACTATTTCTGAAAGAATCACATTATTTTAATAATCACATCTTGGGTTCTGTGTTATACGCAGTCCACCCTTATAAAAGGCAACAAACAAACAAGAGACAAAGCAAACAAAAATCCACTGCTCACATTAGAGAAAACCAAATTCTAATTGCTCCTTACTCTCCCCATTAGAAAAGTTTGTTTTTAAGATGACACATTCTAAACCCAAACAAACTCTACCTTGTTTTCTCCTAACCTTTCAAAGAATTATTTTGGTTTTTCTCTCTCTCCCTCTCTGTGTATGTATTTAAAGGAAATATGGTGGAATCTTGACTGGATTTCTGGCAGAAGCAAACTTCTAATGAGCTGACTTTGCATGGCCAGATAACAACAAAGTCAAACTTTAAACTTCCCTACTCTTTCACGGCAGGTTCTGCTCCCTTTCATCTATCGGCAAAGACACCAAAGACTCACTCACATCCAGGGGCTTAGTTCACATCCAGGGTTTGTAGAGGGAAGCTTGTTTATATGCCACACAAAACTACTTGCCTCTCAGCAACAAAAGAAAGCCACCACATTGAGGTCACTCTAATTACTCACCCGTATGCAAGAAACAGTCTTCTAAAGAACCCTTTCCACCCCCTTTTAAATTATGATTTGTCCTCTAACACTTAAGAGATTAAATTGAAGGTATCAAATCAAGGTAGAGAAATGACAGCCTCAAAGTGCACTGAGCCAGTGCTTAAAGCAAAATATGATGACTCAAATCATGGTAAACAGTTTAAAAAAAAAAAAAAAACAACTATCATCATATTTTGCTTAAGCACTGGCTCCGAAATGGGCTAAGAATTTACAGAAATATTATAACCACTTTTTTAAAGGCTGGTTTAAAAACACAGTTTTCTTATGCCATCAAGTATATCAAAGACTGAGGAAACAGACTTTTTTCATGAATTAGGAAAGGCAACCTGAAGCTACAGAGGAGTTGCAATAAATTTAGAATGGTATATAGTGAATTTCAGGGAGACTGATGTTCAGAAAACAAACCACAATTGTAAAATACTAATAACTATTATTGATAGTAAAAGCTACTATACACACAAAGTCTTATGGTTATGAAGCTTCTTAAATTGCATGATTTCGTACGATGCTTTTGGCAACTCTTGAAGTCAATTGTAACTGTAATCTTTTTACTCCCCGCTCCCCCCACAGATAAAGGCATTAGAAGCCCCTCTCACACATGATTTGGACATTTGATGTCTAATATCTATAAGATTCTGTGACAATTCCATATGTGAGTAAGTAAAAATATATGACAATGTGAACAACTTTGTTTAAAGTTTCCTTTTTCTTTTTTATGGATAAATATATCTCCCTCCAAAGGAAATGAGTTACATAAACAGGACTTCTAATAGAAAGGTTAAATACCTAATAGAAACAACATTATTTAATTAGTGTTTTAAAATACTTGAAAACACTCATTGACTATACTGACATTGGTGAACGAATTTAAAATCATACTAGTTAAGTGATCAAAGGAGTTGTTTTAGACTTGGACATTTTAGGAATTCTATTCATATGTTGCATTATTTACTTAAATATCAGTTAGGGATAGCTTTGCATCCATGATGATGGGCCAAAGAAATATCACTTTGAATATCAAAATTCCACCAAAAAGAAAAAAGAAAACTGAGCAAACTATTCCATTTACTCTGTTCATCAGCTTGTTTTTCATTTGTTTGTTTGTTTGAGTGATATAGTATTTTTAGTGTGCCTTTATAACAAAAAACAAAGCCAATCTCCATTTTATTTGAAATCATTTTTCCTTTTCTAAAATTGATACAGAGATTTTCCTTACAGGCCTTATCTCACACGTGCCTCAGTTCAGTTCAGTCGCTCAGTCATGTCTGACTCTGCGAGGCCATGGACTGCAGCACATCAGGCCTTCCTGTTCATCACCAACTCCTGGAGCCTACTCAAACTCATGTCCATCGCGTCGGTGACGCCATCCAACCATCTCATCCTCTGTCTTCCCCTTCTCCTCCTACCTTCAGTCTTTCCCAGCATCAGAGTCTTTTCCAATGAGTCAGCTCTTCACATCAGGTGGCCAAAGTATTGGAGTTTCAGCTTCAGCATCGGTCCTTCCAATGAACACCCAGGACTGATCTCCTTTAGGATGGACTGGTTGGATCTCCTTGCAGTCCAAGGGACTCTCAAGAGTCTTCTCCAACACCACAGTTCAAAAGCACCAGTTCTTGGGTGCTCAGCTTTCTTTATGGTCTAACTCTCACATCCATACATGACTACTCAAAAAAACATAGCTTTGACTAGATGGACCTTTGTTGGCAAAGTAATGTCTCTGCTTTTTAATATTCTAGCCTCCCCCATTATCAAATCCTCCACCAGAGTGGTATATTTGTTATAATTGATAAACATACATTTATACATCACCATCACCCAAAATCCATAATTGGCGTCAAAATCTTAGTGTTGTACATTCTGTGGTTTTGGACAAATGTATAATGACACAAACCCATCATTTTGTATCATAGAGTAGCTTCACTGCCCTAAATTTCCTCTGCACTCTCTCTGTTCTTTCCTCCCTCCTCCCTAACTCTTGGAATCTTCTTTATTTTAAGTGAATTTTTTATTTTGAGATCATTGTAAATTCTCATGAATTTGTAAGGAAAAATAGAGAGAGATCCCTTGTATCTTTTACCCTGGTCCTTCCATGATAACAACTTGCCAAACTGTAGTACCATATCATAAGCACAGTATTGACATTGATATAGTAAAATTATCTACGTGTCAGTCACCACCAAAAGACTATCTTGTGTTATTTTCTATAAGCATACTCACTGTCCTCCCTCCTCCACTCCTTCCTCAACCCCTGAAACCAGCTCATCTATTCTTAATTTCTACAGATTTGTCATTTCAAGACTAGTCTATACATGGAATCATACACTATGCAAGCGTTTGGAATTGGCTTTCTTTCATTCACCCTAATTCTCCATACAGGTTTTCTTGTTATTTCTTTTTCTTGTTCTTATTCCATACCATGAATGTGCCACAATTTAACTTTTGCCCATCACTGAAGGACATCTGGGCTGGTTGTTTTTTTTTTTTGGCTATTATGAATAAAATGCTATATACATCTTTGGATAGGATTTCTTATAAACATGTTACTGAGTGCAGTCACATACTATTTTATTACAACCAGCCAATACATTGAGAGATGAGGTCTTGGGGCAAAGAATAGCAACTTTATTCAAAAAGCCAGACGGTGGAGAAGATGACAGACTAGTGTCCGAAAGAATCGTCTTACCAGAGTTAGAATTCAGGTTTCTTTTAAACTGAAAGGGGAGGAGGTAAAACTGGTTGCTGCAAACTTCTTGATACCTGTCAGACCCTAGAGGGGATGTGATCATCCTTTGTTCTTGCAGCTGTCCACATAGGTCTAATCACAATGTTCCTATAAGCCTCCAACAAAACAAACATTATTTTCAGTTCTGCAACTTTTTATACCTATATGAATGAAAACTTATACCTTTAAAGGTCAAGCCTGGAAGGTAGAACCTTAAGAATCATGTTTATTTCAGGCTTAGGTAACTTTCTTTTACAAAAGGTGGAGAGTCAGCATGACTCAGCACAGAAAACGGAGCACAAGGGTTAGAACTGAAGGAAAAGATCCAATAGGGAGTCAGGTTTTTTCTTCTCTGTTACAAACATGTCTTTGTTTCTCTGGTACAAAGCCCAGGAGTGCAGTTGCTGAATCATATAGTAGTAGTATGTCTTTTTTTTTTTTTTTTAAAGAAACAACCTACTGTTTTCCAAAGGGGCTGTACAATTTTACATCTCCACTAGTGTCATTTTACATCCCTATCAGTAACATAGGCATGACCTGGTTTCTTCACATTTGACTAGCATTGAGAGTTGTCACTGTTTTTAATGTTAGTTAGTCTGATTTGTAAGGATACCTTTTTATACTTTTAACTAGCTTTTACTTAATAGCTAATGATGTTGGAAATTGTTCTATGTGCTTATGTCAGATCTGAATTCTCTAGGGAGATAAATTTATTTTGCTCTTTTCTAGTTAGACATTTTGTTTTATTCTTTTTTTTTTTTTTGCTCTTGAGTTTTGGGGGAAATATATAAAATATGTTCTAGCTACTAGTTCTTTGTCAGATAGGTGGTTTGCAAATAACTTCTCCCATCTCTAGCTAGTCTTGTCCTACTCTGATCAGAATCTTTCACAGAAGAAACAGTTTAAATGATGATCAAGTCCAATTTACCTTTTTTTTTAAATGAGTTTTGTTATTCTTTGTGACCCATGCTACTTTCTGAAAACAAGTATATTGGATAATTAATCATTTTACTAAAGGTAGAAGTCTCTATGGTGTAGTGTATCTTAGAAGAAAGCAGACAAAAATAGCCTAAATTCTGTATGTGTTTCTTTCTTAATCTAAAAACATAAAGAAGCTATTGAGCTTTAGTAAATGAATCAATTGTCTATTCATATAGATTATAAAACCTTAAATTTGTATTGATAAATTTGCATTATAAAAGTCAAAGTTGTATGAGAGCATTATGAAGAGTTCTACCCAGAGTTTCTTTTCATTTTGTGTATCTGTTGTTTAGTCAAATTTTTGATACATTGACCTTTTGCACTGTTCTCATTTTCTTGATGGGAAGGTCTTTCCATATGCCACTTTGCTGCAGTTGAGTCTTGTTGGATAAATGTTTTAAAATAAACAATTAGACCATGTAAGCAATACTAACCATGTGTATTCAAGAATAAGTATCAACCAAAGCTGAAGAGCAGAGAGGATATATAATGTATCAACATTTCTTTTTATTTGTGTCATAAAATCTCTGCTAATTCACAGATTCTGAGAATATTTCTATTGGCATGAAATTGGCATACTATATTTGTTTATTTTTACTACTTAATCACTGTGTATCTTTATAGATGATGCTCAATTGTGTTGACTCCACAGCAATATGGAAAGTGATGTTACGTTAAAACTTTAACATTCTAATCCTTGTTTAATTGCCTAGTTTATAGAGAAACCAGTTAGACCTAAAGACTAGTTATTAGGAACAGACCACTAGTTAGTTCAGTTAGTAGCAGGATTTGGTAAAACAGAAAGGAAGCTAGGAGCTAGTAATGGTGGGAATAGAGTAAATTTATTTAAGGTTTTCTTGGAAAAGAATTGTCTTGGGGAGAAAGTTTTAATAGTTTACATTGCTCCAATCCTGTACTTGCTAACATTTCTTTAATTATATTTCTTTCAACGTGCTGCTGCTGCTAAGTCACTTCAGTCATGTCTGGCTCTGTGCAACCCCATAGACGGCAGCCCACCAGGCTCCCCCGTCCCTGGGATTCTCCAGGCAAGAACACTGGAGTGGGTTGCCATTTCCTTCTCCAATGCATGAAAGTGAAAACTGAAAGTGAACTCACTCAGTCGTGTCTGACTCTCAGCGACCCCATGGACTGCAGCCTACCAGGCTCCTCTGTCCCTGGGAGTCTCCAGGCAAGAGTACTAGAGTAGAGTAGCAGTGGCTTAAAAATGGGCACCCAGGTGTAGATACATTTTGATTTGCCAAACAGTAACACATTATCTTGGTAGAAATTCAAAAGAAAGTACAACACAGGGACAGTTTGCATGTCACACTACTTGCCATGCTTAATGGAAGATTTTTTTTTTTTTTTCATCAAAGCACTCTCCAACATTGAACCTTCAAAAGCCTTCTTATTATAGTGTTCCCAGAAGACAAATTCAATTAACTGAAGTTACTAGTTGACATAAACCTCTTGCTTTTGCTAAAAAAAAAAAAAGGATGAATTGAAAAGTATAGTTTTATAGACAAAGATCAACTTTGACCTAGATCTCTAACAAAGTTGAGGCTAAACCATCAGAAATAGAATCAGGAAGGTCACAGCAGAATCATTGTGAAGAACGAGCCTCAAAAATGGTACTGCCTTGGCTCAGGAGCAGCTGGGACTTGGTATGATGTGAGCAAAGACCAAATTAGAAATAATAAAACTGAAATCCTGGAGCCAAGACCTGAGATGATATGAGCATTGGCTCTTAATCTTTATGTTTAGACAGAAGCCATCAATATAGAAAACTTTAAAGATGCCAGAGTTATTTTTCTTTTAAAAGCAAGGTTTTTTCTTTATATTAATTTTTTTTGCAGTATAGTTGCTTTACAATGTTGTGTTTCTACTGTACAACAAATTGAATCAGCTGTATGTATACATATATCCCCTGCCTTCTGGACTTCCTTCCCGTTCAGGTCACCACAGTGCATTAAGTAGAGTTCCCTGTGCTCTACAGTATGTTCTCCTTCATTGTCTATTTTATGTTGTTGTTGTTTAGTTGCTAAGTTGCATCTGACTCTTTCCCACTCCAAGGACTGTAGCCTGCCAGGCTCCTCTGTCCATGGGACTCTCCAGGCAAGAATACTGCAGTGGGTTGCCATTTTCTTCTTCAGGGGATCTTCTCAACCCCGGGATTGAACCCACATCTCCTGCATTGGCAGGCAGATTCTCTGCCACTGAGCCACATGGGAAGCCCTATCTATTTTATACTTAGTATAAATAGTATATGTGTCAATTCCATCTCTCAATACCTCGCACCCCCATCTTTCCCTATTCTTTCCCTATATTTCTTTCTTTGTGAAATCCAAAGGCCCCAGAGTTTTAGGGCCTATTCTGACTTGCCATACCAGTAACATCATTCTCTAACACCCAGGAGCTCTTGGATATTTGCTGGGACCCACAGATTGGTAGCACAGCTGGGGCTACAGACCATTTTCTGGGATATGCAGAGGGCAGTCTCCAAGAAACAATGGTTCCATCTGGTAGGAGCCTTCTTCATGGGACCTCTTCAATTCCCTTTTATAATCTTCACATGATGAAATAAAAACATGGTTTGGAGAGATAAGAGATAGAAAACTTTTTTTTAGTATATATGTTTAGTGCTATGTTTTATATATATTTAGTGTTTGCTTTGATTAAACTCAAAAGCATTGGAACAAAACGTGGCATAATTCCTACTCTTTGGATGGCTAAAGCACCAGAGTCATGTTCACAGTTTATGGTTGTATACAAATATATGTGATAGTAGGTAGGTGCTCTTTCATTACCGCCTTTTTAAAGGAAACTAGTTATTTTCCAGTTGGCTAGTTTCATGAGTGATACCTCTCTCTAGAAAAATTCTGGCTGTGATCATCAGTCAGAAACACAGAAGTACTATAATTTTACAATCCTTTCTTACCCTCTCCAGCGACCCCCCCCCCATCCCCTTCTCATTTTTTTTTTTCTTTTGGGCATAAAGCAATTACTTCAACTCTACCCATCCACCTAATTTGATCAGCACAGGAAAAGGGGGAAAATAAAATTTTAATTTGGCTGTTAAGATTAGTACCTTTCCTACCTATTAGCAGGGGTAGAAGGGGAATATTGTCATCAAGATTAAACTTACTGCTGTGTGTGTGTGTGTGTGTATGTATTTGTAGGGGTGTGTGTGTGTGTGTGTGAGGATTTGTAAGTGTGTGTGTTGTGTATACTTTTATAAAGTTGAGTTACTTTCAACACTGTCAGTTTACTTCAAAGAAATGAGTAACATGTGATTGGTAAGAGATGCAAATTCTTTTCCATAAGCAACTTTAGTTATTGGAACCAAACTATATTTTACTTCGGATCACTGTCATAAATCAAACATAATTTGAAAAAAGATGATTTAAAACATTTCTGGTGGGAACAGGTGGGTTAACTCTGATCCTTATGCTAGTACATTGCTCGGGTGCCATCAACATAGTCTTCTCACATAAGTTACAACAGTTGCCATTTTGTGTTTTCCAATTAATTCAAAAGTCTTTTCTAAAATAGAAGTGTTTCTTTCCAATCACTGCCTTTCAAATATTTGATAAAATTCCTGTGAATAAGCAGAATTTAAATAAAGTCAGATAGTGTGAAGACTGCCCGAACAAAACAATTATTTACAGAGTGCCATGAGTTTAAACTGGAACTCTTACAAATCAAACTTCTTATAGTTGAGGTGGCTGATATTCCACACATTCCTTTCCATGACATGAAATTGTCTTATTGTAGACATTTATCTTTACAAAAATTGGTGGAGGTGGAGGTGTTATAAAATTAGTAAGTTAGAATTAGATTTCTAGACAATTTTGGGAAATTAGTTTTACTGTTTTTTGCTTCTAATTGCTTAATTTACATATCATCTCAACTCTCATTCCATCCTCATGAGTTGGACTAAGAATGACAACATGCAGGAAATGAACCCTCCTTGGGCTAAACATTGGGAAATGTGAATTCTCCTGCTTATTGTGGCATCAGCAGCCTTCGGAACAGTCACTTCAAAAACTTGAACCTTGGATTTCTTATCTGGACAACGTGAAAATTGAATTTGATATCCTCTAAAGTCATTGAAGATTTTGACTCATTGCCTCCAAGAGTGAGATCAAGAGTTCGTTAATTTTTTTTTTAAGCTTCTGCCAAGTTTTTATCCATAGCTGAGTCTGGAACAACTGATGCAGAATTCTGTTTCTTACATTTGACGATTTATGATTCAAGCTTTTGGAAAGTAAATGCTTATGTGGTAGACTAAATTGTGTGCCCCAAAATTTGTATGTTGAAAACCTAACTTCCCTTCTGACTGTGTTTGGAAATAAGCTCTGCAAAGGAGGTGATTAACATTACCGTGATACTCTTAACTAGAGTCTTTATTCAGATTTTAGCATTTTCCCATCCTTTGCCCTATTCCCGTTGCGTTTAGCTGCCGTGTCTCATGTATCCCTAGTTCCCTCCAATCTGACACCATTTTCTCAGTCTTTCCTGCTTATCTATGATATGATGCCCTCAAGAAGTACTGGTCAATAATTTTGTAGAATGTCCCTCAATTTGGATTAATCTGATGTTCTTTCAGGATTAGAGTGGACTTAATGGCTTTTAGAAAGAATACCACAGAGATGAAATGCCATTCTCCTCACATCATATATCAGGAAGTTCATGATAACCACATGACTTATCATTGATAATGTTTATGTTTGTTAAGAGTGTCTGCCTGGCTTCTGCACTGTAAAGTTACTTTTATCCTCCATTCCATATTCTGTTTATTAAAAATGCATAATTAAATACAGTATACATTCAAAGGGAGAGCAATTAAACTCCCCTTTCAGGAAGAAAGAGTAGTAATGAGCTTGCAGCTGTCTGATAAAATTGCCACAATAATTAATAAGCAATTTGGGGCAGTTAGTCTGGGACTGGGCAAATATTGTTACTGTATTACTTTTACCCAGTGATTTTAGCATTCATTCGTGGGTATTGCCTGAAGTCCTTTTAACTGGTTTTCTAATTGTGATCTTCTGTTTCTCTCATTGTTTTTATATTTATTACTGGGAAATAATATGTAAGGAAGATTTGTTCCTTCTCCTCTATTTACTTCCATAATTACTTATTTATATCAGTAATATATTTGCTGACACATTTTATTTTTTGAACTTCCCCAGTGGCTCAGTTGTAAAGAGTCCACTTGCAATGCAAGAGACACGGCTTTGATCCCTGGCTCGGGAAGATCCCCTGGAGAAGGAAATGGCAACCCACTCCAGTATTCTTGCCTGGAAAATCGCATGGAGAGAGGAGCCTGGCAGGCTATAGTCCACTGGATTCCAAAAGAATCAGAGACAACTTAGCGACTAAATAGCAACAACACTTTATTCTTTGAGTTTTATTACAATGCTACTTTTATTAGGCAACAGACTTAGGATGGAAGCACCAAATGGATTCTTCCTCAGAGTTTCCAAAAGGGAGCAGTCTTGCTGACAGCTTGATTTAGGATGTCTGGACTATAGAGGTGTGAGATAATAAATTCCTGTTGCTTTTAGCCACGAAGTGTATAATTTACTATGGCTGTCCTAGGAAACTAATATAGTAATTAGAATATACACTGAACTGGGTGAATTAGATAAGATGATATTAAATCTTATGTAAGAATAAATTACCAAGAACAACAAATAATATTATGAAAAAGTAGTATAATAAAGCACCACATGCCTTATCAGATGGTAGAAAGTATTATAAAGTACTTGCCATTAAATAATTACAAAATAATTATGACAATGACTCAGATATTTTTCAAAGTACATAAATTTGAAATAGACCCAGAATATATGAAAAGTTAATATATAACCCAGATCCTAATTGGGTTCAGAGACCAAAGGCAAATTAATTCACAAATAGTACTGGTGCACTCATCTCACGCACTAGTAAAGTAATGCTCAACATTCTGCAAGCCAGGCTTCAGCAATACATGAACTGTGAACTCCCAGATGTTCAAGCTGGTTTAGAAAAGGCAGAGGAACCAGAGATCAAATTGCCAACATCTGCTGGATCATCGAAAAAGCAAGAGAGTTCCAGAAAAACATCTATTTCTGCTTTATTGACTATGCCGAAGCCTTTGACTGTGTGGATCACAATAAACTGGGGAAAATTCTGAAAGAGATGGGAATACCAGACCACCTGAGCTGCCACTTGAGAAACCTGTATGCAGGTCAGGAAGCAACAGTTAGAACTGGACATGGAACAACAGACTGGTTCCAAATAGGGAAAGGAGTGCGTCAAGGTTGTATATTGTCGCTCTGCTTATTTAACTTATATGCAGAGTACATCATGAGAAATGCTGGGCTAGATGAAGCACAAGCTGCAATTAAGATTGCCGGGAGAAATATCAGTCACCTCAGATATGCAGATGCTGCTGCTGCTGCTGCTGCTGCTGCTGAGTCACTTCAGTCGTGTCCGATTCTGTGCGACCCAATAGATGGCAGCCCACCAGGCTCCCCCGTCCCTGGGATTCTCCAGGCAAGAACACTGGAGTGGGTTGCCATTTCCTTCTCCAATGCATGAAAGTGAAAACTGAAAGTGAAGTTGCTCAGTCGTGTCTGACTCTTAGCGACCCCAGGGACTGCACCCCACCAGGCTCCTCCGTCCATTGGATTTTCCAGGCAAGAGTACTGGGGTGGGGTGCCATTGCCTTCCCTGGATATGCAGATGACACCACCCTTATAGCAGAAAGTGAAGAACTAAAGAGCCTCTTAATGAAAGTGAAAGAGAAGAGTGAAAAAGTTGGCTTAAAGCTCAACATTCAGAAAACGAAGATCATGGCATCTGGTCCCACCACTTCATGGAAAATAGATGGGGAAATAGTGGAAACAGTGTCAGACTTTATTTTGGGGGGCTCCAAAATCACTGCAGATGGTGACTGCAGCCATGAAATTAAAAGACGCTTACTCCTTGGAAGGAAAGTTTTGACCAACCTAGATAGCATATTGAAAAGCAGAGAGATTACTTTGCCAACAAAGGTCCATCTAGTCAAGGCTATGGTTTTTCCATGGTCATGTATGGATGTGAGAGTTGGACTGTGAAGAAAGCTGAGTGCTGAAGAATTGATGCTTTTGAACTGTGGTGTTGGAGAAACTCTTAAGAGTCCCTTGGACTGCAAGGAGATCCAACCAGTCCATTCTAAAGGAGATCAGTCCTGGGTGTTCATTGGAAGGACTGATGTTGAAGCTAAAACTCCAATACTTTGGCCACCTGATACAAAGAGCTGACTCATTGGAAAAGACCCTGATGCTGGGAAATATTGAAAACAGGAAGAGAAGGGGATGGCAGAGGATGAGATCATTGGATGGCATCATTGACTCAATGGTCATGAGTGTGGGTAGACTCCAGGAGTTGGTGGTGGACAGGGAGGCCTGGTGTGCTGTGGTTCATGGGGTCGCAGAGTTGGACACGACTGAGCGACTGAACTGAACTGTGAGTTGAATCTCACAGCAGATTTTCATCAAGAGAAAATGATAGCTGGACTGTTATCAAACTTACTTCAGAAATTAAATCCAGACATAGTAAAGATTAAAATGTTTTTAAAATTCTTGAAATAAAGAACTCTGACACTACATTTAATATCTATGACCTTGGGAGAAACAAGAGAATTCCAGCAGTTATTAAAAAATATCGACACACTTGATCATATAAAAATTAAAAACAAAACACAAGTTTTTATACAGAAGCAGACACTTGAAACAAAGTCAACAAATAAATATTTAGGGAAATGATATTTGTAAAGCTCATTGTTCATAAAATGTTAATATATGTAATCTAATACAATATAATATATATAATTAATGCTTTACATTTTAATAGGGGACAAAATGATCTAATATAAAAATGGGTAATTCAAGGAAAAGGATATTTTAAAAGCTGACAGATTTATTAAAGTTTTTCATATTCTCAGATTGAAAAATGCAAGAACAAGTCATATGAAGATGTTAGTGTGTACCAATTAAACTGATTAAGAAAGGGGGAGAACTATTGCTGACATCAATGAATGGAAATTTTAAAGGCTAATTGGAGACTTACTAAGAGATATCTGTTTACGAACAAAAAAATTAGGGCCTTCTCTGGTTGTTCGTGGAGTTAAGACTCTACTCTGAGTGCAGGGGGCCCAGGTTCGATCCCTGGTCAGGGAACTAGATCCCACATACCACAGCTAAAAATTCCACGTGCTACAACTAAGACCTGCCACAGCCAAAAAAGTTAAAAAATAAAAACAAAAGTAAATTATCATTTGACTGGGGACAAATGAATGCATATTATCATTATGAGGGAAGTAGCTTAATACATCATGATGTTTTTACTATATAATAGTATGCCATAATTTTAAAGGAATATAGCAGAACTATGACTGGACTTGAGTGACTTGCCATTATATAAGATCAGCATCCTTTTTAAAACCACAGTGACACATGTTTATGAGTGAGAAGAAAAAAATGGAAGATGTGTTTTTTTAGAAGTCATTTGACATAGGGTTGTAGGTGAGGCTGGAAAAGAACAGAAAGAGATTCGAAATAAGACAAGCAAACATGAAAATGGAGAAATAAGAACTACATTAAGAAGAAACATGGATTTCTTTTATTTAGTAATTATGTGAAGCGAAAGTGTTAGTTGCTCAGTCATGTCCTGACTCTTTGTGACCACATGGACTGTAGCTTGCTGGGCTCCTCTGTCCTTGGAATTCTTCAGGTAAGAATACTGGAGTGGGTAGCCCTTCTTGTCTCCAAGGGATCTTCCTGACCCAGAGATAGAACCAGGTCTTCTGTTTTGCAGGAAGATTCTTTACCATATGCGCCACCAGGGAACAATGTAGTTATGTGTATAGTATATTCAATGTGTTTAAATTCCATAAGTAAAACCCTAATGCTCTCATATGTGTGTATAGGTGTGTATGTATTTGTGTCAGTAAAAAAAAAATTCATGGAAAGAAAAAGAGGCTGTTAGGGGAGTGGGTAAATAGTAGTAAATAGTTTGTTTTGTCTTCATACATTTTGCATTATTTGTTATATGATGGGGTTCAGAACATACTTCAGTTCAGTCACTCAGTCGTGTTCAACTCTTTGTGACCCCATGAATCACAGCAAGCCAGGCCTCCCTGTTCATCACCAACTCCCGCAGTTCACTCAGACTCATGTCCATCGAGTCAGTGATGCCATACAGCCATCTCATTCTCTGTTGTCCCCTTCTCCTCCTGCCCCAAATCCCTCCCAGCATCACAGTCTTTTCCAATGAGTCAACTCTTTGCATGAGGTGGCCAAAGTACTGGAGTTTCAGCTTCAGAATCATTCCCTCGAAAGAAATCCCAGGGCTGATCTCCTTCAGAATGGACTGGTTGGATCTCCTTGCTGACCAAGATACTCTCAAGAGTCTTCTCCAACACCACAGTTCAAAAGCATCAATTCTTTGGCACTCAGCTTTCTTCACAGTCCAACTCTCACATCTATACATGACCATGGAAAAACCATAGCCTTGACTAGATGGACCTTTGTTGGCAAAGTGATGTCTCTGCTTTTCAATATGCTATCTAGGTTGGTCATAACTTTCCTTCCAAGGAGTAAGCGTCTTGTAATTTCCTGGCTGCAGTCATCATTTGCAGTGATTTTGGAGCCCCCCAAAATAAAGTCTGGCACTATTTCCACTGTTTCCCCATCTATTTCCCATGAAGTGATGGGACCGGATGCCATGATCTTTGTTTTCTGAATGTTGAGCTTTAAGCCAACTTTTTCACTCTCCTCTTTCACTTTCATCAAGAGACTTTTTAGTTCTTCTTCACTTTCTGCCACAAGGGTGGTGTCATCTGCATAGCTGAGGTTATTGATATTTCTCCCGGCAATCTTGATTCCAGCTTGTACTTCTTCCAGACCAGCATTTCTCATGATGTACTCTGCATATAAGTTAAGTAAGCAGGGTGACAATATACAACCTTGATGTACTCCTTTTCCTATTTGGAACTAGTCTGTTGTTTCATGTCCAGTTCTAACTATTGCTTCCTGACCTGCATACAGGTTTCTCAAGTGGCAGCTCAGGTGGTCTGGTATTCCCATCTCTTTCAGAATTTTCC
>SJYX01020665.1:175203-223778 GCA_006410675.1 Oreotragus oreotragus
TGTGTATAAGAGACAGTTCCCATCTCTTTCAGAATTTTCCACAGTTTATTGTGATCCACACACTCAAAGGCTTTGGCATAGTCAATAAAGCAGAAATAGATGTTTTTCTGGAACTCTCTTGCTTTTTCCATGATCCAGCGGATGTTGGCAATTTGATCTCTGGTTCCTCTGCCTTTTCTAAAACCAGCTTGAACATCTGGGAGTTCACAGTTCATGTATTGCTGAAGCCTGGCTTGGATAATTTTGAGCATTACTTTACTAGCGTGTGAGATGAGTGCAATTGTGCGGTAGTTTGAGCATTCTTTGGCATTGCCTTTCTTTGGGATTGAAATGAAAACTGACCTCTTCCAGTCCTGTGGCCACTGCTGAGTTTTCCAAATTTGCTGGCATATTGAGTGCAGCACTTGCACAGCATCATCTTTCAGGATTTGAAACAGCTCCACTGGAATTTCAGTACTTCCACTAGCTTTGTTCATAGTGATGCTTTCTAAGGCCCACTTGACTTCACACTCCAGGATGTCTGGCTCTAGGTGAGTGATCACACCATTGTGATTATCTTGGTTGTGAAGATCTTTTTTGTATAGTTCTTCTATGTATTCTTGCCACCTCTTCTTAATATCTTCTGCTTCTGTTAGGTCCAGACCATTCCTGTCCTTTATTGAGCCCACCTTTGCATGAAATGTTCCCTTGGTGTCTCTAATTTTCTTGAAGAGATCTCTAGTCATTCCCATTCTGTTCTTTTCCTCTATTTCTTTGCATTGATCACTGAGAAAGGCTTTCTTATCTGTTCTTGTTATTCTTTGGAACTCTGCATTCAGATGCTTATATCTTTCCTTTTCTCCTTTGCATTTTGCTTCTCTTCTTTTCACAGCTATTTGTAAGGCCTCCTCAGACAGCCATTTTGCTTTTTTGCATTTCTTTTCCGTGGGGATGGTCTTGATCCCTGTCTCCTGTACAATGTCAGGAACCTCAGTCCACAGTTCATCAGGCACTCTATCGGATCTAGTCCCTTAAATCTATTTCTCACTTCCGCTGTATAATCATAAGGGATTTGATTTAGGTCACACCTGAGTGGTCTAGTGCTTACTGCAAAATGTTGTTCCTTGGCAACTGGAATATCTTAAGCTGAAGGAGTCTGAGAAACAGCAGAAGCAGAAAGGTCATGCTGACCTCCCCACCTTTCTCACCCTTCTTCCCTGAAATGGTCACCTAGCTTTCATGTAGAATTTACCCTTCCAGTACTAGAAGTGAAGTGAAGTCACTCAGTTGTGTCCGACTCTTTGCGACCCCATGGAGTGCAGCCCACCAGACTTCTCCCTCCATAGGATTCTCCAGGCAAGAGTACTGGAGTGGATTGCTATTGCCTTCTCCAGGGGATCTTCCTGACCCAGGGATCAAACCCAGGTCTCCAGCATTCCAGGCAGATGCTTTAACCTCTGAGCCTGCAGGGAAGCAGTACCAGAAGGAACCTGAAAATTTAGGGCTGAGAAAGCTGTACAAATAAACCTTGTTAAAGTGACTCTTATCTTCCTAATTTATCCCTTCACCATTTACTACCCCCTCCCAAACCCTTTTGTCTTGTTAATTCTTCACAAATGTATTGCTTCTTCATCTAAATGCTGTAAAAGTTTCCCATTCTGGAGACCTTTCCATTCTCTTGTGAAGGCCCCATGTGCATGTAAAAAGTTAACAAAATTTGTATGCTTTTCTCTTAGTCTGTAGTTGTCACTTTATTTTCAAATGCAGTCAAAGACCCTAAGGGGCTGAGAAAAGCTTTTTCCCATTCCTACATTATACACATATTACAATGAAAATGAGGGGGGGGACCTCAAAAAAAGAATTAATTTGATTACATAAAAATGTTTAAATTGCTGGCACAAAATGCCAGAAAGCCGCCAAGAAAATACAAAGAACTATTTATTTCAGATAAGAAAATTTTAAAATTCTTAATATTTAAGCAGTCAAACTGAACATGAAAAACAATGAGAAATAGATAAGCCAAGAAATAGATTAATCATTATGAAATTTCTGAATTTTCAGAAGAAATATCTAAATAAATATTCAAATTTACTATAAATCAGAATAATAAATATTATAACTGCAAAGTTATTACTTGTCACCTTTCTAATTAGCAAAGTTTAAAAACTATATTGGTGAGAGCACAGCATGAAAAACACTACATTATTCTGCTAATGAAAGTGTAAACTAGGAGATATTTTTGGAAAAATATTTGACAATCCATTTTGAATAATATAAAATATTAATATTCAGTGATCAAAAGATTCTAAGTTTAAAAATACATCTTAAGAAAATTTAAAGAAAAGTATGAATACAGAAATTGATGAATTATATAACATTTTGAATAATTATAAACAAAAATGTCAGTATTAAGTTAGTGGTAAGGAAATAATTTTAAAAGATACTTATAATAAAATTATAAGCATGTAAATAAGGTAAAGTCCTGTATATTATTTTGATTTTATTTACAGATTATTTAACATTACTGAAAACAAAGATGCTACAGTATCATTAGAGCTAGAAATGGAATGTTCTGTTGTGTAAACTTGTAAATATTCTGTTTTTTCATTATGAAAATTGATTGATTTTATGAAAGTCCAAGTTAAAAGTTAGTTACATAGTTGTGTTTGACTGTTTGTTATCCCATGGATCATAGCCTGCCCGACTCCTCTGTTCATAAAATTCTCCAGGCAAGGGAGTATTGGAGTGGTTTTAATTTCCAAAAGTAAAGAATAACTGCTTGGATATGTGTTTGCTTTTTGATGATGTTTACTTGTGTTAATGTCATTTTGAAATAACCAGAGTAGATTGATATGACTATTGTTAGTTTCTGAGTTTAGTAATTCAGTATATATTGGATATAACTGCATTTAGAATTCCCAGGTCAAATTTCATGTTCTTTCCCCTCTCCTACACTCATCTGTGTGTTGGTCGAATAAGAAATTTATCTTTTGTATGTCTTATGTGGTAATTGACATCTTTATTCTGATATGTTAGTCTGTTTTTGGTTATAGATTAAATCACTGCTCCTAAGAGTTAGGGGAAGAATTTCTTCTGAAAAATGAAGTCTTTCTAAATATTGGTCATTCAAGCAGGAGGTAAGTTTTTTTTTTTAATAAGTTCTTGCTTTATTAATGAAGAAACTGATCAGTTCTTTTACATTAGGTAAACACAGATATTGGATGCTATTTATAAATAAGCATTCAGAACTGTTCAACCTCAAAGCAACTTTATGTAACTTTAAAAATTAATTACTTAGTTAATAGGCCCTTGGTCAAGGGCCACCATGTTATAGATAAAAAGAGAATGTCTTTAAATGGGTGAATTATATGGTGTGTGAATTACATCTCACTAAAGCTTTTCAAAACAAAATGTGTAACTTTTTAACCAGGACAAGGAAACTTAATTTGACAATGGAAATTAAAATGTTATATAGAAAACATGAAAAAATGATGGCAGAAATAAATTTTAATATTGCATAAGTGGAAACACTTAAAAGCAATATTTCTCAGATTAAACTTGAAAATGTGATAGTGTGTTCTCTATAAAATTATACTTAAAAATACACAAATAAAGGTTGAAGACTAACTCAAAAGAATGTATGAAGCCAATATGGTGGGGGAGATTATGCTATAAATGTTACATCTCTCAAAATTAAGAACCAAAAATATAATAAGAAGCAGTGAATGAATTAAATGAATAAAGTGCAAAACTGAAACACTTTTAGAAAAAACAGGAGAAAATGTAGGTCTGGTTATACATTTTTAGATATAACATCAGCAGTATGAGCCATGAAACAAAAGTTGGTAAGATGGACTTATGAAAAGTTTTTTTTTAATTTGCTTTGTAAAAGACAAGGTTAAGTGAATGAGAAGGCAAGGAAAAGGTGAAAATAATTGCAGAGTCCTCATATCTTATAACGGGGAAGGCAATGGCACCCCACCCCAGTACTCTTGCCTGGAAAATCCAATGGACGGAGTAGCCTGGTGGGCTGCAGTCCATGGGGTCGCTAACAGTCGGACAGACTGAGCGACTTCACTTTCACTTTTCTCTTTCATGCATTGGAGAGGGAAATGGCAACCCACTCCAGTATTCTTGCCTGGAGAATCCCAGGGATGGGGGAGCCTGGTGGGCTGCCGTCCATGGGGTCACACAGAGTCGGACACGACTGAAGTGAGTTAGCAGCAGCAGCAGCAGCAGCATATCTTATAAAGGACTTGTATCCAAAATATGCAAAGAACTTTTAGAATTCAACAATAAGAAAATAAATAATCCAGGTTAAAAATGGTCATAACAGATTGTTCACCCAGAAGATAAATAAATTATACACAAGCACGTGAAAAGATGTTCAGCGTCTGGTATCGCTGTTGTTTAGTCAGTAAGTTGTGTCTGACTCTTTTGTAGCCCCATGGACTGTAGCCCGCCAGGAGGACTGTCTGTGGGATTTCCTAGGTAAGAATACTGGAGTGGGTTGCCGTATCCTACTCCAGGTGATCTTCCTGACCTAGGGATGGAACTTGTGTCTTGTGCATTGGTAGGTGGATTCTTTACCACTGAGCCACCAGAAAAGCGGCCTTGAGTCCTTAGGGCTTTGCAAATTAAAGCAACAGTGAAATATAACTAAAAACTATTACATTGGTACAAAAAAAAAAAACCTAGCTAATATAAATTGCTGGTGTGCATGTCAGTAGGAACTCTGTTCATTGCTGATGAGAATGAAAAATGGTACAGCTACTTTGAAAGACAGTTTGACTATTTCTGTTTGTCTGCTTAATTTCTTAAATGTTTATTTGTTTTATTCTTGGCTGTGCTGGGTCTCCATTGCTGCGTGGGCTTTTATCTAGTTGTGGTGAGCTGGGGCTACTCCAGAGTGTGGTGTGCAAGCTTCTCATTGCAGTGGCTTATCTCAATGTGGAGCTCGGGCTATAGGGTGCACAGGCTTCCGTGCTTGATGGATGCGGGCTCAATAGTTGTAGTTCCTTGGGCTCTAGAGCACAAACCCAACAGTTGTGGCACACAGACTTAGTTGTGCAGCAGCATGTGGGATCTTCCCATATCAGAGATCCTCTACTGCTAGGAAAAAAAAAAAACCTAGCTAATATAAATTGCTGGTGTGCATGTCAGTAGGAACTCTGTTCATTGCTGATGAGAATGAAAAATGGTACAGCTACTTTGAAAGACAGTTTGACTATTTCTGTTTGTCTGCTTAATTTCTTAAATGTTTATTTGTTTTATTCTTGGCTGTGCTGGGTCTCCATTGCTGCGTGGGCTTTTATCTAGTTGTGGTGAGCTGGGGCTACTCCAGAGTGTGGTGTGCAAGCTTCTCATTGCAGTGGCTTATCTCAATGTGGAGCTCGGGCTATAGGGTGCACAGGCTTCCGTGCTTGATGGATGCGGGCTCAATAGTTGTAGTTCCTTGGGCTCTAGAGCACAAACCCAACAGTTGTGGCACACAGACTTAGTTGTGCAGCAGCATGTGGGATCTTCCCATATCAGAGATCCTCTACTGCTAGGTGGGTTCTTAACCACTGAGCCACCAGGGAAGCCCATTTGACTACTGCTTACAGAGATAAACATAGCTTTTCCTTATGAGTCAGTAAACACTCATCCAGATATTTACAGAATTGACTTTAAAATGTATGCTCACACAAAGCTCTATACATTTATAGCAACTGTATTTTGTATTTTCTTGTCTGCACTGTGTGGCATGTAGGATCTTAGTTCCCCAATCTGGGATTGAACCCAAGCCCCCTGCAGTGGAAGCACAGATTCTTAACCACTGGACCACCAGGGAAGAACATGGCAACTTTATTCATAACTGAAAAAAGTCTGGACACAACCAGGATGTGCTTCAATAGATGGAATTAATAAACAAACATTGGGTCATCCATACCACAGTATTCAAGAATGAAAAGAAATTAGGCATCCCACCATCAATAGCTATTAAAGAATATTAAATATATATTGTATCTGTTTAAAAAATGAAGACGAATAAAGTTAATGGACAGATGACAGTATATGTTGTATATAATATAATGTTCTACAAATCAACATGAAGAAAGGCACCTCAATAGAATAACTGGTCAAAATATGAAAATATATGATGAGGCAATTCATATAAAAGTAAAGCCAAAGGGCTACCATGTTTACAAATATCCAATTTCATTAACAATAAGAAAAATGTAAGTGAAACCAACTGTGAAAAATTGCTTTATGCTGAAAAGTTTGGTGCTCTCTAGAGCAGACGGAGCTGAATGGCTGCAGGAACTCTTCTACACTGCCAGTGAGAATATAGGCTGTTACCTCCATCAAACGATGTGGGAGGGCAGGCTAGTAGTTTTTTCTGAAGTAAACATACACAGTACTAGCCATCCAGTACTGTGTTCCACTCCTGTATGAGCCTTATGGAGATTTTTCATAGATACATGAAGAGACATTTGTGAGGATGTTCCTCATGGTGTTATTCAGAGTGCCACGCATTTAGAAAAGGAAACTTGGCCATCCAGCACAGGAAAAGTGTCTGTATAAAATGCAGTGAATGCAAACAAGGGTACTAAGCACCTGTTAGAAGAAATAGAGTAGAGATAGCAGCGTGACAGATCTTAGAAGTCAAGTGCTGGGTAAGAAAAAACAAGAAACAGAATGCCATTAGGTAAATAAAAATTTCATGCGCACAAAATAACAATTCTTAGTTTGCAAGAATGCATAATTCATACTATCTTGGTTTGAGAATCTAGCAAAGCAGAGCCAGAAGCAAGTTGTCAGTCCTAATTATTTATTGGAAGGCACAAGTCCAGGGAAAACAGAAGCGAGTTGGCGAAGGATAAGATGCTAAAGCAGAGTGATGCCTTACTGTTGTGGCCACTGCTTTATGGTGAGCTATGAAAAGATACAGCTTGTCTTTCCTGTGTCCCGTGCACGTGCTTGGCCATGTGAGATATTTCTGGACAGACTCTATGGAATAATGCTTTAGAAAAATTAACTGAAGGTTGGAATAAAGAGGAAATTTGTGGATCTTGTCTCCTGTCGCCATTGGTCAAAATCCTTCACAGGGAAATCATTCAATTTCAATTTAAGGTTGAGAAAGGTAGTTGGCTCTTTGGGAAGTCAGACCCCATGCCTCCTGGGTGGCACGTTGTGGAGTGGTGGGAGAATTTAAGAATCCCAAGCTTCAGGATTGGGCCTGGCTCCAGCCATGGCCAAGGTAGAGCAAGTAGGCACGATTCAAGAAAACTGATCGTGAAGAGAAATGTGTCATGTATGACACACAAGGAGTAAAAAAGGTGCACATGAAACATGTTAAAATGTTTGTCTCTGCTGGGAGAACAGAAAAGAGAAGTGTGGAAAAAAGGGAATAAATAAAACAAGAGAGTACTTGCTGGGTGTAAGGATGACAATCGGTCATGAATCAGAGTTTAATTAATTTCACTTCTTTAAATTCAAAAAGAAAAGGTGACGGAGAAAGTTCAGAATTTATCATAATATCAGCAAATAAGTGGGGCATGCATGCATGTTCAGTCATGTCCCACTCTGCCACCCCACAGATTGTAGCCCGCCAGGCTCCTCTGTCCGTGGGATTCTCCAGGCAAGAACACTGGAGTGGGTAGGTTTTTCCTCCTCCAGGGGATCTTCTTGACTCATGGATGGAACCTGCATTTCCTGCATTGGCAGGTGGATTTTTTTTTTTTTTTTAACCATTGAGCCACCCGGGAAGCCCAAATAAGTGGGAAGCCCAAATGAGATCCTAAATTTCTCTACCTGTTCAATTATTGGACAAGCACAAGATTGGGTATTGTGGTTGAAGATAAGCCGTTTTCCCCTCTTTTTAATGGAGAAAGCTAAATCAATATTGATTTTGTTTAATTAAAGCTGTGAATAAAAATGGGATAAAAGTAACATTTCCCATATTACAATATTATCAAGAGTACTGAGAAGGGCCAAGCATGATTTGTGTGTATCCATAAATCCAAATGGAGAGAAATTATTTGCTGCTGCTGCTGCTAAGTCACTTCAGTCGTGTCCAACTCTGTGTGACCCCATGGACGGCAGCCCACCAGGCTCCCCCATCCCTGGGATTCTCCAGGCAAGAATACTGGAGTGAGTTGCCATTTCCCTCTCCAATGCATGAAAGAGAAAAGTGAAAGTGAAGTCGCTCAGTCTGTCCGACCGGTAGCGACCCCATGGACTGCAGCCCACCAGGCTACTCCGTCCATTGGATTTTCCAGGCAAGAGTACTGGGGTGGGGTGCCATTGTCTTCCCCGAATTATTTGCTAATGCCTTGCCAAATGTGGAGCTTCCCAGGTTGCTCAGTGGTAAACAATCTACCTGCCAATGCAAGAGACACAAGAGACATGGGTTTAATCCCTGGGTCGGGATCCCCTGTGTTTAAAAAAGCGTTGTTTATTAAGTATAAATCCTGGAGGTCTTGAGTCAGTAAAATGCTATCTCTGTGAAAGAGAAATGCTGAATATTTGAGGAAACAATACTTGTGTCCCTTTCAAATCCCCATGTTGAAGCCCTAACTCCCAGTGTGATGGTATTAGGAGGTGGGGCCCTTGGGAGGTGATTAGATTTAGATGAGATCACGAGGGTGGGGCTTCTCAGCATGGTACTAGTGCCTTTCTAAGAAGAGAAAGAGACAGAGATATTTCTGTCTCTGCCAAGTGAGGATACTGTGAAATGTTTTGTCTGCCAGCCAGGAAGAAAGCCTCATCAAGAACTGAATCTTCCAGTACCTTGATTTGGACTTCTCGGAACTGTGAAGCATAAATTCCTGCTGTTTAAGCCTCCCAGTCTATGGTGCTTTGTTATGGCAGCCTGGGGAGCAGACTAAGAGAGTGTGTTAGGTCCCTTTCCCTGGGAATTACAGAAACGACTCAAACACAATTCTATGAGAAGAGAATAGATGTTACCTCATTCCTTACAAAGTAAGAGGTGCAGTTAGTCTCGTTGCTGAACTGAATCCACAGTCTCAAGCAGTATCAGGAATTTAGTGTGTGGCTTCATGTTCTCTCCCTTTTTTTTCACTGTCTTGTCACAGCTTCTGTCGTGTTGACTGTCTCCAGTTTTTCTTTGCCAGCACTCTGAACTTTTAACTGTATAATAGCATAGCATAAAAGTTGAAAGAGAGAGCTGCAGCTCTGTCTTAAGCTCAGGAAATTCCAGAGAAGAGCACTGAGTGATCAGAATCTCAGCTTTGTAGCCACAGAGTAGGCTTGAGGCATGTTAGAACGAAATGGAATGAGTGAGGAGTGAAAGTAAGTCTTCAGATGAAAATTAGGACAATATAACAAGGAGGTAGAAATAAAAGTTGGTCAGAAGTTTAAAAAAAAGATATTAAGATTTACTAGTGTTTGCAAATACTTAACAAATATTAATTTGGGGGATTTTAAAATAAATTAAAGTTCCAGGGATTTCTTGAGTCTCCAAATCATGATTAAAGATATATGTTATAATTCCCATAACATATATCTTTAATAATAATAAATGATTATAATACTAAAAAATTAATCATTTTTCTGTGATATAAATCTCTGATAGAAAGTTTTGGAGTTTTTCTATTAAAATATACAGTATTAACAGATCCATGATTTGTTATCAACAAACATTTTGTTGAGATTATAAATGTCAATATCATGTACACATGATCAGTATCTGATTAGTATATTTTGTGATTGATGGGAAGATGATTATAAAATGCCTACTAGAAGTCATTTTACAAACTGAAAAATAATATCACAAAAATTTATCACGCTCAAAATGAAGTTTTTAAACGTCCAAAACATTGATTGCCATATCCTTTAGTTTTGATCTTGACAAAAATTCTAGCTGTAGAAAAATGCCTTCCAGTTTGCAGTAAAATTGGTTGAAATAGCAAGTGCCGTCTATGGGGTTGCACAGCGTCGGACACGACTGAAGTGACTTAGCAGCAACACACATTTATTCTGGACATTTGAATACAAATTGTTTTAAATAAGCTCTTTTTTGTTTGTTTTTGGTTAATGATTAAGGTGAGTATTTTGTGTGCTTGCCCTGATTTTGATATTGATATTGTTTTTTGCTAATTCATATTTTAGATCAAATTTTCATCTTATGTGCACATCTTTTCTTTGCATTTCTTCTGCTAATGGGTTATAAAGAAGAATCAAATACAGCCAACACACAAAACTGGAGAATGCCAGTGGTCTGGTCGTTTTTACATGCTCTGCAAACACAGCAGCATTAATATATTTCGGCAAAGATAACATCTCTACATAGGTCATGTGTCAAGGTAGTTAATTTAAGGTTTCTTTTGCATCCAAACTTATTATTTCTTGGAATCCTGTTTCTTGGATTCGTATGAAGTATCCTTTGAGTACGAACTTGCTGATATGTATTTTATTTGCAAGAAATAATGCATTGCTCTTAGCAGCAGACAGGGTCTCAGTACACCAGAGTAACATACCAGTGGCTACAATGAGAGGGACTGAGAGGGACTGATTACATCATGAACGCTTTCCTTTCCTAAGCATTTCTTATCCTGGTTTCCAGAAGTCTTGGTCATCAAACCTCTACTTCTCCCACAGCCTGTTTTTTCTTTTCTTTTTTTTAAACTCTGCTTCAACTTGACCTCTGTGGATTCTTTCAAAGCATGAACATTTCTGTGTTAATAGTTCAGCTTTAATTCTCTCAGGAGAGTTATAATTTCCTATTTTTTTATTTCTCAATTCATTTATTCTCAGAATTCAGAATTAGGAAGAACATAAATTTTCTAAGAGGTGTTGCTAAGGGATCCCCATGTGAATACACTAAATTTTTCTTAATCCCTTAAATACCTCATCTCAAAAAAAAAAAATTGTTTGATTCTGAAAGATGTGATGACTTTTGACATTACCAAGGGAGACAGTAGTCACAAAACAAGCTCATAGCTGGTTGTTCATCCTTTCTCTTCCACTAATCACCTGTCCCTTCCATCCCAATTGCTATCACTGAGGGGAAGAGCTGCTCTTTAGGGCAACTTAAGCTCAAAGGGAAATTTTATTCAATGCACGGATCTCTTCATCCTAGAGATAAAATAATGTCTATTTTATATTGTATATTTAAAACTGCTTTTGATAAAGCAGCACACATTTGATCATTGACTTCTGTAAGATATGAAAATAGAAGAAAAATAGATTTAAGCGCAAGTATAAATTTTAAAAGTAATAAAATATCTACTGTTGTTGTTGTTTAGTTGCTAAGTCATGTCCGACTCTTTGTGACCCCATGGACAATACCTTGCCAGGCTCCTCTGTCTGTGGATTTCCCAGGTGAGAATACTGAAGGGTATTGCCATTTTCTTTTCCAGGGGATCTTCCTGGCCCAGGGGATGAACCCATGTTTCCTGCTTGGCAGGCTGATTCTTTACCACTGAACCACCTAGGAAGCTCAAAATATCTATTAGTGTCTCCTTATCTTTTATTTTGTTTCTTCTTTTATATTAGAGGATGCCACAATCTAAATGCTTGACTGAAACAGTTCTTCTAAATTATGGTATTATTTACCATTTTTTTCAGTTATTTCAATCAGTCCTTTCTTCAAGCAATAATTAGTACAATGTTTGTTCTGCTGTTCAGCTAATCTGTGTTTTGTGCTTGATTTGTGTCTGGGCTTCCAAATGGTACATGCTCTGTGATAATTTTCTTATCGGTTCAAAGCAAATAGATGTTTTCAAAAGATCTTTCTCTTTTCCAAATTCAGATCTGGAGCTCTACAAACCAAAATCAGGATATGGTTACATGGGTAACTATGATTCCATGCAGGATTCTCTTGCCTCTGTATTCTTGATTTTTTTTTTTCTTAATCAATAGTTAATTCCTTAAAAAAAAAAATCATTCTTTGGAGAATGGGCATTCCCAACAGCCCAAATGCTTTACAATTCTTATTCAATAGTTCAACCTCTGTGCTTTCCTCCCTTGGAGTTAAATTGGTGTCCAGGACACAAACCAAAGACACACAGTGCTACAGTGGAGTGAAAGGTTATAGAATCAATCAACAAGCTGTTGGGAAAGGTCAGTAATATTACAATTATTAAAAAGTACGTTTTCTTTGGGGATCAGAAATAAAGATCCTCAATGAAGAACTAATGAGGCTGAAGTTTGCTCTTCTCGTTTACACATTCCAGGTACTCTCTGACCTTCAGAAATTGTACATTGTCTCAGATCCTGCACGGCAATTTTAATTTTCTTGAATTGCAGCAGAGCTATGCTCCTGTTCTGTTTGTCCATACATTTAGATTTATTAAAGTCGAGTATTTCAAATACATCTTTCCCTTTCTTTTGGTCCTGCAATTTTCAAGTGGTTGTAAAGACTTTTTAAAAATAAATGAAAACAAGTAAAATGCTGAGCTTGGCTCTTAATCTCCTTTTTTCTAGTGTTGTTATCTGAAATGTTTCTAGCAGCTGGAAAGGTGCATAGAAATATGGGTCCAAAATGACCAATGATTATCTCTATCTGCCTGAGAAAGGTTTTAGAGATTGAACTGAAGGATCTGGAGGAGTACTTGGCATATTTCAGCATTATTTTCCTTTGGTGTTTTTTGGACCATATATTTTAAGATTCTTGTATCAAGCTTTAGAGAGTATAATATATTTTTCCAACTGTTACAGCAAACATAATTTAAAATAAATAAAAACACTATGGAGTACAAGTTTGAAAATCCTGCATGCAAGTGTTCAATATCATCATACTGATTAGCATTGCATACACAAAACCAGAAGAAATCTTCCTAGCTTACCAACTCAAAGAGGAAATTTTCCAGTAGATAGTTCATGAAGCTAGGACAGAATAGAAATAATTCTAGTATGTATGTTCTGTAAAAGACAAGATAACATAGTGAAAAGCACTTTTTAAATACATGGGTGAGTAATAGAGAAATCAAGTATTTTGATCCCAGTTCTTCCCTACATATAGCAGCAGGGTATACCTATATGTTATTTTCTAAATTATCAGATTTTATGAGAACCACTGAAAGACACTGATCCTGAAGAAATGGGGAAAAAAAGTTGAGATAGACATGTACACACTGCTATATGTAAAATGGACAACCAACAAGGACCTACCGTAGAACACAGGGAACTTTTCTCAATGTTATGAGTCTGTCTGGATGGGAGGGGAGTCTGGGGGAGAAGGGATAAGGGTATGTGTTATGGATGAATCCCTTTGCTGTCTACCTGAAACCATCACTACATTGTCAATCAGCTATACTGCAAAGCAAAATTTAAAAGTTAAAAGAAATTAAAAATACAAAAAAATTGAAGTGAACACTGCTATTTTTCCAGCTTGCTGACTTATAGCACAAGGGAGGAGGAAACTTAGACTCTGTGGACTCCTTAAATTGAAAAAGCAGAGTTGAAAAATCCAATGAAACAGAAATACAGATAACAGGACAAAGCACCAGAGAAGAGAAGGCTACACAGATAAAAAGCAAATAGGGTCCCTCTCACATATGCAGCCAAATACTAGGCAGCCCCCTCATGTATCTATGCCATACATGTGAGCAAAATACTCAAAGTCAGGGAAAGAACCAGAAATGTTTCAGAGGAGAGCGGTACTTGGTGCCTACAATGCTCCACAACCAGGCTGAAAACATCACAGTTTATGGGGCATTGGGTAATACACTCAAAAGTGTTTTGCTTTAGTAATGAAATAAAACAATGCTTACTCCTTGGAAGGAAAGTCATGACCAACCTAGACAGCATATTAAAAAGCAGAGACATTACTTTGCCAGCAAAGGTCCGTCTAGTCAAGGCGATGGTTTTTCCAGTAGTCGTGTATGGATGTGAGAGTTGGACTATAAAGAAAGCTGAGTGCCAAAGAATTGATGCTTTTGAACTGTGGTGTTGGAGAAGACTCTTAAGAGTCCTGTGGACTGCAAGAAGAGCCAACCAGTCCATCCTAAAGGAAATCAGTCCTGAGTGTTCATTGGAAGGACTGATGTTGAAGCTGAAACTCCAATACTTTGACCACCTGATGCAAAGAGCTGACTCATTTGAAAAGACCCGGATGCTGGGAAAGATTGAAGGCAGGGGAAGAAGGGGACGACAGAGGATGAGATGGTTGGATGGCATCACCAACTCAATGGACATGAGTTTGAGTAAGCTCCGGGAGTTGGTGATGGACAGGGAGGCCTGGAGTGCTGCAGTCCATGGGTCACAAAGAACTGGACATGACTGAGTGACTGAACTGAACTGACTAACTGAACTGAATGGGATAAAATTTGAATGTGAAGATGCCTAGTAATGGCTTCCCGGGTACCTCAGTGGTAAAGAATCTGCCAATGGAATTGAGTTCGATCTTTGGGTTGGGAAGATACCCTGGAGTAGAAAGTGGTAACCTACTCCAGTATTCTTGCCTGGAAAATCCCATGGTCAGAGAAGCCTGGTGGGCTACAGTCCATGGGGTCACAGGACTTAGCAACTAAGCAACAACAATGCCTGGTAAGACTGATGGAAAAGGAAAAATTATTTTTTTGCCCAGTAATTTAAGAATGAAGCTCAACAATCCTTTAAGGAATATAAACAGATCCAGCTCTCAAAAAGAGAAAATTCATAAAATATGGCATCAATTAAAAATTGATATATGTATAGAAACAAGAATATCTACATTGTTAAAAAGGAAAATCAATCATCAAAACTCACCCAGAACTCATGCATAGCCTAGAAATAGCAGAAAGACATATTCAGACAATTATTATAACTGTACCCTGTATGTTCAAAAAATTAAGTAGAAACATGACAATACTGATACTTTTAGAAAGACCAAAATTGAACTTGAGAGGTGAAAACTAAAATATGTGAGGTGAAAAATACACTGAGCAGAATTAATGGTGTGGTCAGTACAAGATTACTACTTGGTGATTTTATCCCCATCTATTTAACTTTTCTAGGTATGGGTTTCCATGTCGAAGTCTAAGATGGCTGCTTTGAATCTGGGGCCAAAAGAAGAATAAAAGGTAAAATGGCAAAACAACAACTGCAGACAAGTCAGCTTCCTTTAAGATTACCCACGAGCTTCACAAAGCTTTTCTCCTTATATCTCATTGTCCAGAACTTAAAGAAAAATGGTTACCCATGTTTGCACAGCAGGCAAGAAAAGGTATTTTATTCCAAGTGAATAGCAAAATGTGTAGCTGACAATTAGAGAAATAAAAGTGAGCTTTATGGATTTAAGAAAAAATAGAATTAGTTGCTTCAATAGGACTAATCTTTCAGTTGAAATTCTTAGTGTTTGGGGGAGGATCTATTTGTACTATAGATTAAAGTTGAAAGGTCAAATGTAATGAGAAATAAATAGATTGTTGCCTTTTTAGATTAGAGAGGAAAGCCATAAATTACTTGACTCAGTGATTCATGAATAGTAGACATTCAGTTAATATTTGATGAATGAATGAATAATTTCCTATAAAGCATATTCTTACTAAGCATTGAGAATTTCATTAGTGTCAGTCATGATAGGCTCATGTTATTGTGCAAAACCCTTCACTTGGGATCCTCTACCATGGTTGCAAAACATCTGGAGAAGACAAAGCACACTTCTGTTAATCAAGTTTTTCTATTTGAAATAATCCAAAGGAAACTAGTATATCTGGTTTAATGAAAAACATCATATTTATGTTTGTCGTTCTCTGCTTCTCATCTCTTCTTGAAAGGAAAATTCAGTTTGAACAGTATTAATTCAGCCACAACATGGCATTTCCCTGATAAACTTGAACTGAGGCAGAGAACATAAAAGCCTCAAGATACATTTTTATATAATAGGACAGTCTGTTCCTTGGTTTGCAAATCTTCCTGACTTAGTGATGGTACCTCTCACAATTCCCCAGACCTTACAGACAAGTCTTAGGAATTCAGTTCTGAGAAGCAACAGTCTAGTGCATATATTTTTCTTTTGACAAATCCTTGCTCAGAGGATTTCTGAGCAAGTCTCAGAGGGATTTGTCCTAATACACTTGCTCCTCTTGGGTAGATCAGTTGTGTAAGAAACTATTCTAAAGGATAACTGCAGGACATAGTTGAGAATACTCTAGCAGCAAAGATTTCAGTTCGATAGAATGCTATCAAATAAATGAGACTCACTTAAATGTAAACGTTAACAGAAATGTATTACAAAATCCACTTCATTGGCCCATTGGCAACCCAAAGATCACTCAAATTCATTAAGCTGGTTTTTCCTTTCAAAGAGCTTTCTAAGAAAATCAGTAACTTTTCTTATCTGACCTTTCTACGTGCATCTTGGTATTTTAAAACAACAGGGATGTTTTTGGAACATCACTAAATGTTCCAAGACATCCACCTATTTTAAGTGATATTCTTTTGCTCATTTTACATTCCTGACTTAGTGTAGTTTGTAAGAGAGAAGTCAGCATTTGGACCCAGAGAGTTGTGAGACTGTGCCAGTAACTAAGCTATTAGTTGTCAGTTTCAAATGCATTCTTTGTAATGCTGGGGCTAGGACTCTGCCATCTGCATTCAGTTTCCCCAGCTTCTCTCTTTTAGGCCCTGATCATTGGCGCCCTGGAAAGAGACTCAAAAGCAGGAAGAGGGAAGACATACTTCTTCCAATCACAACTTTCTTCTGTTTTGTTTTTTTTTTTGCTCCCAGTTTTAACACCGTATTCCAGCAATACTTCACTACAACAGGAGCAATTTGTTTATAGCAGCAATTAACTACAGTCTGAAGAGTTTTCTGCTTTTAACTATACTTCTGTTAATAGAACCAGCCTCATGACCCTTCAAGTAATTCAGCACCTGCCAGCTGATGTCCTTCACAGAGGTCTGTCCTCTAGCCCCTAAGGTCTCTCTTTGAACTGATAGACAATAATCCCCACTGATAAAACCTACTACTTAACGTATGTTCAGCTTTCAGGAGTTCTCCACCAAGCTTCTTAATCTTAATAATTCCAACTTTTTCCATTTTCCTCCAGCGAAGGGGTTGTGGCTGTGTCCTGTAGCTGTTTGTCATATAAAACCTTAGTGTTGCCTTTCAAATTTTCAGGTTTTCAATACTTGGTCAATAATTGCTTATCTTAAATTCTCTGTTAAAATAACCGATGCGATTTTTTTTCTTATGTCTGCACTCTAGTTAACGTGCTTTGTGATCCCCAAACTTAAAATAATTGCCATATTTATGGGAGTAAATGTTTTCATTTCATGATTAAAGTGTTATCTAAGACTAATTTTTTCAAAACGTTGATTTGGCACCTAGTAGACACACGTGTTGTGCTGGGCACTGCAAAGAATTCAGAGAATCATTAGCTGTAACTTCAGCTGCAAGTGTTGAGGCAATTTTAAATTATAGAACCTGGAAATGTATGTAATAATTATAATACATTAAGTATCTTGTGAGTATTATACAGAATGAGATTTAGAAAAGCTCAGAGAAGGAAATTAATGTCTTTGGAAATAAAAATATATCTGAAGAATTTTAATAACGCTAAATGATAGTAGCTGAAACTTAAAAGATGTTTATAAGGGAAACTACAAATATGGTTGATAGACATTTCAAGGCATGGAGAAAAATAACATGAACTGGGGAGAATATCAGAAGAGTTAATATAATTGCATCAATATTTGGTAAGAACAGAGACTTTGTAAAACATCATAGTGGGAGATAAAATTCACAGGGAAGTTTAGTGTGAGATAGTAGATCTTCAGTGACTGTTTATGAATTTGAGGGTTTCTCCTACAAGTAACACAGAACAATGACTGGAAGGGAGAAACAAAAATAGAATATTTTAAAGTCCTCATACCATGGATATAATAGTATAAAAATATTTGAAGGTAGATTATAATAAGTTAAAGCTATACACTGTAACTGTTCAAGAAGTCACTGAAAAAAGAAAAAATAATAGAGCTAATAAACCTATGGCAGAGGTGAAAAATGGAAAAAATCAAATTTGGGTCTAAAAAAGATATAAAATTAAAAATGAAATAACATATGAGATTAATGGAAAGCAATAATATGAAAAGTTTAAATCCAACTGTGCCAATAAACACATTTTAAAATAGATTGAATATGTCTACCAATTAAAAGACATAAATAATCATATTGGAAGTAAAAGCTCCAATTATATGCTGTCAACAAGAACAAATTAATTATAAATTGCAGATAGAGTTAAAGGAAAAGTATAGATAAAAAGGAAGGCTATACCATGCTTATATTTACAAAGAAAATTGGAGTGGATATGTATTTGAAAAAGTAGATTTTGGAACAAAGAATTTTATAAAGAATAAAAATAAGCATTTTACAGTAATAAGGAATTGATTCATAAAGAGAGTATAATGATCTCAAATATTTATGCAGCTAATAATATCATTTCAGTATATATAATGTAGATTCTGATAGAACATCAAGGAGAAATACATGAAAATTCTGTACATTTGTCAATAATGAATAGAACACTTTTGATTACCTTGACTTAATCAACATTTATAGGATTCTTCATCCTAAGACAGCAGAATATATATTTTCTTCAAGTATACATAGAACATTTACCAGGATAGATAATATATATATATATATATTTTGTATTTATTTATTTTTTTACACAAACTCCCAAACATGAACCCCCCTCCCACCTCCCACCCCACATCATCCCTCCAGATCATCCCCATACACCAGCCCCAAGCGTCCTGCATCCTGCATTGAACATAGACCTGTCTCTTATACACATCTTTTANCCAGGATAGATAATATATTTGAAGATATAAAACATCCTTATTTATTTAAAAGAGTTGAAGTAATATAAAATAGATTTTCTGAGTACAAAAAAATTAAACTAAAAATGAACACAAAATATTTGAAAAATCTTTAGATTTTTGGAATTATAAACATATCTTGGAATAATTTATGCATCAAAGATAAATCATAAAACTATAAGTTTTTTGAACCAATGGGAAATATAAAACATGACATATATATGTATATATGTCAAATATCTTTATATATACATATATATGATGGTTACAAAGTGTTAAGATGATTCAATGGAAGAAGGGTAATCTTTTAAATAAGAATAAGATTATTTTGATATCCATTTTTTAAAAAGATTTTAACTTTTACCTCATACTACATATAAAAAGTAATTTAAAATGGATCATAGATACATTACATGAATTTAAAAAGAACCTCAAGAAGTTAAAAAAGAGAAAATCTTAATCATAATGATCTTGAATTAGGCAAAGATTTCTTAAATAGGGAATAATCAGGAGACAGAGAAGGAAAATTTATAAACTGAACTTCAATAGAATTTAAAACTCACTGTTCCAAAGATTATGTGAAGAAACTGGAAAGACATACCAAAGAAGACATTATTTTAGCAAAGAGAAAATATTTGTAAGAATGCTGAAGCTGGACTAGTGTCTTGAATGTAAACTCTACCAATTCAATTTTAAAAATGAACAGTAGATTTTAAATGACACTTAACCAAGAAGATGGAAGGGTCGCAAGTAGCACACAAAAAAAATTGTTCAAAATTATTAGCAGTGGGGGAAATGCAAATCAAAACCACAGTGATACTACTATATATTCTTTTGATTTGCTGAAAATGTTGATAGTAGCTTAATTTCTTATTGTCCCAAATGGAAATAGTACAAATATAAAGCACTGGTGAATGGATAAATTGTGTTACTTTCTTACAGTAGAATTAAGTTCAGTTCAGTTGCTTAGTCATGTCCAACTCTTTGTAACCCCATGGACTGCAGCATGCCAAGCTTCCATGTCCATCATCAACTCCCAGAGCTTGCTCAAACTCGTGTCCATCAAGTCAGTGATGCCATCCAACTATCTCATCCTTTATCAGCCCCTTATCCTCTCGCCTTCAATCTTTCCCAGCATCAGGCTCTTTTCCAGTGAGTCAGTTCTTCACATCAGGTGGCCAAAGTATTGGAGCTTCATCTTTAGTATCAGTTCTTCCAATTAATATTCAGGACTGATTTCCTTCAGCATTGACTGGTTGGATCTCCTTGCAGTCCAAAGGACTCTCAAGCATTGTCTCCAACACCACAGTTCAAAAGCAGCAATTCTTCAGTGGTCAGCTTTCTTTATAGTCCAACTCTCACATCCATACATGACCACTGGAAAAACCATAGCCTTGACTAGATGGACCTTAGTCAGCAAAGTAATGTCTCTGGTTGGTAATAGCTTTTCTTCCAAGGAGCAAGCATCTTTTAATTTCATGGCTGCAATCACCATCTGCAGTGATTTTGGAGCCCAAGAGGTCAGCTTTCTTTATAGTCCAACTCTCACATCCATACATGACCACTGGAAAAACCATAGCCTTGACTAGATGGACCTTAGTCAGCAAAGTAATGTCTCTGGTTGGTAATAGCTTTTCTTCCAAGGAGCAAGCATCTTTTAATTTCATGGCTGCAATCACCATCTGCAGTGATTTTGGAGCCCAAGAAAAGAAAGCCTGTCACTGTTTCCATTGTTTCCCTATCTATTTGCCATAAAGTGATGGGACCGGATGCCATGATCTTTGTTTTCTGAATATTGAGTTTTAAGCCAACTTTTTCACTCTCCTCTTTGACTTGCATCAAGAGGCTTTTTAGTTCTTTGTCACTTTCTGCCATAGGGTGGTATCATCTACATATCTGAGGTTATTAATATTTCTCCTACCAATTTTGATTCCAGTTTGTGCTTAATCCAGCCCAGCATTTCACACGATGTACTCTGCAAATAAGTTAAAGAAGCAGGGTGACAATATACAGACTTGATGTACTCCTTTCCCAATTTGGAACCAGTCCCTTGTCTCCTGTCCAGTTCTAACTGTTGCTTCTTGACCTGCATACAGATTTCTCAGTAGGCAGGTCAGGTGGTCTGGTATTCCCATCTCTTTCAGAATTTTCCACAGTTTATTGTGATCCACACAGTCAATATCCACAATTGATATTGGCATGTCAATAAAGCAGAAGTAGATGTTTTTCTGGGACTCTTTTGCTTTTTCAAAGATCCAGTGGATGTTGGCAATCTGATCTCTGGTTCTGCTGCCTTTTCTAAATGCAGCTTGAACATCTGGAAGTTCGTGGTTCACATATTGCTGAAGCCTGGCTTGGAGAATTTTGAGCATTACTTTGCTAGCATGTGGGATGAGTGCAATTGTGTATTGTTTGAACATTCTTTGGCCTTGCCTTTCTTAGGGCTTGGAATGAAAACTGACCTTTTCCAGTCCTGTGGCCACTGCTGAGTTTTCCAAATTTGCTGACATATTGAGTGCAGCACTTTCACAGCATCATATTTTAGGATTTGAAATAGCTCAACTGGAATACCATCCCCTCCACTAGCTTTGTTCGTAGTGATACTTCCTAAGGCCCACTTGACTTCACATTGCAGGATGTCTGGCTCTAGGTGAGTGATCACACCATCATGATTATCTGGGTCAGGAAGATCGTTTTTGTATAGTCTTCTGTGCAGTCTTCTGTGCTTCTCTTAGGTTTCTACCATTTCTGTCCTTGATCGAGCCCTTCTCTGCATGAAATGTTCCCTTGGTATGTCTAATTTTCTTGAAGAGATCTCTAGTCTTTCCCATTCTATTTTTTCCCTCTGTTTCTTTGCATTGATCACTGAGGAAGTTTTTCTTATCTCTCCTTGCTGTTCTTTGAAACTCTGCATTCAAATGGGTGTATCTTTCGTTTTCTCCTTTGCCTTTAGCTTCTCTTCTTTTCTCAGCTATTTGTAAGTCCTCCTCAGACAACCATTTTGCTTTTTTGCATTTCTTTCTTTTGGAGATGGTCTTGATTCCTGCCTCCTGTACAATGTCACGAACCTCCATCCATAGTTCTTCAGGCAGTCTGTCTATCAGATCGAATCCCTTGAAACTATTTGTCACATCCACTGTATAATCATGGGGATTTGATTTAGGTCATACCTGAATGGTCTAGTGGTTTTCCCTACTTTCTTCAATTTCAGTCTGAATTTGGCAATAAGAAGTTCATGATCTGAGCCACAGTCAGCTCCCAGTCTTGTTTTTATTGACTGTATAGAGCTCCATCTCTAGCTGCAAACAATATAATCAATCTGATTTCAGTACTGACCATCTGGTGATATCCATGTGTAGTGTCTTCTCTTGTGTTGTTGGAAGAGAATGTTTGCCATGACCAGTGCATTATCTTGGCAAAACTGTATTAGCCTTTGCCCTGCTTCATTTTGTACTCCAAGGCAAAATTTGCCTGTTACTGCAGGTATCTCTTGACTTCCTACTTTTGCATTCCAGTCCCCTGTGAAGAAAAAGACATCTTTGGGGAATGTTAGTTCTAGAAGGTCTTGTAGGTCTTCATCGAAATGTTCAACTTCAGCTTCTTCAGCATTACTGGTTGGGGCATAAACTTGGATTCCTGTGATATTGAATGGTTTGCGCTGGAGATGAACAGAGATCATCCTGTCGTTTTTGAGACTGCACCCAAGAACTGCATTTTCGACTCTTTTTTTGACTGTGAGGGCTTCTCCATTTCTTTTAAGGGATTCTTGCCCACAGTAATAGATATAATGGTCAGCCGAGTTAAATTCATCCATTCCCATCCATGTTAGTTCACTGATTTCTAAAATGTCTATGTTCAGTCTTTCCATCTCCTCTTTGACCACTTCCAATTTACCTTGATTCATGTACCTAACATTCCAGGTTCCTATGCAATATTGCTCTTTATAGCCTCGGACTTTCCTTCCATTACCAGTCATATCCACAACTGGGTGTTGTTTTTGCTTTGGCTCCATCCCTTCATTCTCTCTGGAGTTATTTCTCCACTGTTCTCCAGTAGCATGTTGGCCACCTACCAACCTGGGGAGTCCATCTTTCAGTGTCATATCTTTTTGCCTTTTCATACTGTTCATGGAGCTCTCAAGGCAAGAATGCTGAAGTGGTTTGCCATTCCCTTCTCCTGTGTACCACATTTTGTCAGAACTCTCCACCATGACCCATCTGTTTTAGGTGGCCCTACACAGCATGGCTCATAGTTTCTTTGAGTTAGCCAAGGCTGTGGTCCATATGATCAATTTGATTAGTTTTCTGTGATTGTGGTTTTCATTTTTGTGTCCTCTGATGGATAAGGATAAGAGACTTATGGAAGATTCCTGATGGAAGAGACTGACTGAGGGGGAAATTGGGTCTTATTCTAATGGGCCATGCTCAGTAAATCTGTAATCCAATTTTCTGTTGATGGTTGGGGCTGTGTTCCCTTCCGTTGTTTGGCCTGTGTCCAAAGTATGGTGGAGGTAATGAAGATGATGGTGACCTCCTTCAAAAGGTCCTGTGCAAGCACTGCTGCACTCAATTCCCATGAGCCTGAACCAGGCCACTGCTGACCCATGCCTCCATTGGAGACTCCTGGACACTCACAGGCAAATCTGGGTCAGCCTGTTGTGGGATCACTGCTTCTTTGCCCTGGGTCCTGGCATGCACAAGCTTTTGTTTGTGCCCTCCAGGAGTCTGTTTCCCCAGTCCTGTTTCAGTTCTGGTGACTCTATGGTGGAGTTAATGACAACCTCCTCCAAGAGGCTTATTCCATACCCAGGTCTGCTGCACCCAGTGCCACTGTTGACCCATACCTCCACAGGAGACACTCAAACACTCAAAGGTAGGTCTGGTTCAGTCTCTGTGGGGTCTCCTGGTGTGCCCAAGGTTTTGCTTGAGCCCTCCAAGCATCTCTGGTGGTTATGGAAAGTGAAAAGAAAGTGAAGTCACTCAGTCATGTATGACTCTGCAACCCCATGGACTGTAGCCTACCAGGCTCCTCTGTCCATGGGATTCTCCAGGCAAAAAGGAGTAGGTATGGGGTTTGATTCTAAACATGATTTTGCCCCTCCTACACTCTTGCTGAGGCTTCTCCTTTGCTCATGGACGTAGGGTATCTTTCTTTGGTGGGATCCAACATTCTCCTGTGAAGAAAGCTGAACACCAAAGAATTGATGCTTTTGAACTGTGGTGTTGGAGAAGATTCTTGAGAGTTCCTTGGACTGCAAGGAGATCCAGCCAGTCCATCCTAAAGGAGACCAGTCCTGGATGTTCATTGGAAGGACTGATACTGAGGCTGAAACTCCAATACTTTGGCAACCTCATGGGAAGAGCTGACTCATTGGAAAAGACCCTGATGCTGGGAGGGACTGGGAGCAGGAGGAGAAGGGGACGACAGAGGATGAGATGGCTGAATGGTATCACTGACCTGATGCACATGAGTTTGGGTAAACTCCGGGAATTGGTAATGGACAGAGAGGCCTGGCATGCTGCGATTCATGGGGTTGCAAAGAGTCAGACAAGACTGAGTGACTGAACTGACTGAACATTCTCCTGTTGATGGTTGTTTGGAGGTAAGTTGTAATTTTGGAGCTCTCGCCGGAGAAGTTGAGCATGCATCCTTCTATTCCACAACCTTGTATACACTATATACTGTGGAATACTACTCAGAAATAAAAGAGTAAGCTATTGATATGAATGTTTCAAAACCATTATGCTAAGAAATAGAAGCTAGACAAAGAAAGAAACAGTAAAACATAATGTATACTTAATTTTAGAAAATGCAAACTACAGAGGTTCCTTAAAAATGAAGGTGGGGAGAGAGTGAGATTACAAAGAGCATGAGAAACTCTTAGTGCTGGTGGACACATCTGTTATCTTGACTATGGTGATGGTTTTATAAACAGATGTATTTCAAGCTTTATCAAGTTCTATGCATTAAATACATGGAGTTTATTATATATCCAGTCGATCTCCATAAACAGTTAAAAATCCAAATCAATATTTGTTTTCTATCCTCTCCATAGCAAAGAGGAATAGTTGAGATACAGCAAAACTCTTTGGGCAAAGAGAATGCCAGTTTTCTGGAGACAGTCATGCAAATTATCTGATAATTCAGAAAAATAAGAAGAAATTCCTCATCACTATGGTGCCCTGGCTCAGGGGCCATACACAGTATAGCATCGTGAAACTTAACAAATATACCATTCCTAATCTATGCAATTCATACTGTAAACCAAAGGATAAATTTATTTTGGTACATTTTTTAAAAAGGTAAATGTTAATGTTTTAAAAGACTGTCTCATATAAAGTAAGCAAAGACAGTTGAAGATTTGTTCATACGAAGTGAATTTAGTCAAAGACCTCAAGGTGCTTCTTTCCACTGAAGATAACACAAGGAGAAAAATGAGATTTAGGTGATAGTAAAGGTGTTAGAAATGCCAGTAGGAAAAAAAGTCTTTGAAGGTGAGCATCATAAAACACTATTTTTAAAGATAATTGTGAACCATTTCTGGATGTTATAATTTTGTAATGCACCCTCATTTCTTGTTCCTGTCTTGAAGTTAAAAATGTTCTACTATTTACTCATTTCAAGATAGAAATACTAAGATGGTTAAAATTTTATATTTTGCGTTATTCTTAAACACTTGTTGGCTCAGACATGCTCTCAGAAAGGCAAGGGTTTAAATTAGCATTTCTTAAACTTCTTTGATTGTAAAAGTCCTCTGGAGTGCTTCTTTAATAATCAGTTTCCCAAGTCCCTTTTATGGGGTTCTGGTTAATAGTTCGGGCACTGAAAATCTATAATGAACTTTGCAAATGATCTAGTAACTGTTCAAACCTCAGAAACATAGGACTAAAGCAAAGATGGCTTACTTTGTTCCCAGGTTGCCTTTGAAGTTGAACATGTCTAGATCTTTATGATAGTGGAACATACATTCTTCAAATTAGGTACTACTAGTCTAACATTTCTAACAACTGATGAACACATTAGTTTTAATAACTGAATAGCTGAAAGAAAATGTTGATAATTCTCTTCTTAGAATCCCATGGTGAAAGAGTATCAAATCTATGGACTATGTAGGTATCTACCTAAATTTGAATCCAAATTCTATAAATTTCCGTCACTGACTCAATGGACATGAGTTTAGATAAATTTTGTGAGTTGGTGATGGACAGGGAGGCCTAGCATGCTGCAGTTCATGGAGTCACAAAGAATAGGACATAACTGAGCGACTGAACCAAAACTTGGCAAAGCTTTAAAGTCCATGTTATATACTTGGATATATGTACATGTACCTACCATAAACATTGTATAAATTTTACAAGCACAATATATAGAATATCTGTATGTTATATATACCTATAGTAAGTTTTACATAATATATATACACGATATATACATTAGACATTCTACAACATATAAAATATATACAAAGTGATTTCCCTGGTGGCTCAGTGAGAAAGAATCTGCCTGCCAATGCAGGAGATACAGGTTTGATCCCTGGTCAGGAATATCCCTTGGAGAAGGAAATGGCAGCCCACTCTAGTATTCTGGCCTGAGAAACCCCATAGACAGAGGAGCCTGGCAGGCTAAAATCTATGGGATAGCAAAAGGTTGGACATAATGGCAAAACAACTACATGTTATATATGTGCACTGTATATCATAATATATTAGATATATATTGTATATATTATATACTATCCGCTAGTAAAGTAATGCTCAAAATTCTCCAAGCCAGACTTCAGCAATACGTGAACCATGAAGTCCCTGATGTTCAAGCTGGTTTTAGAAAAGGCAAAGGAACCAGAGTTCAAATTGCCAACATCTGCTGGATCATGGAAAAAGCAAGAGAGTTCCAGAAAAAACATCTATTTCTGCTTTATTGNATGAGATGGCTGGATGGCATCACGGACTCGATGGACGTGAGTTTGAGTGAACTCAGGGAGATGGTGATGAACAGGGAGGCCTGGCGTGCTACAATTCATGGAGTCGCAAAGAGTTGGACATGACTGAGTGACTGAACTGAACTGAACTGATATATCTTATAGATATATAAAGTATATAGTAAGTTTATTAAAAATATTTTTTATACTATATAATATATGCAGTATATGTATTATGTATTATTTAATATATGATACGTTATACATATGTATCTTCTTTGTCATGAATGCAATCATTAGATTGCATTAGATGACCGTGTGAAAGTTCTATTAAAGCATAAATTTTCATATAAATTTAAAATGATAATAGTCAAACCCTTCATTTTATGTTCTTTAAACCAATGTTAATTAGTGATATTTTCTAAGAAGAATGTAGCTGATTATTTGAATGTAGTTGTCAGATGTCATCATATTTGATTATCTTTTTTTTTTTGAACAGTCCTGATACCTGAATCTTATTCATTCTATCCCATTACAGTGAGAAAATTCTTTGCCCTCTCACTTGTATAGCTGAAGTAATTCATATTTCAGCTGATACATTTCAATTGACTTTCCTCCCTGATGGACCATTTGGATAGTCTGTTTCCATCTGCTTCCCAGTGGCCCAGATGGTAAACAATCTGCCTACAGTGCAGGAAACCCAGGTTCAATCCCTGTGTTGGGAAGATCCCCTGGAGAAGGGAATGGCTACCCATTCCAGTATTCTTGTCTGAAGAAGCCCATGGACAGAGCAATCTGGTGGGCTACAGCTCATGGGGTCACAAAGAGTCAGACACTACTGAGCAAGGAACACTCTCTCTGTTCTAGTAACACTGGCCTCTTTATTACTTTGCTTGAACTACAGCAGTAGTGTTTTTATGAGGGATTTCTTGCACTTTCTTTCTTATACATTTCTTATTATTTCCTAAGAGCTTTTCTTCCCTCCCTGTCATCCATCTCCCATCTGTCCTCTATTCCTGCTGTTGCTTCTTGTCTTTGGGTCTAGTAAAATCCTTTATTTATCTATTTTAATTGAATAAAGAGATATATAAGCTTCATTATTCAATTATACATACTTTTAAAGAAGGTGTTAAATACTCATTTTTATGATTACAGGACCACACCACAACTTCCATGACTCCTGGGATAATCGAATTTACACTCATCATTCAGCATACCCTCTGAGAATAAAGAAGTGACAAAACTCTGCATTTGATGATGCATTACAAGCTGTCCTCCGTCAACAAGACTTGCTGTCCCCACTTAAGCCCCTTGCTATCCTCAGACTCAAAGGGCCTTCCCCCCCCCCCCCCCCCCGCGGTAGCTGCCATCTATGGGGTCACACAGAGTCAGACACGACTGAAGCGACTTAGCAGCAGCAGCAGCAGCAGGAATATTTCTCAGACATAATTAATCCCTGGCTTTGGTTTTTACACCTCTTGTACCAGTGCCATTCTTTCCTGCTAAATTTCTATTCTATCGGGCTTTGAAAGAACCCTCAGTTTATCTTCCTATTTCAGTACAACTAAATTACCAACTTCTCTGCAACCTGAAAAGTGTTTTCTTGTTACTCCTTTCCTCAAATGGATTTTTTGAATTAAAAAAAGTCAAACCATAAGCCCTATTTGGATCTTGATGTATTATCATTTGGAGTTCATTAACTCATTGTCTACCACAGAGAAGACATTTTAATAAATCAAGAAATAACAATTTGAGTAAGGGAGAAAACGAATTCTCTTCTGCAAGAGTAATTCATAGATATAATTACTTCTGGTTCAATATTTGTATTAGCCAGGAGTTTGCTAACTTCAGTAATAAACAATCCTAACATCTCAGTGGTTTAATAAAACACAAATTGACTCACTCAAAAAGGACAGTGGAGATGCCTGTGTTTTAGGCAGTCTCTTTGGAATTTCTGTTCTAAATGTGGGAGATGTAGAATCCAGGCTGCCTTCCATCTCATGCAATCCCAGCCCTTCAAAACCTTGAGAACCTCTTCTGTATCCTCTGCATTTGACTGATTGATAGGCAAAGAACAGGGGAGCCTCTTAAGGGTGAAATTGATTGTGGTCCTCCGGTGGCATTCGAACATTCCATTGGCACTAACTAGTTCCTGGCTCCAAATGATGCAAGTGGTAGAAAGTCTGTCTTCCTGCGTGCCCATAGCATTCATGAACATTGTCTCGGTCACAGTTACATTTCGTTTTTCACCACTGTGGGCATTCTGTCATAGCTTTGTGGGCTGATACTTGGCTTCTTTTCCTGCTTCACTGATCAGCCGGGAGAACTTTAGGTTCTAGAGCCCTGTTGTTGTTTAGTCACCAAGTTATGTCCAGACTCTGCGATCCCATGCACTCCCACTGCAGCCTGCCAGGCTCCTCTTTCCATGGGCGTTTCCAAGAAAGAGTACTAGAGTGGGTTGCCATTTCCTGCTCCATCTAGAACTCTATGAGTCCCATTTTTTTTTTTTTTAAGGAAGTGGAGATAGAAATAACAGTCCTAAAGAGGGGTTGTTGATGTATGGCAGAGGCCATCATATTTTTGTAAAGTAATTATCCTCCAATTAATATAAATAATGAAATGGAGAAAAATAAAAAGAAATAAAGAAGAATTGTGAGGGTCAAATATAGCAATGAGTAGGAGAGTGCTTCAGGTGCAAAAGCTTTGGGTAAAAGTTGCTACTAATACATATTGCTAGTTTGTTGATTTCTGTGGGGGAAGGAAAGTGGAGATTAAAGAATGTCTCGAGACTCACCAACAAGCCAATCAGGTGGTCCAGAGGTTAAGACTCCATGCTTCCGATTCAAGGGGCACAGTTTTGATCCCTGATCAGGGAGCGATATCCCACATGTCATGCAGTAAGGGCAAAAAAAAAAAAAGCCCGTCACCTTCTGATCAAAATATTAGAAGACTTCCTACGCTATCCCATACAATGACTCAATGCCACATATAGTAAAAATCTAATTTATACTCAAAAGTAAGAAGGCAGCAGGAAGTCATTAAATTAATTGGGAACAAGGAAATTATCTTCCATATCTTTCCTTATATAGTTCTATCATACATTGGATTGAATACCCTCAGCATTTGTTGCTTAGTCGCTCAGTCATGTCCAGCTCTTTGCGACCCCGTGGACTGCAGCACGCCAGGCTGTCCTGTCCTTTACCATCTCCCAGAGCTTGCTCAAAGTCATGTCCATTGAGTCGGTGATGCCATCCAACCATCTCATCCTCTGTCGTCCCCTTTTCCTCCTGCCTTCAATCTTTCCCAGCATCAGGGTCTTTTCCACTGAGTCAGTTCTTCACATCAGGTGGCCAAAGTATTGGAGCTTCAGCTTTAGCATCAGTCCTTCCAATGGATATTCAGCGTTGATTTCCTTTAGGATTGACTGGTTTGATATCCTTACTGTCTAAAGGACTCTCAAGAGTCTTCTCCAATACCACAGTTTGAAAGCATCAGTTCTTTGGCACTCAGTCTTCTTTATGGTCCAACTCTCACATCTGTACATGACTACTGGAAAAACCATAGCTTTGACTATATGGACACGTGTCAGCAAAGTGATGTCTGGTTTTTACTACACTGTCTAGGTTTGTCATAACTTTTCTTCTAAGGAGCAACTGTTTTTTAATTTTGTGGTTGTAGTCACCATCCTCAGTGATTTTGGAGTTCAAGAAAATAAAATCTGTCTCTGTTTACACTTTTTCTTCATCTGTTTGCCATGAAGTGATGGGACTGGATGCCATGATCTTCACTTTTTGAATGTTGAGTTTTAAGCTAGGTTTTTCACTCTCTTCTTTCACTTTCATCATGACCCTCAGTAGAACAATATACAAACATGACACATTTCTAAGTTTTAAAAATAATTGTCATCACCTTAGTTTTGTCTATTCCCCATCCTTCCCTTCTCTAGGGCAAAAAAATATGGAATGGTGGGAAGAAATAATAGGAAAGCATGTTAGAGCTGTCTGTGATGAGTGTTTGCTCCCTCTAAGATTTTTAGTCCCTTCCAGTGATTTATTTTCCAATTCATCTTTATGTTGCATTATTTGAGGGTAAATATTCAATCCCAGTTGGGCTTCCAGTGGCACTAGTGGTAAAGAACTTGCTTCCCAAAGCAGGAGACTTAAGAGATGTGAGCTTGACCCCTGGGTCAGGAAGTTCCCCTGGAGGAGGGCATAGCAACCCAATCCTTTGTTCTTGCCTGGGGAATCTCATGGACAGAGGAGCCTGGCGAGCTATAGTCCATGGAGTTGCAAAGAGTCAGATGCAACTTAGTGACTGAGTACGCAGGGTGCATGCAATATATCAGAAGGAACCGAGTCACCTCTTCAATTGTTGGAGTAGAGAGAAATTGTGTGAGTTATTCAGACACAGCCATGCATTTAAAACTTGTGCTTTCCTGACATTTGTCAGAACATTGAGCTAAGTATTACTTGCTGCAAATAATCTAGAGTTTGCAAAGCCATATTATTCATTTAAATAGCCTGAGCCTTGTCCTGTGGTAGATATAGTTTGGTTAAAGTATATGCCTATGCAGTAATGATGAAAATGTAAGCAATTCCATGGATAAACATGCTGAAAATAAACAGGAAAAAAGCTGACCATTGCTGACAATAAAGGCGATGCATCTGTAAATTTACTGCATAATTCTGTCCTAGTTACAACAATGTACAGCAATGATGAGCAAGGCTGCTTTTCAGAAACAAATTTATTACTTCTGGTTGCTCTTCTATTGCTTTCAATAAGAAATGCCAAAATAACTGTGATTTAAAAACGCTATCAGCTGATTTGAGTGCTCAATAGATCTAGTGCATTATAATAAAACTTGCCTCTAAGTGTTGTACTTCAGGGAAAACACTGTATGGACTTAAATCCTCTACTTTGGCTCCACATTTCTGCAGATGTATTTGCTGCGGACCACTGGTAGTCAGTTTGGGGTTTCTTATCTGCATATTCATAAGGCTGTCAAACAGCTTGCAGGGAGTTTTTACTTCGTTATCCCATTTTAAATATTAGGACTTGCTAATGTTCCATTAGGATGTGAGAGTTGGACTGTGAAACAGCTGAGCCCTGAAGAACTGATGCTTTTGAACTGTGGTGTTGGAGAAGACTCTTGAGAGTCCCTTGGACTGTAAGGAGATCCAACAAGTCCATTCTAAAGGAGATCAGTCCTGGGTGTTCTTTGGAAGGACTGATGCTAAAGCTGAAACTCCAATACTTTGGCCACCTGATGTGAAGAGCTGACTCATTGGAAAAGACTCTGATGCTGGAAGGGATTGGGGGCAGGAGGAGAAGGGGACGACAGAGGATGAGATGGCTGGATGGCATCACCGACACAATGGACATGAGTTTGAGTAGGCTCCGGGAGTTGGTGATGGACAAGGAGGCCTGGCATGCTGCAATTCATGGGGTCACAAAGAGTCGGACATGACTGAGCAACTGAACTGAATTGAACTGAATGTTCAATTTATGCAAATCTTAAGTTGGGCTCAAATCCTTTCTCTGATGTGAGTCATGAGTCTTCTGCAACACAACCCAGAGACTACACAACAGCTGGAACATAGGCCTGCCTTTGTATTAATACCTGTACCTCAGGATTCCTCTAGGCATTGAGAAGTTGGGGAATGTCGACACCCTTCCAAAGAAGACAGGTCAAGGACTTAACCATGACCCCATTTCAGTGAGGGATGAGGAAACATAGGTAGCAGGGAGTACAACTAACCCCCTTGCTCTGAACCCTTCAGACTGAATTTCCATCATGCCAAAGTGCTGTCTTTCTTTTTTTTATGCAGACCGTTTTTAAAGTCTTTACTAAATTTGTTGCAATACTGTTTCTGTTGTTTATTTTCTGTTTAATTGGCTGGGAGGCATGTGGGATCTTAGTTCCCTGAACAGGGATTGAACCCACACCCCTATATTACAAAGTGAAGTTTCAACCTCTGGACCACCAAGGAAATCCCCCAAAACACACTTAAATATACACTTTTTAACTGTAAAGAGCTTATATGTGTGTGCATGGGTGATTGTGTGTGTGTGTGTGTAAGAGCATCTCAATTATGAAATTGTCATAGTCTTTTGAGAGTCATACTCTGTCTTTTGAATTTGAATTCGTTGCTGATGCTTTAACTTATCCAATGGTGGGAACTGTACGATTGCACACAGTTCTATTAGGGAAAAATTGTGATCATCTCCAGTAGCTTCTGGTTTGCCAGAACATTTCAGAGTTAGTTCAGTTCAATTCAGTTCAGCTTAGTCATGTCTGACTCTTTGCAACCCCATGGACTGCAGCATGCCAGGCTTCCCTGTCCATCACCAACTCCCAGAGCATGCTCAAACTCATGTCCATCGAGTTGGTGATGCCATCCAACCATCTCATCCTCTATTGTCCCCTTCTCCTCCTGCCTTCAATCTTTCCCAGCATCAGGGTCATTTCCAATGAGTCAGTTCTTCGCATCAGATAGCCAAAGTATTGGAGTTTCAACTTCAGCATCAGTCCTTCCAATGAATATTCAGGACTGATTTCCTTTAGCATTGACCAGTTGGATCTCCTTGCAGTCCAAGGGACTCTGAAGAGTATTCTTCAATATCACAGTTCAAAAACATCAGTTCTTTAGTGCTCAGCTTTCCTTATGGTCCAACTCTCACATCCATACCTGGCTACTGGAAAAACCATAGCTTTGACTAGATGGACATTTGTGAGCAAAGTAACGTCTTTGCTTTTTAATATGCTGTCTAGTTTGGTCATAGCTTTCCTCCCAAAGAGCAAGCATCTTTTAATTTCATGGCTGCAGTCACCATCTGCAGTGATTTTGGAGCCTAAAATAATGAAGTCTGTCACTGTTTCCATTTTTTCCCCATCTATTTGCCATGAAATGATGGGGCCGGATGTCATGATATTCGTTTTCTGAATGTTGATTTTTAAGCCAACTTTTTCATTCTCCTCTTTCACTTTCATCAAGAGGCTCTTTAGTTCTTCTTCACTTTCTGCCATAAGAGAAGAATCAGAGAATAAATAATACAAGAGTCATTTCAGAGTCAGAGGATAAATAATCCAAGGCTTGGAAGTGATAGGCCAATTTAGAAAGCAATTGAGGTTAATAGGTTAATGGCTAAAGGACTGATTACTCATAAGACTATAAGTATTTTAACCTATCCAAGTAAAAGGGAATTTGGTTTGTGTTTGTGTGTTTACCTGCCAAGGGTATTGGTTTTCAAAGATGAATGCTATCTGATCCAAGTTAAACTTCCTATTTCATGTCAGGACTTCTGAAATCTTTTTCCACTCCCAAGGGTGCCCTCATCATCCAAAGAAAATAATGTGTTATTTTCTTAGTTAGTTAAGTGTGAATTATGTGTGATCAACACCATCACTTCCCAAGCCATTCTTATTTTAAATTAATATCTTTATTAACATGATTATAATTTTCCTGAGTGCAAAATTGGCTCTTCAGAGATAGAAGCTAAATGAGAAGTGCTTGGGAAAAAATAGACATCGATTTGTTGGGGTCTTAGAAGTGGAACTTTATGCATAAGCAAAGAATCTGACAAGATAATGTCTGCTGCTGCTAAGTTGCTTCAGTCCGTGTCTGTGTGACCTCATAGATGGCAGCCCACCAGGCTCCCCCATCCCTGGGATTCTCCAGGCAAGAACACTGGAGTGGGTTGCCATTTCCTTCTCCAATGCAGGAAAGTGAAAAGTGAAAGTGAAGTTGCTCAGTCGTGTCTGACTTAGCGACCCCATGGACTGCAGCCTACCAGGCTCCTCCATCCATGGGATTTTCCAGGCAAGAGTACTGGAGTGGGGTGCCATTGCCTTCTCCGAGATAATGTCTGATGACCCTACAAAATTTGAGATGCTACTGGAATTGCAACTAGTTTGAAGAGTATGGGTGAAAGAACTTTGGGAGCTAAATGTAACAGACATGATTTTTATTTCATTCTATGGGCCTCAAATAGTAACCCCTTTTCTTACTTATGAATGAGCTGGATGTTCAGTTACGCAGTTGATTTTTACAGTAAACATGCTCTTATCTATGTAAACAAAAGGTACCATTGTTTAAAATTCCTTCTAGATAACATTTGACATTACTAGGGATGATTTAGTCAGTAATAGAGACTTGGAAAGTGTTCAAGGTTTCTGGGGGCTGAGTTAGATCCATATATCTAAGATGTCTAGAGGAAGATGGTCTAGATAGAGATAGTATTCAAAGAATGGTTGAACTGGCAGATAAAAGCATAAAGCTGAAGAAATAGTGAATTATGTAAAGTTCGTTATATATATTATTTAGCAATGATAGATTCATTATTATGTGTATCATTTAGCAATGGTAGATGATTAAAAAGATTAAAAGAAGATGAATCCAAGGTCAAAAATAAGGAAGAAGAGAAAAACAACAGAAAATGTGTTACAAGATGGAGGAGTCGAAGTAGTACAACATTAGGATCATAAAAATATGTTGGAAGCATATACATGACATCAAATGTGTCATATACAGTGGATGACCAGAGAGCTCAAAAACACAGAATTCTACAACATTGGGTTCAAAAAAACAGTAATTTTTCCAATGCCACTCTTTGCCCTGAAGTGCCACTCTTTGACTTAATTTGTTCAAAAATCTCTGTGCATTAAATATTTCCCATGAAAACAATTCCAATGAGTAAACTGTTCCCTATAAGATTATGCATTTTCTCTCAACTCCAGTTTCATTATAGTTCTCTGGTATGATATCCCTTTGGAACAAAAATATGTTGGTATTGGATTAGATTGGATCTGGCAGCTAACTAAAGGGAAAGGTTGTAGGCCCACTTATTGGCTGCTGTAGTACTTTCCAGATTTTAGACAGTTGAGAATTAAAGCTATTCTCTGTGTTGCTTTAATGGATATGCAACTGAAGTGCAGTCAACATGATAATAAGTACATGAATGTTGTGAAAGTAAAAACTAATCCTTTAGATTATTACAGAGTCCAAAAGTCCAACGGCTACAGTGGGATGTCACTCAAGAATGTGAAGATAGAGAAAATAATGTTGTTGTTGTTTATATATTTGGATATATTATCTACTGATAATGGGTCATACCAGAGATAAACATGGTCACCTTGAAGTGACCTTGACTCAGTTACATCCTTGAATGTGCTACTCTCTATGGATATAACGAGATGAAGAATTTTTATTTACCAGAGCTTGTCCTTCAGAATTCTAGACTAGAATATCTCCTGAGAAATTCAGGCTAAATGAGAAAAGAATTCCATTCCCAAGGTCCTCTGTGAACTTTATTGCAGATGGAGGGAGACTGAGGCATGGAAAGTTGCTGGTTTCTCCAATCCTCTAGAAGTAAGTTGGCACAGCTGGTGGACACGACCATAAATGTAAATGGCCCCTCTCAGGAGGGGGTTACTGCAGGATGCCAGGGAAAGCAGAATGCAAAGATCCCACATGGGCAGGATGTCCCGGGGTAGTTCCTGGAGAGAGTTGAAAGAAATGAGCCAATGGGAGTTCAAGGTACCTGCAGTCTGTGAGAGAACTGAAAAGGAGAAGAAAGGGAATTCTTTTTGTGGATTCCTGCTGTGGGTTAAGAATTGGATGCTCATTAATGTTCATTGAGAGCTTACAAGTAAAGGCTAGAATTGTCTTTTAATTACTCTTGCTAAACTGTGGTATCTTTAAAGTGTTGCCATGTAAGAAATGGGCCATATGGGACTCCAGTTACTGTTGCGCTACGCTGAGAAAAAATGACTTCAACCCTAAAACCAGGGGAAATGGAGAAATATTGGGGCAAATATTGGCAGTGTTCATTGGAGCCCTTTCTTTCTTCCGTTTTCGTATTGTTTTTAAGGGTTTGTTGCTGGCTTTTGTTCTATTTGTTTGTTTAATTTTGGCCGTGCTGGGTCTTTCCTGCTGCTCTAGCTTTACTCCAGTTGCGAGAGCGGGGCTATTCTCCAGTTGTGATACGCGGGCTTCGCACTGTGATAGCTTCTTTTGTTGTGGAGCAAGGATTCTGTGGCTGGCAGGTTTCAACAGTTGGGGTGTGTGGGCTCAGTAGCCACAGTTCCTGGGCTCTAGGGCACCAGCTCAATAGTTGTGGCACATGGACTTAGCGGCTCTGCAGCATGTGAGATCTTCCCAGACCAGATTTCAAACCCGTATCTCCTACGTTGGCAGGCATATTCTTTACTCCTGAGCCACCAGGGAAGCCTCCATTGGAGCCCTTGCTGGTGGACAGGTAGGTCTAAGGACTCAATCTACCTGTATTACTGCTAGCAAGAGTCATAGCTGGATATCCGTAAACATTAAATTATTTAACTATTTTTGTTCTGATTCTGTGCAGTCTTCTCAATATGCTCTGGCTTTTCATGTTGTCTGTCCACAGAAACAATGCATTAGAAGAAGAAAAGTTTCCATCCCCTTAGCAGTATCAATTTTTAATATACATTCACAGGTGGATTTCCTGATTTTGGATCTCAGGATCTGTAACCTTGGTTAAATGTGAGTTTGCCTCCAATTAGACAATGCATGCCCTGAGGCATCTGAACCCAAGACTAAGCAATTTACACTTGGTCCTGGAAAATTTTAAACGGCTCCATAATGCTAAGATATCTTCAGCCTCCCTAACTTCATGGGACACCTTTGCCTTTTCTATTCAAAGTACCCTATCAGCCAAGTCAATCTAGTTAGTGAAGAAAACCCACACACTCACAGACACACACACAGAAAAAATACTCACCCAATAAGAAAAGAAGGGAAATGGAGAGAGACAAGAGAAGGCTTCCTGACCTGTAACACAAAGCACATTTTTATTTCCACTCTGTCCTGACACAGTGAGCTCTGGATGGATGGTCCCCAGACAGTGAGGCTGATTAACTTCTGTGAGATTTGTTTTTACCGTTTCTTTCGGAGACTGAAAAGACCAATGAAAACAATTGAAAACCATGTACATAGTTTTTTGTACAATGATTGCCTTATAAACACTCACTAAGCATTTAAATTGTTAACTGTTGGTGCTGTTTTTGCTTTTGGGGGGCATTTTCTGAGAGAATCAGGTATGATATTTATGACCACAATGAATTGTGTGAGTATCCTTTCCAGCTTTAATATTCTATGATTCTTATAAGACTGAACGCGATTTTGAGAAAGTGCAAATGAGCACATTTATGGACTTGAATAAATAACATCAGTGAGTCAACAGTCACCAGGTTCTTCGCTGGCTTACAGCTCCACACAGTCCTGGCCCTTAGCACCTTTCTGACTTCATCTTCTATCTCCTACGAACTTACCCTCTTCCAACACATTACCTTCCTTGTTGCTTGTTTCTTCCACAGGGTGTGTGTGAGTATTCTTCTGGTTCCAACAATGATGGTCCGTTGTCCACATGCATGACCTGTTCTTATCTTTTAGTTTTGGCTCAAATGCTGTCTCCTCAGGGAGACCTTTCTGACCTTCTATTTTTAAAAATTTCCCCTTATTTTATTATTTTTATCTTCACCTTCTTTATTTTACTCCATAACTCTTCAAACATTAACAGAGAGTGTTGTTACATTTTATGACTTACATTTGTCTGTACCTGTCTTCCTGAGTGCAAGTTCCATTAAAATAGGAACTTGGCTTCAGCCCCTATCATAATCTCACCACCAAGAACAATGCCAAGTGTGTAGAAAGCACCAGAAAATATTTATTAATCTCCCTTCTATTTCTTTAAAAAAATTTTAATTGGAGGATAATTGCTTTATAATGCTGTGTTGGTTTCTGCCGTACAGTAACATGGATGAACCATAAATATACATATGTCCCCTCCCTCTTGAGCCTCACATTTCCAACCCTTCCCACCTCTCTCATTTGTCACAGAGCACTGGATTGAGCTCCCTGTGTCTCCCTTCTATTTCTTGTAGGGTTCATTGTGCCTGGAATTGCGTCCCCAACTGCTTACAAAGTGCATTGCTGCCAAATAATGAATTGATGAATATGTAAATGGGAGTAAACCAATTACCAAAAATGCTGTTTCTTTATTATTATGATTATTATTGAAGTATAGTTGACTTACAATGTTATAGCAATGTCAAAAATGCTATTTCTTTCCTCACTTGTGAAGTTGCTGGGCAGAAGTTTATTGTTCCAGTTGGGAAAAGCCAGTGTCTAGAAAATAGAATGTTCCTAGGAGATATGCATTTGGCCTTGGGAATAATGCAAAAATCCAATTGTCAGAGTTAGGCTATGAGATTAGAGCTTACCAAGCGACAAATAAATTCACTGAAGCCCCTGATGTGTTAGTTTAGAATTTCTTAAACCCCTGTCGAGGTCAGAATTGGCTCCTGAGCCTCAAGGAAACAAACTCTAGAACCAAAGAACACACGCTCAAATCCTAGCTTAATGACCTTGTGACATTTCTCAGAGCTACCTAATCTGTATTTGTTTCCTAACTTGTGCAATGAAATAATAACACCTATCTTTGATGATCCTTGTGATGATTAAATGAATCATTTTATGTGAGGTGCTTTAATACTCACTGCTCACGAAAATGCTGTAAAGTTGTTAGCTACAAGTATAGTGAGCACAGAGTTGAGGGATAAGGGACCTCAGCCATGGAAAGAGACAAGTAGCTAATTCCTACTATTCACTACGTCTCTGCACCAGAACCTAAAAATTAGTGCTTTAGTTCAGCCTGGAAAAGAAGTAGGATCTTCATACCTATTAAATAATCATGATTTTGCTGATGATAAACTGTATCATAATCTAAAGGTTTCTATTTTAAATGAATTTATCTGTAAAACAGAAATACGGTTACAGATGTAGGCAACAAATTTGTAGTTACCAGCTGGTAAGTGGGGAAGGACAAACTGGGAGATTGGGATCGACATATTTAATACACGTATTACTGCATATAAAATGGTGGCTCAGGGGTTAAAAATCCACCTGCAATGCAGGAGACTTGCAGGAGATACAGGTTCAATTCCTGGGTTGGGAAAGTCCCCTGGAGCAGAAAATGGCGACCCACTCTAGTATTCTTGCCTGAGAAATCCCATGGACAGAGGAGCCTGGTGGGCTGCAGTCCACTGAGTCACAAAGAGTCGGATATGACTGAGTGACTAAATGACAAATATATAAAGTAAATAACTAATAGGGATGTACTGTATAGACCAGGGAACTCTACTCAGTACTCCGTAATAGCCTATATGAGAAATTAATCTAAAAAAGAGTGTGCGTGGGGGGGTTCATTTTGCTGTACACCTGAAACAAACACAATGTTGTAAATCAACTATTGTTCAGTCACACAGTAGTGTCTGACACTGCAATCCCATGGACTATAGCCTGCCAGCTTCCCTGTCCTTCACCTTCTTCTCCCCGAGACTGCTCAAACTCATGTCCGTCGAGTTGGTGATGCCATGCAACCATCTCATCCTCTGTCATCCCCTTCTCCTCTTGTCCTCAATCTTTCCCAGCATCAGGGTCTTTTCCAATGAGTCAGTTCTTCACATGAGGTGGCCAAAGTACTGGAGTTTCAGCTTCAGCATGAGTCCTTCCAATGAATTTTCAGGACTGAGTTCCTTTAGGATGGACTGGTTTGATCTCACTGTCCAAGGGACTCTCAAGAGTACTTTCCAATATCACAGTTCAAAACCATCAATTCTTAAGTGCTCAGCCTTCCTTTTGATCCAACTCTCACATCCATACATGACTACAGGAAAAGCCATAACTTTGATTATAAGGACATTTGTGAGCAAAGTAATAGCTCTGCTTTTTAATATTCTGTGTAGGTTGGTCAAAGCTTTTCTTCCAAGCAGCAAGTGTCTTTTAATTTCATGTCTTCAGTCACCATCTGCAGTGATTTTGGAGCCCAAGAAAAGAAAGTCTGTCACCATTCCATTGTTTCCCCATCTATTTCCCATGAAGCGATGGGACAGTATGCCACGATCTTAGTTTTCTGAATGTTGAGTTTTAAGCCAACTTTTTCACTCTCCTCTTTCACTTTCATCAAGAGCTTCTTTAGTTTTTCTTCACTTTCTGCCATAGGGTGGTGTTATCTGCATATCTGAGGTTATTGATATTTTTCCCATCAATCTTTATTCCAGCTTGTGTTTCATCCAGCCCAGCATTTCACATGATGTACTCGGCATATAAGTTAAATAAGGAGGGGGACAATATACAACCTTGACATACTCCTTTCTCAATTTGGAACCACTCCATTGTTCCATGTCTGGTTATAAGTGTTGCTTCTTGACCTGCATACAGATTTCTCAAGAGGCAGATAATGTGGTCTGGTATTCCCATCTCTTGAAGAATTTTCCAGTTTGTTGGGATCCACACAGCCAAAGGCTTATACACAGTCAATGAAGCAAAGGTAAATGTTTTTCTGGAATTATCTTGCTTTTTCTGTGATCCAGTGGATGTTGGCAAAGATGGTGGAGTAGGAGGATATGTGTTCATCTTTTCCTGGAAAAATGCCAAAATTGCCACTAGTTGCTGAACAAACATCGACAGGAGAATGTTGGATTCCACTAAAAAAAGATAACCTGTGTCCAGTAGCAAAGGAGAAGCCCAACAAGATGATTGGAGGGGCACGATTGTGTCTAGAGTCAAACCTCATATCCACAAGAGATGCTTGGAAGGCAAAACAAGACGCTGTGCACACCAGGACCCGGGAAAGGAGCAGTGACCCCCACAGGAGACTGAGCCAGACCTGCCTTTGAGTGTCTGAGTTTCTCCTGCAGAGGCACTGGTCAGCAGTGGCCTGCTGAGGGGACAGGGGATCTGGCTGCAGCAGACCAGGAAGGTGAGGTGTGTGGTATAAGTCCTCTTGGAGGAGGTCGTCATTAGCCCCACCATAGAGCTGCTGAGCAGATGACCCAGAAACTGGAGAACAATTATACCAAAGAAGTTCTCACACTGATGCAAAATTTCTAGGGCCCCCCAAATAGGGTGTTTTCTAGTGAATTGGCTTTTTGCATCAAGTAGCCAAAGTATTGGAGATTCAACTCTAGCATCAGTCCTTCCAATGAATATTCAGGGTTGATTTCCTTTAGGATCGACTGGTTTGATCTCCTTGTTGTCCAAGGGATTCTCAAGAGTCTTTCCGAGCACAACTCAAAAGCATCAATTTAATTCAATCAAATCAATTAGAGCCATAGGAATATTTTATCAATTTTCTGGAAAATTGTCCCCATCTTCCTAGTTGCTTTGACTATGGATATCAGGCCACAGTGTTCTGAGATGAATTCCCAAAATACCCATGGACCCTCATCAGAACAGTACTTCCAGTGCAGTTAAAGCTTGGGTTCTGAGGTTGCCAAGCAACAAGTCATGTACCTGGCATGGTAGTTAGCTTCCTGGAAACATTAGCAGAAGCAACTCAGACATGCTTGACTCTGCAGGTGTGTCCAGGTCTGGATTCCAAGTTATTTCCTGACATTAGATCAAATTGTGATAAGAATCTTCAGAACACACAGCCTATCGGTCATCATATTCATTCCATTTAAAAGCAACAATGGGTTGGGTGAAAAAACAAAACCCTTTAAAATAAGAAAATAAACAGTGATTACTGTTAAGAAATCACCTGCTCTTCTCCATGCTGCTTCTGACCTCCGTGTGCCAGCCTCTTTTGTCTTTTTTTCCACTTCCCAAAGTCAATGCATTGATCAAGCAGCAAGTCTTACAATTCTACCATGACAGGCAAACATGTTGAAACTTCATCTTTAGCATCAACACCAGTCCAGCATCAGACAGGCATATTTTTATCAGGTGCTTAGAGGTTAAAAGTCTTGTTTTTAATACAGTTACTATGCTCTAAAGATTTTACTATTCTTTGAGAAAGTAAAGATTTTGGAACTTTTTACTCTCTTGATGGTAATTAGGAATTTGAGGAAGGGGAGGGATGAACAGGCAGGATGCAGTTAGATATTTAGGGCACTGAAATTTTCTGTATGATGCCATATTTATCATATATATATGATAAATATATATATGAGATATATATATATATCTCATTACACATTTGTCAAAACCCATAGGATGTACAATTCCAAGAATGAACCCCTAATGTAAGCTATGGGCTTTGAGTAACGATGACCCTAACTCTAACCCTTCCCCTAGCCCCATCCTGGTGTAGAGTCACTGACTTTTATAATTGCACTATTATTAGTAGTGGCGTGAAACGTTGGTAGTGGGGAAGGCTATAAGACATGGGGCAGGAGATTTAGAAGAGCCTGTCTACTTTCTAGTTAGTTTTGCTGTGGACCTAAAATACTCTAAAAATAAAACTTATTTTTTAAAATAAATAAGTGTTGATGCAATGTGTCTCTAGCTATGAAGAGAGGCAAATCAAGATAAGAAGTACCAATGGGAAGGCTGTTTCAGAGAAGGTGGCCAGGGAAAGGATCTGAAAGGAGAGGCCAAAGGCTCAGACACCTGTAGGAACTGAGTGAGCCACAGGGATACTCGAGGGAAGAATGTTCCAGGCAAGTACAATCACAAAAGATAAATAGCAAAGAAAATAGTCCTGCATTTCTATTTGAGACTATTAACAAAGTAGAGTATATGAAACAACAGACAATAAAACAGATGAGGAAAAAAATCTCAAACCTCTGAATACTTTTAAAAGTACTGCCTAGCTAATCTACCTTTTATTTTTGCCAATGGATACCTATTAGGGACAGTCGTTTTCTTGAAAGTTATGCTTAGACATACTGATCCCATCAACTTTTACGTAATGACTCCTAAGTTACCAGTCACTGTCTTTCCTTGTTGATCCCTTTGTCACCACTTACCTGCTGTATTGCAGTTTCTTTCTTCATGGTCCCATGGACTTTCCACTCACCTGTACTGATACAATCTCTCTTAATCTACAGTAACTTTGCCTGTGGGAAAGACATATACAATGTTTGCTAAACTTAACACTAAAATTTACTGTTATCCATCATAATGAGCCAAATATCTCACTGCATGATGGATTCTATGAAAAAACATGTAATTAAAGATCCAAAATTTGGGACTAAAGCAAAACATTGACTATGTAAAAGTTTAATATCATACTGGAATGGGTTGTCCAACATTTGGGGATTTTATGTTCAACATAAGGTTAACTATCAATCATGGCCCAAATATAACTCCATAAATCTAGAGGTTAACTTGTGATAAGACAAGGTGATTTTTTTTTTTGTAACTAGGAAAGATAACTTAAACCCATGATTTTAATGAAATATAAGATGTGAAAGTTTATTTTAAATCCAATGTAAAAGAATCTCAGGTCAGTATTTTACTTTACTTCATTGACTATATAAAATCCCATTTCTTTTATGTATTTCTGAATCTTTTTTTTTTTCAAATCACTGGTTTCCTCATTAAAGAATTAAATTAAAATGTTGACAAATGATCACTGTTTATTTACATAAAAATTACATTTTTAATATTTTGAGAATAAGCTTTGACACATGATTGATTTTATGATATCAGATTCAACTAGCTAAGACCAGAATTAAATATAGCTTTCTTATATAAATTCTGAATATTATCTATGTGTGAAACTGTTCCACAGATGTATTCAAACACATCTACAATCACACTTGCAAAATATTCTTTGGGGAGTTATAAATGCTTTGAAAATCAATTTTGCTTAATTTGATTTAGGATTTCCTAGCAAACACGAATTCTAAATAGGATTTCAAAGATGGGAAAGTTTGATTTAGAACATTTATATTTGGGTAGCATTTGTGTGTAATATTTTGACTGCTTTGTATGAAACTTCAGTAAAGAGGCTGAGTAATGAGTACCTTTAGCTACCATGAAAGAAGAGGATAAAGTGTTTTTCATTATTGACGCAAAATATACAGTAACCTGAAGCATCGAGATGCTGGTAGCAAACTTGTAATTTTAAAGTGAACAAAACCATGGTCGAAATTACTTATAGACTCTGTGGGAGAGGGAGAGGTTGGGATGATTTGGGAGAATGGCATTGAAACATGTAAAATATCATATAATAAATGAATCTCCAGTCCAGGTTCGATGCAGGATACAGGATGCTTGGGGCTGGTGCACTGGGATGACCCAGAGGGATGGTAAGGAGAGGGAGGTGGGAGGGGGTTCAGGATGGGGAACACGTGTACACCCATGGCAGATTCATGTTGATGTATGGAAAACCAATACAATTTTGTAAAGTAAAAAATAAAATAAAATAATTAAAAAAAAGATAATTGTTTTAGACAGACCAGAAATAAGAAAACCTGGAACTTTTTCAAAAAGGCTACATAATTCCTTGAAAGCAGAGGTCTTATTATTACATGTTGTAGCATGATGCTACTCACATTTCAAGGTGCTCAGTAAATTCTTGAAGTTATTTAAGGTGAATTGGCATCAACATTAATTACGAATTTGCTAGTGGGAATTAAAACATAAGAATCAATCAAGACAGAACCCAATAAATTATGGAAACAGCAAAACTGTACCAATAAACTAGGTTCTGAACATCATGGTAGTGAGTATGAATATTGGAGCTAGACTTCCTGGGTTCAAATTCTAGCTTAATCTAGTATTAGTGTCAGGACCCTGGATAAATTATTTAAACCCTCTAAGTCTCATTTTCCTCATCTGTAAAATGAGGTTAATTCCACCAGTTTTACTGAGTAAGGGAGGTGGGAGGGGGTTCAGGATGGGGAACACGTGTACACCCATGGCAGATTCATGTTGATGTATGGAAAACCAATACAATTTTGTAAAGTAAAAAATAAAATAAAATAATTAAAAAAAAGATAATTGTTTTAGACAGACCAGAAATAAGAAAACCTGGAACTTTTTCAAAAAGGCTACATAATTCCTTGAAAGCAGAGGTCTTATTATTACATGTTGTAGCATGATGCTACTCACATTTCAAGGTGCTCAGTAAATTCTTGAAGTTATTTAAGGTGAATTGGCATCAACATTAATTACGAATTTGCTAGTGGGAATTAAAACATAAGAATCAATCAAGACAGAACCCAATAAATTATGGAAACAGCAAAACTGTACCAATAAACTAGGTTCTGAACATCATGGTAGTGAGTATGAATATTGGAGCTAGACTTCCTGGGTTCAAATTCTAGCTTAATCTAGTATTAGTGTCAGGACCCTGGATAAATTATTTAAACCCTCTAAGTCTCATTTTCCTCATCTGTAAAATGAGGTTAATTCCACCAGTTTTACTGAGTTGTAAAGATTAAACTAGTTGACAATAGAACCTAAAAGAATTCCCAGCCCAAAATGCATGCTATGCTTGTCTTAACTACCATTATTTTGAGTATACATGAGAGACTTTTGTTAAAGTAATTTCAGGGTCAGATGATACTGTTGCTTCTAGTGGTTCATAAGTTAAATAAAACAAAGTTTATGAAATATACAAAGTTTTCCTGGTTTGGTGACAATATGATGTTCCTAAGAAATTGTCTGTTAGATTTTTAACTGATGAACAATTTTGAACACATTTAATCCAGATTTATAAACTTAGAAAGTCATGAGAGAAAGGATTCTTAGAAACTGTTGATCTACTCTTGAGTTTGTCCCAAAATCACTAGTAGGTTGCTTAATAATACAGACATCTGGTTAATCTCCAAAATCAACTGACTTAGAGATTACACAGAAATATCTTCTTCAGATTATTCTGATGCTATTAAAATGTGGGAAATGCTAATCTATCGTCCAATTACCTCCTTTTACACGTTGAAATTTACACATTTACACATTGAGATTCACATTGGAATGTGAAGTCAAGTGGGCCTTAGGAAGCATCACTATGAACAAAGCTAGTGGAGGTGATGGAATTATTGTGAAATTATTTGTTCTAGTTCTCTGAAAAATACCATTGGTAGCTTGATAGGGATTGCATTAAATCTATAGATTGCTTTGGATAGTATAATCATTTTCACTATATTGATTCTTCCAATCCATGAACACAGTATATTTCTCCGTCTATTTGTGTCTTTGATTTCTTTCACCAGTGTTTTATACTTTTCTATATATAGGTCTTTTGTTTAATTATAGTACATGACTGTGTGACTGAACTGTACTGAACTGAACTGATAGTATAGTATAGTATAGTATAGTATAGTGAAGTCACCCAGTTGTGTCCAACTCTTTGCGACCCTATGGACTGTAGCCTACCAGGCTTCTCTGCCCATGTTTCTTTAAGTAGATATATTCCTAAGTATTTTATTCTTTTTGTTGCAATGGTGAATTGTTTCCTTAATTTCTCTTTCTGTTTTCTCATTGTTACTGTATAGGAATGCAAGGGATTTCTCTGTGTTAATTTTATATCCTGCAACTTTGATATAGTCACTGATTAGCTCTAGCAATTTTCTGGTGGAGTCTTTAGGGTTTTCCTTTGATGTAGAGGATCAAAAATGCAAGAGAATCCCAGAAAAACATCTATTTCTGCTTTATTGACTATGCCAAAGCCTTTGACAAATTGTTTCCTTAATTTCTCTTTCTGTTTTCTCATTGTTACTGTATAGGAATGCAAGGGATTTCTCTGTGTTAATTTTATATCCTGCAACTTTGATATAGTCACTGATTAGCTCTAGCAATTTTCTGGTGGAGTCTTTAGGGTTTTCCTTTGATGTAGAGGATCAAAAATGCAAGAGAATCCCAGAAAAACATCTATTTCTGCTTTATTGACTATGCCAAAGCCTTTGACTGTGTGGATCACAATAAACTGTAGAAAATTCTGTAGGAGATGGGAATACCAGACCACTTGATCTGCCTCTTGAGAAACCTGTATGCAGGTCAGGAAGCAACAGTTAGAACTGGACATGGAACAACAGACCGGTTCCAAATAGGAAAAGGAGTACGTCAAGGCTGTATATTGTCACCCTGCTTATTTAACTTCTATGCAGAGTACACCATGAGAAAGGCTGGGCTGGAAGAAGCACAAGCTGGAATCAAAATTGCTGGGAGAAATATCAGTAATCTCAGATATGCAAATGACACCACCCTTATGGCAGAAAGTGAAGGGGAACTAAAAAGCCTCTTGATGAAAGTGAAAGAGGAGAGTGAAAAAGTTGGTTTAAAGCTCAACATTTAGAAAACAAAGATCATGGCATCTGGGAAATAGATGGGGAAACAGTGGAAACAGTGTCAGACTTTATTCTGGGGCTCTCCAAAATCACTGCAGATGGTGACTGCAACCATGAAATTAAAAGACACTAACACCTTGAAAGGAAAGTTATGACTAACTTAGACAGCATATTCAAAAGCAGAGACATTGGTTTACCAACAGAGGTCCATCAGGTCAAGGCTATGGGTTTTCCAGTAGTCATGTATGGATGTGAGAGTTGGACTGTAAGAAAGCTGAGCACTGAAGAATTGATACTTTTGAACTGTGGTGTTGGAGAAGACTCTTGAGAGTCCCTTGGACTGCAAGGAGATCCAACCAGTCCATTCTAAAGGAGATCAGACCTGGGTGTTCTTTGGAAGGAATGATGCTAAAGCTGAAACTCCAGTACTTTGGCCACCTCATGCGAAGAGTTGACTTATTGGAAAAGACTCTGATGCTGGGGGATATTTGGGGCAGGAGGAGAAGGGGACAACAGAGGATGAGATGGCTGGATGGCATCACTGACTCTATGGGCATGAGTTTGAGTGAACTCCAGGAGTTGGCGATGGACAGGAAGGCCTCAGTTCAGTTCAGTCACTCAATCGTGTCTGACACTCTGCGACCCCATGAATCGCAGCACGCCAGGCCTCCCTGTTCATCACCAACTCCCAGACTTCACTCAGACTTGCGTCCATCGAGTCAGTGATGCCATCCAGCCATCTCATCCTCTGTCATCCCTCTCTCCTCCTTCCTCCAATCCCTCCCAGCTTCAGAGTCTTCTCCAATGAGTCAACACTTCGCATGAGGTGGCCAAACTACTGGAGTTTCAGCCTCAGCATCA
>SJYX01020665.1:224190-237666 GCA_006410675.1 Oreotragus oreotragus
CAGTTGTGTCCAACTCTTTGCGACCCTATGGACTGTAGCCTACCAGGCTTCTCTGCCCATGTTTCTTTAAGTAGATATATTCCTAAGTATTTTATTCTTTTTGTTGCAATGGTGAATTGTTTCCTTAATTTCTCTTTCTGTTTTCTCATTGTTACTGTATAGGAATGCAAGGGATTTCTCTGTGTTAATTTTATATCCTGCAACTTTGATATAGTCACTGATTAGCTCTAGCAATTTTCTGGTGGAGTCTTTAGGGTTTTCCTTTGATGTAGAGGATCAAAAATGCAAGAGAATCCCAGAAAAACATCTATTTCTGCTTTATTGACTATGCCAAAGCCTTTGACTGTGTGGATCACAATAAACTGTAGAAAATTCTGTAGGAGATGGGAATACCAGACCACTTGATCTGCCTCTTGAGAAACCTGTATGCAGGTCAGGAAGCAACAGTTAGAACTGGACATGGAACAACAGACCGGTTCCAAATAGGAAAAGGAGTACGTCAAGGCTGTATATTGTCACCCTGCTTATTTAACTTCTATGCAGAGTACACCATGAGAAAGGCTGGGCTGGAAGAAGCACAAGCTGGAATCAAAATTGCTGGGAGAAATATCAGTAATCTCAGATATGCAAATGACACCACCCTTATGGCAGAAAGTGAAGGGGAACTAAAAAGCCTCTTGATGAAAGTGAAAGAGGAGAGTGAAAAAGTTGGTTTAAAGCTCAACATTTAGAAAACAAAGATCATGGCATCTGGGAAATAGATGGGGAAACAGTGGAAACAGTGTCAGACTTTATTCTGGGGCTCTCCAAAATCACTGCAGATGGTGACTGCAACCATGAAATTAAAAGACACTAACACCTTGAAAGGAAAGTTATGACTAACTTAGACAGCATATTCAAAAGCAGAGACATTGGTTTACCAACAGAGGTCCATCAGGTCAAGGCTATGGGTTTTCCAGTAGTCATGTATGGATGTGAGAGTTGGACTGTAAGAAAGCTGAGCACTGAAGAATTGATACTTTTGAACTGTGGTGTTGGAGAAGACTCTTGAGAGTCCCTTGGACTGCAAGGAGATCCAACCAGTCCATTCTAAAGGAGATCAGACCTGGGTGTTCTTTGGAAGGAATGATGCTAAAGCTGAAACTCCAGTACTTTGGCCACCTCATGCGAAGAGTTGACTTATTGGAAAAGACTCTGATGCTGGGGGATATTTGGGGCAGGAGGAGAAGGGGACAACAGAGGATGAGATGGCTGGATGGCATCACTGACTCTATGGGCATGAGTTTGAGTGAACTCCAGGAGTTGGCGATGGACAGGAAGGCCTCAGTTCAGTTCAGTCACTCAATCGTGTCTGACACTCTGCGACCCCATGAATCGCAGCACGCCAGGCCTCCCTGTTCATCACCAACTCCCAGACTTCACTCAGACTTGCGTCCATCGAGTCAGTGATGCCATCCAGCCATCTCATCCTCTGTCATCCCTCTCTCCTCCTTCCTCCAATCCCTCCCAGCTTCAGAGTCTTCTCCAATGAGTCAACACTTCGCATGAGGTGGCCAAACTACTGGAGTTTCAGCCTCAGCATCATTCCCTCCAAAGAAATCCCAGGACTGATTTCCTTTAGGATGGACTGGTTGAATCTCCTTGCAGTCCAAGGGACTCTCAAGAGTCTTCTCCAACACCACAGTTCAAAAGCATTAATTCTTCAGTGCTCAGCTTTCTTCTTTCCCAATCTTGATTCCTTTTATTTCTTTTTCTGCTCTGATTGCTGTGGCCAAAACTTCCAGAACTATGTGGAATAGAAGTGGTGAGAGTGGGCACCCTTGTCTTGTTCCTGACTTTAGGTGAATTGTTTTCAATATTTCCCCATTGAGGATAATGTTTGCTGAGAGTTTGTCATATATGGCTCTTGATCCCACTTCCTACTGATCTTTCTACCACCTTGCCCCTTCAAGTTGATGCCTGGAATCAACTTCAAGGCATTCTCCAGGTACTCGTCTTCAGTGATGGGATTCCTGTCTAACTCCAGCTCCAGCATGCAATCCCACACAGTCCAGATTAAGTCTGAAAAGAAACTCTCAAATTCAGTTGAGTCCGATACTTTGTTGGAGCTGGGAGGTGATTTGGTTCTGATAAGTTCTGTTAATTCAGTCACATAGCTGAGATCTTAGCTAATGAATAAATAGCACTCTCCAACATAATTTCCAGATCTCAGCCCAAAACAAGTTTTATGAATATTCCCTTTTCAATGGCACCCCACCCCAGTACTCTTGCCTGGAAAATCCAATGGACAGAGGAGCTTGGTGGGCTGCAGTCCATGGGGTCGCTAAGAGTCGGACAGACTGAGCGACTTCACTTTCACTTTTCTCTTTCATGCATTGGAGAAGGAAATGGCAACCCACTCCAGTGTTCTTGCCTGGAGAATCCCAGGGAGGGGGAGCCTGGTGGGCTGCCGTCTATGGGGTCACACAGAGTCGGACACGACTAAAGTGACTTAGCAGCTTAGCAATAGCAGCCCCATTTTACTATCTCATCTGCCAACAGAATGGAGTCATGGAAAAGAAGCATGGTGGTTGATGGTGTTCATCCTGTTGCAGACAAAGCTGATGCTCAGGAACTTGGCCAGGGCAAAGATCCATGTGTCATTCTTGGAGTTCCCCTAGAAACTATAAGCAAATAAGGAGACACTTATTTGCTTGCTTGGATATAAAATTTCATATTATACTCCTTGCCTTAGAGAGAGGGCATTGAAGAGGTTCAGGTATACCTGGAAACATAATCTTATTGGAGATTTTTACATTCATCCAAGAGGATAAGCTGCCAGGCATGGAATCAAGTGTTATATTATAAATGGCAAAGGTAAGTAAGTAAATGTTAGTTGCTTAGTCGTGTTAGATGCTATGTGACCCCATGGACGGTAGCCTGTGAGGCTTCTCTGTCCATGGAATTCTCCAGGCAAGAATATTGGAGTGGGTAGCCATNATCCAAGAGGATAAGCTGCCAGGCATGGAATCAAGTGTTATATTATAAATGGCAAAGGTAAGTAAGTAAATGTTAGTTGCTTAGTCGTGTTAGATGCTATGTGACCCCATGGACGGTAGCCTGTGAGGCTTCTCTGTCCATGGAATTCTCCAGGCAAGAATATTGGAGTGGGTAGCCATTCTCTTCTCCAGGAAATCTTCTGGACCCAGGGATTGAACCTGGGTCTCCTGCATTGCAGGTGGATTCTTTACTGTCTGAGATACCAGGAAAGCCCAAACCGGAAAAAATACTCTGCATTCAGAGCAGTAGTGCTTATGTCTGGCTGTCATATGATGGTATTATGAAATAAATAGCTGGAATTTAAAGAATTGACAGATCATGGATTTGTGAAGTTATAGAAATCATGCAGGTGGAAGGACCCACAGAAGCCAATCACAATTGCTAGAAAGTGTGCTCAGGTAAAAGTATTACATGGTGATTTTATTTGACTGAAGGTCTTCCCTCATAGCTCAGGTGGTAAAGAATCTGCCTGCAATGCAGGAGACCTGGGTTCGATACCTGGGTCGGGAAGATCCTCTGGAGAAGGAAATGGCAACCCACTCCAGTATTCTTGCCTGGAGAATCCCATGGACAGAGGAGCCTGGCAGGCTGCAGTCCATGGGGTCACAAGAGTCGGACACGACTTAGTGACTAAACCAAACCACCACCAGTGATTTCCTGTGTGGTAGTAGATGATGAGGCTAAAAACAAAATTCAGGGCAAATCAGGAGTGACCTTGGAATAGAATGTATGTATACACACACACAGTATCAGGGCTTCCCTCGTAGCTCAGTCTGTAAAGAATCTGCCTGCAATGCAGGAGACCCAGTTTCTTTTCCTGGGTCGGGAAGATCCCCTGGAGAAGGAAATGGTACCCCACTCTTGTATTCTTGCCTGGAGAATCCCATGGACAGAGGAGCCTGGAAGGCTACAGTCCATGTGGTTGCAAGAGTTGAACACGACTTATTTTCTAAATCAGCATATATACTATTAAGATACTTTGTACCAATGTGAGCAGCAAGTAGTTCTGCTATCAGTGTGCAGTTCAGTGTGCTTTGGTTCCTTGAAAAATACAGTTAGATAAAAAGAAAAGGGTCATTAAAATTAGTTTATTACGAATCAGTAAACCAACTTGAGTTGACACTAATGTGATTATTGAATACATTAAATCTGGATTTTTAAATTTAGAATTTCTGAATTTATGTACCAGCTTTTTTCTACAATGATGAAGGCCAAAGATTCAATGCTACTGCTTTCTTATATAGATGCAGGTTACAATAAATAAGTAGAAAAGTTTGATTACAACTAACACTGTAAAGACAAAGTTTCTAAAATTATCCCATTTACAAAGTTCTTGGTTAAAGTAGCACATGCTTCTAGATAAGTCAGTGACGAATTCATCTTCAGAACCTAAAATGTTCCTGGGATAGCTGACACTTTTCTGGAGATTTGAAAAATACATTATTCAGAGAAATCCTATGTTAATAGTTCCTACCTACACCCCCATCAACTCATCAACTCCACACACATCAACGACTAGATCCCATTGATTGAATGGGTTACAGCTTTCGTAAGGAAGTTTTCAGGAACCTGAGCAACTGGGATAGATTCTCACATTCTTTTCCTCTTGGTTCCCTGTACTGATAACACTGAATATTTATCTCCCCAGCTCAGCTCTGGGTCTTTAACTCACTGAGATATCTGTTACACTTCATGCCCAGGATTCAAATGCCCAATAAATATTTATTAACTTGTATGGGCTTCCCTGATAGCTCAGTTGCCAGAGAATCCACCTGCAATGCAGGAGACCCCGGTTTGATTTCTGGGTCAGAAAGATCCCCTGGAGAAGGGATAGGCTACCCACTCCAGTATTCTTGGGCTTCCCGTGTGGATCAGCTGGTAAAGAATCTGGCTAAAATGCAGGANTATTAACTTGTATGGGCTTCCCTGATAGCTCAGTTGCCAGAGAATCCACCTGCAATGCAGGAGACCCCGGTTTGATTTCTGGGTCAGAAAGATCCCCTGGAGAAGGGATAGGCTACCCACTCCAGTATTCTTGGGCTTCCCGTGTGGATCAGCTGGTAAAGAATCTGGCTAAAATGCAGGAGACCTGGGTTGGATCTCTGAGTTGGGAAGATACACTGGAGAAGGGAAAGGCTACCCACTCCAGTATTCTGGCCTGGAGAATTGCATGGACAATATAGTCCATGAGGTTGCAAAGAGTTGGACAGGACTGAGAGATTTTCACTGTATCTTTCATCCCAGTGTTAAAAATAATAAAGTTTATCCCTATCAACTGAAGTATATATTTTATCAAAGAATTAATTCAAGGAAAGAGAATTTGGCCTTATCATTCATAATAAGATTTGCAGTTTATAAGAACATGTCCTAAAATTTGAATTGAGGTGGAAAATTGAAATGTAAGTGGAGTCTCAAGCGTAAAGAAGATTCCCTGCCTCACCATCTCCACATTGCCAGACCCTCAGTGTCCAGAAGGACCAGGGTGTGGTTCTCCTTGGAGGGATGGTGCACATACAACATCCAGATGCCTTTGGTTTCAGACTGCACTGTGGAACCCGGAGGGAAATGTGCACAGAAAGACAAGAATGCAACACACAGTAAGAGCAATAGTCCAGATGGCTCAGGGGTTGCTTTGGGTGAACTTGTGTGCAGATGAATGCCTGCCTGGGAGGAAGATACTTTCATTTTAACAAGGACAGAACCTCTATACATATTCAGAACCTTCTGAAGGAACACTTTGTTTCCCCTATTCACCTCCTGCCATTAATGGCTCTAACTGTGTCACATTCTAGAAATAATGCAAACTGTATTAAACTTCCTATATTTATCTGACACGGAAGATCCCCCATACCCTCCATCCTTTCTGATGGATATTTAACAGTGAGAAGTACCAACAGGAGACTGGAAGTCAGGCTCCTGTCCCCCTTGCTTCCACCCTCATCAACCACGGTGCCCCAGTGTCTCTGTTCCTCTACCTTGGTCACATTTTTCCTTTTGCACCATCCATTATCTCTGATCTTTGATAATTCTGGAATTCACACATTGCTTGCCTTTTCACTCGAGACAAGTTATAAAAGCTACCTGGTCATTGTTTCTGCCACTTTCTGACTGCTCCATATCCTTCATTGAATCCCTCTGCTTGTGCCCTTGAACGTGTCCCCCCACCCCCACCTTTAAAAGTCTTCAGTTACCCTTTAAGTGGATTATCTGTGTACTTCCAGCACCTGGATTATACATCAGCTTTTGTCAGGTATTTTTCCTCTCCTTCCTCTCTGTATTTTCCTCATTTCTGTCCTTCTCTTCAAAAAAGGATGAATTCTTTGTTCATTGACTGAAGTGGGCATGTAACAGCAGGAAATTCAACAAGACCTGTGAGAATCATTTGCCCTTCTTTCTAAAGGTTTAAACCCACAGTGGAGAGGATGTGAGGTATATGTTGAAGAAGCTGCAGGCAATGGATCTTATCCATACTCCAAGATTTTGACTGTCTGCCATAGACAATGCTCCCTTCAACTGAGAATAGAAATTGATATGATCAAATACCTAGAGGAGCATGGTTCAGCATGGCTCAGGCCAATCAGCTGCCATGTCCTGTGTGTTCTGCTTAGTGTGGGTATACCACCTGAGATGATTTGTACCCCTCTACATCTAGATGGCATTTGACTTCTTGCTGATTAACACAGAGAAACCTGAGCTCCCAGTTTCACCAAGGAGAAAAGTCAAAGTGCTACTAGAGTTCACCACTGTCAGGTATTTGAGATAAAGAGCAAATAAAGAAGTCATCACAAGGAGAAAGAGAGAGCAGTGACCTGGTCCTGATTGTCCACCTAACTGGGCACAAGTTTAGTTTGTTTGGTTTTTGTTCTTCCTGTGATATGACTGGGGTTCAGTTTAGTTCGGTTCAGCTCATTTCAGTTGCTTAGTCATGTCCAGCTCTTTGTGACCCTATCGAGTGCAACACTCCAGGCCTCCCTGTCCATCCGGAACTTCCCTAGTTTACTCACTCATGTCCATTGATTCGGTGATGCCATCCTCAGCTCATCCCCTTCTCCTCCTGCCTTCAATGTTTTCCAGCATCAGGGTCTTTTCAAAGAGTCAGTTCTTCACATCAGTTCAGTTCAGTCACTCAGTTGTGTCCGACTATTTGCAACCCCATGAATTGCAGCACTCCAGGCCTCCCTGTCCATCACCAATTCCCGGAGTTCACTCAGACAAATGCCCATCAAGTTAGTGATGCCATCCAGCCATCTCATCCTCTGTCGTCCCCTTCTTCTCCTGCATCCAATCCCTCCCAGCATCAAAGTGCTTTCCAATGAGTCAACTCATCACATGAGGTGGCCAAAGTACTGGAGTTTCAGCTTTAACATCATTAATTCCAAAGAAATCCCAGGGTTGATCTCCTTCAGAATGGACTGGTTGGATCTCCTTGCAGTCCAAGGGATTCTCAAGAGTCTTCTCCAACACCACAGTTCAAAAACATCAATTCTTCAGTGCTCAGCTTTCTTCACAGTCCAACTCTCACATCCATACATGACTATGGAAAAATCATAGCTTTGACTAGACAGACTTTTGCTAACAAAGTAATGTCTCTGCTTTTTAAAATGTTGTCTGGGTTGGTCATAACTTTTCTCCCAAGGAATATTTATCTTTAAATATCATGGCTACAGTCACCATCTGCAGTGATTTCAGAGCCCAAAAAAATCAAATCTATCGATGTTTCCACTGTTTCCCCATCTATTTGTCATGAAGTGATGGGACTAGATGCCATGATCTTCATTTTCTGAATGTTGAGCTTTAAGCCAACTTTTTCACTCTCCTCTTTCATTTTCATCAAGAGGCTCTTTAGTTTTTCTTTGCCTTCTGCCATAAGGGTAGTGTCATCTGCATATCTGAGGTTATTGATGTTTCTCCTAGCAATCTTGATTCCAGCTTGTGCTTCATCTAGCCCAGCGTTTCTCATGATGTACTCTGTATATAAGTTAAATAAGCAGGGTGACAATATACAGCCTTGATGGACTCCTTTTCCTACTTGGAACCAGTCTATTGTTCCATGTCAAGTCTAACTGTTACTTCCTGACCTACAAACAGGTTTCTCAAAAGGCAGGTCAGATGGTCTGGTATTCTCTTTCAAAATTTTCCAGTTTGTTGTGATCCATACAGTCAAAGGCTTTGGCATAGTCAATAATGCAGAAATAGATGCTTTTCTGGAACCCTGTTGCTTTTTCAATAATCCAGTGAATGTTGGCAATTTGATCTCTGGTTCCTCTGTCTTTTCTAAATATAGCTTGAACATCTGGAAGTTCACATTTCACGTACTGTTGAAGCTTGGCTTGGAGAATTTTGAGCATTACTTTACTAGCATGTGAGATGAGTGCAATTTAGTGATAGTTTTGAGCATTCTTTGACATTGCCTTTCTTTGGGATTGGAATGAAAAGTGACCTTTTCCAGTCCTGTGGTCACTGCTGAGTTTTCCANAATTTTGAGCATTACTTTACTAGCATGTGAGATGAGTGCAATTTAGTGATAGTTTTGAGCATTCTTTGACATTGCCTTTCTTTGGGATTGGAATGAAAAGTGACCTTTTCCAGTCCTGTGGTCACTGCTGAGTTTTCCAAATTTGTTGGCATGTTGAGTGCAGCACTTTCACAGCATCAGTTTTCAGGATTTGAAATAGCTCAACTGGAATTGCATCACTTCCACTAGCTTTGTTCACAGTGATGCTTCCTAAGGCCCACTTGACTTTGCATTCCAGGACACCTGGCTCTAGGTGAGTGACCACACCATCATGGTTATTTTTTGTACAGTTCTTCTGTGTATTCTTGCCACCTCTTCTTAGTATCTTCTGCTTCTCTTAGGGCCATATCATTTCTGTCCTTTATTGTGCCCATCTTTGCATGAAAAATTCTCTTGGTGTCTCTAATTTTCTTGAAGAGATTGCCAGTCTTTCCCATTGTATTGTTTTCCTCTATTTCTTTGCACTGATCGCTGAGGAAGGCTTTTTTATCTCTCCTTGCTATTCTCTGCATTCAGATGGATATATCTTTCCTTTTCTCCTTTGCCTTTTGCGTCTTTTCTTTTCTCAGCTATTTGTCAATTTTGCCTTTTTTCATTTCTTTCTCATGGGGATGGTCCTGATCACTGCCTCCTGTACAATGTCATGAACCTTTGTCTCTAGTTCTTCAGGTACTCTTTCTATCAAATCTAGTCCCTTGAATCTATTTGTCAATTCCACTGTTAATTGTAAGGGATTTGATTTAGGTCATACCTGAATGGCGTAGTGGTTTTCCCTACTTTCTTAATTTTAAGTCTGAATTTGCTAATAAGGATTTCATGACCTGAGCCATAGTCAGCTCCTGGTCTTGTTTTTGTTGACTATATAGAGCTTCTCCATCTTTGGCTGCAAAGAATATAATTGATCTGATTTCAGTGTTGACCATTTGGTGATGTCCATGTGTAGAGTCTCCTCTTGTGTTGTTGGAAGAGGGTGTTTGCTATGACCAGTGCCTTTTCTTGGCAAAACTCTATTAGCCTTTGCCCTGCTTCATTCTGTACTCCAAGGCCAAACTTGCCTGTTACTCCAGGTATCTCTTGACATCCTACTTTTGCATTCCAGTCCCCTATAATGAAAAGGACCTTTTTCTGGGTGTTAGTTATAGAAGTTCTTGTAGGTCTTCATAGAACCATTCAACTTCAGCTTCTTCAGCATTACTGGTCAGGGTATAAACTTCGATTACCATGATATTGAATGGTTTGCCTTGGAAATGAACAGAGATCATTCTGTTGTTTTTGAAATTGCATCCAAGTACTGCATTTCGGACTATTTTCTTAGCTAGGAGGGCTACTCCATTTCTTTTATGGGATTCTTGTCCACAGTAGTAGATATAATGGTCATCTGAGTTAAATTCACCCATTTTAGTCCATTTTAGTTACCTGATTCCTAAAATGTTGATGGTCAATCTTGTCATCTCCTGTTTGACGACTTCCTATTTAACTTGATTGATGAACCTAACATTCCAGGTTTCTATACAATATTGCTCTTTATGGCATCAGACTTTACTGCCATCAACAGTCACATCCACAACTGGATGTTGTTTTTGCTTTGACTCTGTCTCTTCATTCTTTCTGGAATTATTTCTCCACTGATGTCCATTAGCATATTGGGCACCTGTCGACCTGGGGAGTTCATCTTTCAGTGTCCTATCTTTTTGCCTTTTCATAGTGTTCATGGGGTTCTCAAGGCAAGAATACTGAAGTGGTTTGTCATTCTCTTCTCCAGGGGACCACGTTTTTACAGAACTCTCCACCATGACCTCTCTGTCTTAGGTCAACCTACACGGCATGGCTCATAGTTTCATTGAGTTAGACAAGGCTGCGGTCCATGTGATCAGATTGGTTAGTTTTCTGTGATTGCGGTTTTCATTCTGTCTTCCCTCTGATGGAGAAGAACAAGAGGATTATGGGAGTTTCCTGATGGGAGAGACTGACTGAGGGGGAAACTGGGTCTTGTTCTGATGGGTGGGGCCATGCTCAGTAAATCTTTAATCAAATGACTGAGGTGGGGAGTCACAATTCAGGTGTTTTAAAACTTGAATAAGTTAAGGACTTCCTCATTAAGGGAATTCTCATTACATGATATTATCTCATGAAGAGTAAAAAACAGTGTTGTCAAAATTCCTTCACTGATAAAGTTTCCTTAGAGTTCTCAAACCTTTTATCCCTCCTAAACTGACCTACTAATTAACTAACCTTGACAAAGGAAATTGTTCTCCCTTGATTGGTAGTCAAGAGTTCTTATAAAAGGAAAACAGAGATTAAATATTTTGTGTGAAGCCAATGGGAGATTGCAAAGCAAATATGAGAGAAGAGAAAGGCAGAATAAAGAGACTGGGAGAGACTTACAGACACAGCAGTAAAGCAAGGGTCCATGGAGAGACAGTGATATAATCCTAGGGATCTTTAGAGTTTAATGGACTGAGGTTCTGGCCCCTAATTGTGATGAGCCACTAAGACACAGAGGAAGACGTTAGGAAAGAAATGGTGAGTGACTTTCTTAGACAGAAATGCTGAAGGAGATATAAGCAGATTGTCCTAAAAATTAGTAAGAAGAAGAGAAGTATCTTGTTAGGAAAAAATCAACTTATTGAAATAGCAAATGCAAATAGCAAATAAATATATGATAGGGTACTCAAATACAAGATCCGGAAGTCATCTATCATGGTGCACATCAGGCTTCTGTTTGTAGAAACTGTACATCAATTCGCTATTATTTGTATGTTTCTAAAAAGGTAAGTATTCACCTTGGTGTGCTAAGGCCTGTACAGGTAAATTATATACATTACCTCATGTATCCTTAATGAACCCTAAAGCAACTGTCCATGGGAGGCATGCAGTGAATAGAATGAGATCCCAAAGCACTGATGATGGAGCCTTGAGAACACACGCATTTGAGGGATATTAGGGGCAGAAGGGACATGAAGGGGATCAGGAGTGACCAGACACCATCTCTGGAGATCCAGAATGATTTGATCACTCAGTAATTGCACAAATATTTATTGAGAACCTACCTTGTGCTGGACACTGTCCTAGGCACTCAGAAGCAAGCAGTGAACAAAACGGAGACAAATCCCTGCGTTGTGGAGCTCTCTTCTAGTGGAGGAGGCAGATAATATAGAATGTGAAAAAACTAAATACACATATGTTTACTAGAGAATGATAAATGCTAAGAAAGAAGTGAGCAGGGGATGGTGTTCAGTATATTGGGGGTTGAATTTACATAGAGTTTCATCGGGGAAGAATTGAAGACATAGCAAAAATGAATGTGATCAGTGTTCTCAGTGAGAACAGATGCAGGGAATCAGTGGGAGTAGGAACAGGCTGGAGGAGAAGTGACTGTGAGAGAAAGAAATTGAGATAAAGGTAGCCATTCTCTTTCAAATGTAACAGGACCATAGCAGTGTGAAGTACCTAACAAAATTATACATGTAAAAATTATTTTATTATCTGAAATTACAAGACGCTTTTCTCTTTATTATTATTATTTGAACTGAAAGGGAAGAGAGGCAAAGAACCAGTACTCTAGGGTATACCTAGAGTATGTCAGAGTCTCCCATCTGGACCAAGCTCTCCTAAAAATTTTATCATCAACGTGATTGGGTGTTTCATGATCTCAAAAGACAGACAGCAGTCAGAGACATTTAACCATAATATTGTTTTCTAAAAAACAATACTAAAGACGAGATTACCACATGTTATCAAACTTAGGTAACTGTGTGATGACTGGGAAGATTAATTTCTGTGGACCTCAGGTTTCTCTTTTGTAAAATGGTGACACAAAGAGTAAAGCCCATCTGTCATTAGGGTCATTCAGTTCAGTTTAGTCGCTCAGGCGTGTTTGATTCTTTGCGACCCCATGAATCACAGCACCCCAGGCCACCCTGTCCATCATCAACTCCCGGAGTTCACTCAGACTCACGTTCATCGAGTCAGTGATGCCATCCAGCCATCTCATCCTCTGTCATCCCCTTCTCCTCCTGCCCCCAATCCCTCCCAGCATGTCTTTTCCAATCAGTCAACTTATCGCATGAGGTGGTCAAAGTACTGAAGTTTCAGCTTTGGCATCATTCCTTCCAAAGAAATTCCAGGGTTGATCTCCTTCAGAATGGACTGGTTGGATCTCCTTGCACTCCAAGGGACTCTCAAAAGTCTTATTCAACACCACAGTTCAAAAGCATCAATTCTTCGGTGCTCAGCTTTCTTCACAGTCCACCTCTCACATCCATACATGATTACTGGAAAAACCATAGCCTTGATTAGACGGACCTTTGTTGGCAAAGTAATCTCTGTTTTTGAATATGCTATCTAAGTTCTTATAACTTTTCTTCCAAGGAGTAAGCATCTTTTAATTTCATGGCTGCAGTCACCATCTGCAGTGATTTTGGAGCCCCCCCCCAAAAAAAATCTAAGACTATTTCCACTGTTTCTCCACCTAGTTCCCATGAAGTGATGGGACCAGATGCCATGATCTTCGTTTTCTGAATATTGAGCTTTAAGCCAACTTTTTCACTCTCCTCTTTTACTTTCATCAAGAGGCTTTTTAGTTCCTCTTCACTTTCTGCCATAAGGGTGGTGTCATCTGCATATCTGAGGTTATTGATGTTTCTCCTGGCAATCTTGATTCCAGCTTGTGTTTCTTCCAATCCAGCGTTTCTCATGATGTACTCTGCATATAAGTTAAATAAGCAGGGAGACAATATACAGCCTTGACGTACTCCTTTTCCTCTTTGGAACCAGTCTGTTGTTCCATGTCCAGTTCTAACTGTTGCTTCCTGGCCTGCATACAGATTTCTCAAGAGGCAGGTCAGGTGGTCTGGTGTTCCCATCTCTCTCAGAATTTTCCACAGTTTATTGTGATCCACACAGTCAAAGGCTTTGGCATA
>SJYX01020666.1:0-21354 GCA_006410675.1 Oreotragus oreotragus
GAGCTTGGCCCGCACGTTGCAGTGGGGTGAGGCGAGGTTCAGCCCGGGCCTCCTCGGCTGAGCCAGCTGGCTGCAGGATGCCAGGCCAGAATCCCCCGCCACACACAACCCCCTCCCCGTCTCTGCCACAAACCAGCAGGGTGCGGACAGGAGGGAGGCTGCAGGGAGCTTGAGAGCTTCGAGGTGCGTGGATCCAGCTGCAACCTTCTCACCTCTAGCGGAGGTGTTGCCTCCGGAAAGGCCAAGTGGAGAGCTGACCTTTTTTCTCCAGTTTTAAAGCTGGGTGCTCCGAGGATGCCAGCTCAGATGCCAAGCTGCGGGTGGTGTGGGGGGACCAGCCACCGTTGGAACTTTGGGAAATTGCAGGCATTTCCCCTTGCGCCAGATTGACCCCTGACTTGGACAGTCTCCAAGACACTCCCCGCCTCCCAACTATTCTGTCCCAGCTATGGGTCTCTCCACCTAGTGTCTTAGGTAGAAGCCCCCCTTCCCCCATCTTGCTCAGTTACTTCTCATTGTGGAGGCAATATTGTCACATGCAATTCTCCAAGGGAAATTTCTCTCCAAAATATTGATATTCTTGCCGCTCACAATCCCTGACACATCCCCAAACAGGATCATCTCAAGATAAGCAGTTAAGATGAAATTTATCACCTTCAGTGATGATGATTCTTTGAAGGGAAAGGTATTAAGCGAGCTATGCCTTTTAAATTAAAGGATTACAAGACTGTAATGGAAGTTTGTTTAAATGCATGTTTATTTCTAACTTGGTGTGTCTGAGGATACCCGGCATGTATGTGTGTGTGTCTATCTTCTTTAGTAACAGCAAAAGGCAGACAAGGAGATGGAGACATATGTGTGTGCATACCAAACATAGCACTATGACACAGAATCCAACTTGCTTTCTCTAGCAGCCTGGCTAGAGGGTTGGGGCTAAGCTGCTTTCTTCAGTGTTTTTTGGTTTAATATGGGATAGGCTGAATAAGTATAAAGGCATAGATTAACTAGCCAAGCTAAAGCTAAACAGCCTCAAGCCCCAGGCTGGTGGGAATGTCACTCTATTTCCTAGCCCTGTGTTTTGACTCACTCCAGGGTAGCTGTGGTGTGGGGAGGGTTGAAGTCTGGGAGGGTGAAGCAATGCTCCCAGCAGCTCTTTACAGGGGAATCACTGCCGGGAGCCAGCGGCCTGCGAAAGTTTATTATTGTTGGGGAGTGCACAGTGAGCTCACTGTTTTGCAGAAACAGAAATCTGACTGCTTTTGAGATGAAAGAGGGGCTCCCTAGGGCTCTTCCTTCCCCCTTTCTTCCTATTCTTAAAAATTCACCTTCTTTTGCACCCTAGGACCCCAGAATGAGTGGGAAATCAGGGTGCTGGGGAGGGCTGAATGGGGGAAAACAGGTTCTGAAGGTCAAGTGTCAAAATCAAAATACTTGTTGCTTCAACTGAACTTTTTTTTTACAATTAGTAGTAATAGTAGTGATAAAAGTAGGGATCCTTATGTTCTATGTAATTTACAAAGTATTTTTATACGTTTATCAGCAATAGTACCATCAATATCGATACCAATAATAGCCAACAATTACTCAGGGCTTCCTGTATACCTGACACTGTTCTACACACTGTGGCATATTTATGCTACAGCCTCTGGCAGTGGCAGGTCCACAGTTTCTATGGAAGAAGTCAACGGCACAATCTATTTGGAAGGGGAGGGTGGGGGGCAGTTATGAAGATGTATTTGCATAGCACTTTACATGAGAATTGTTATGTAACAAACTGGGGATGGGGGGCGGGCTGATGGAAATTTTGAGCACTCCAAAATACCACTGATAACCTAAACTTGTCAAAGGCAGCATTCAAAACAGATTTACAGTATTCAGATCCCAGTTCTGTCTCTCATGGGTGTGTGACCTTGGACAAGTTATTTAACCTCCTTGTTTTCTGAGCTTGTAGAACACAGTTAGTAATAGAATCTACCTTGTAGATAATATTGAAGGTTTAATGATAGTGTAAGTAAGCCACCTAACTGTCTGACCCACAGCAAGTCAAAATGAGTTATAACAAGAAATACAATGACAGTTCAGACATTCCTAATTAAGTTGGGAGCTCGGATCCCATTTTACAGATGGAAAACAGAGGTTATGTTAGGCTAAGTAATAGCTCAAGGTCACAAAGCCAGTAAGAGAAAATTCTAAGTGTGTCAGACTCCAGAATCTGAAATTCCATTACATGGCCACCCTTCTTGCCCAGGACTACCTTAGTCTTCATGGAAAAAACCAATACTTGAAAGAATCAGTGGAAATGCCCCTTTGACCAACATATCTGTTCCGCAATAAACACTAATGATGAGACGTGATCTTGTAACCGAAAAGAAATCATGACCTTGCTCAGCCTTCTAGGGCCCTATGGAATGACATCACAGCACAGAGAAAAGAATTTTGAAAAACGGCGGCGGTGTTTTACAAAGCTCTATCGATATTATTAAATGGCTGTCCCCATCTTCTTTTTATCAAACCGGGGAAAACCACTCACCTGTCTGGCCTCTCCAGCACCTCCCTCTCCCTGCCCCCCAACTGCAGCTGTGCGCAGCCAGTAGACTGTTTTCCTTAAAGGCCTCCAGGGGTGCTCGTAGCTTCTTTAGACATTCAGCCAAAATTTTTAGAGTGCGGCTTGGGGGGAGGGGTGTCTCACCCTGATTTCATTTTAGCTCCGTCGCTGAAGCTCATGTTCCTAGACCAGGGCACAAAAACAAAAGCAAAAAGGCAGTTTCTGGAAAACTGGAGAACAGCTAGTTTTGCAGGTGCTTCAGCATCAGGGGTAGTAATGAGTATAACATTCATCCGGGGGCGGGGCGTGGATGGGGGGAAAGAGGTTTGATTGCAGATGAAATATGCAAATTTTATATTATGAAATTCACAGCAAAAAAAATCTTGAGACAGGACACATTTAAATTCGCTGCCCCCAGGGTGGGGCGGGGATGGGGTGGGGAGCGGGATCGGAAGCGACGCTCGTGGTTTTGAAAAGCGTTTTAAACTTGGGAAAGCCAGGCGGGGAAAGGAAAGGTCATAGTCTGTTTTAATTTCCAACCCCCGCCTCCCCGCTCCAGCCCTGGACTTCCAGCATCAGCTCGCCGGGCCTCAGCTGTTGTACACACACGCGCGCGCGCACACACACACACACACACACACACACAAGCACGCACGCATGCAAGGCCAGTGGGGGAGGGGAGGGCGGAGGCACGGAGGAGGGGCCAACTGGGAGGAATCTGGGCGGCCTGCCGCGCATGCGCTTTTCCGAGCAACAAGTGGGCTCCACGGAGGAAGTGTAAAGGGGAGGGGCGGCGCGGGAGAGGGGGAGAACTGGTGCAGAGCGTGGTGGTGACGTCAGCGCTCCGCCCGGGCGGCATCCCGCGCGGCCAAGCCCGGGACAGCGCGAGCCGCAGCGCGAGCGGGAGCGCCGCGCCGCGCCTCCGGAACGTAGAGTTTTAACAATCACAACCCCACATTCCGGGAGAGCGCTAGCTGGGAAAGGGATGCGACCCGGGCCGAGGCGCCGCGCGAGCGCCCTGCAGCCAACGTGAGCGCCGCCAGCTGCGGGGGGCCCCCCGGCGCCGCCGGCCAGGCCCGGGGAGGGCGGGCGGGTGTGTGGAGGGGCTGGGGTCGGCGGCGGGAACCTGCTGGCGTGCACGCCTTCTCTCCTCGGCTCTCGTGCGCCCTAGAAGCAGTGACCGCGGCGGCTGCACTCGCGGCCGTGCACGCCCAGCCGCCGCCAGCGGAACGGCCGGCCGACCTCTGCGGAGGGGGAGAAGCGCCTCGCGGCTGCCAGCTCCTCCCCCGGCCCTCCGGGGAAGCCGCGACTTCAGCAAGATTGGACCCGAGCGCCGGGTGGCACTGCACCCTCTAGCTTTCGTCCCGGGGAGCCTGGAGGGGAGAGGACGCAGGTCGTAGGGGGTCCCCCCTCCACACCCCGCCAACCAGGGGAGAGGAAGAGACAACCCCTTGCGAGCTTCCACGCACCAGCTTATACTCCGGGGAGGGGGCCAAGAGCCAACGGCCGCCAGCACCCGGCCACCCTCGCCCCCTCCCCCGCCCCGGGCCCGGAGCTTCCAGCCTGGTTCCGCGACACCAGGAAGAAGGCGCCGGAGCTCACCTCGCGACGAGACAGCCGCAGTAGGAGGAGGTGGGGGCGAGGAGCTGGGCTGCACTCGTCCGCCGCCCGGGCGGTGGAGTCCCCGGTGGCCAGGCACTTCGCCGGCGGTGGACATTCGCGCTCGCTCCAGCCCCTGGGGCAGAACTTTCTCACCCCCCTCCACCCCCCGTTTCCTCCCCCCGCAGCCGGACTCCTGCCCCAGCCGGCCGGCCCTCCGGGAGGAGCAGGCGCCGCGGAGACAGCTCGGCCGGGGGAGGGGGCCTCCCTTCCCCAGGGCCGGCATCATGTCGGCGGCGCAGGTGTCCTCGTCTCGGAGACAGTCTTGCTACCTGTGTGATCTGCCTCGCATGCCCTGGGCCATGATCTGGGACTTCTCGGAACCCGTATGCCGCGGTTGCGTCAACTACGAGGGAGCCGATCGCATCGAGTTTGTGATTGAGACAGCGCGCCAGCTGAAACGGGCGCACGGCTGCTTCCAGGACGGCCGCTCCCCCGGGCCGCCGCCGCCCGTCGGGGTCAAGACGGTGGCTCTGTCGGCTAAGGAGGCGGCGGCGGCAGCGGCAGCGGCTGCGGCCGCCGCGCAACAACAGCAGCAGCAACAGCAGCAGCAGCAGCTCAACCACGTCGATGGTTCCAGCAAGCCAGCGGTGCTGGCGGCCCCGTCCGGCCTGGAGCGCTACGGCCTGAGCGCGGCCGCCGCGGCAGCGGTGGAACAACGCAGCCGCTTCGAGTACCCGCCACCGCCCGTCAGCCTGGGGAGCAGCAGCCACGCCGCGCGGCTGCCCAACGGCCTGGGGGGCCCCAACGGCTTCCCCAAGCCCAACCCGGAGGAGGGACCCCCGGAGCTGAACCGCCAGAGCCCCAACTCTTCTTCGGCGGCGGCATCGGTGGCGTCTCGGCGCGGGACGCACGGCGGGTTAGTGGCAGGGCTGCCCAACCCAGGGGGAGGCGGAGGCCCCCAGCTCACCGTGCCCCCTAATCTGCTGCCGCAGACGCTGCTTAACGGCCCGGCCAGCGCTCCGGTGCTGCCTCCGCCGCCGCCTCACGCCCTGGGCAGCCGTGGGCCCCCGACGCCTGCGCCCCCAGGAGCCCCCGGGGGCCCCGCTTGCCTCGGGGGTGCCCCCGGCGTTTCGGCCGCCTCGTCCTCCGCGGCGTCCTCGACCTCGTCGTCGGTGGCCGAGGTAGGCGTGGGTGCTGGCGGCAAGAGGCCCGGATCGGTGTCGAGCACCGACCAGGAACGCGAGCTGAAGGAGAAGCAGCGGAACGCCGAAGCCCTGGCGGAGCTGAGCGAGAGCCTGCGCAATCGCGCGGAGGAGTGGGCCAACAAGCCCAAGATGGTCCGCGACACGCTGCTCACGCTGGCCGGCTGCACGCCCTACGAGGTGCGCTTCAAGAAGGACCACTCGCTGCTGGGCCGCGTCTTCGCCTTCGACGCCGTCTCCAAGCCCGGCATGGACTACGAGTTGAAGCTGTTCATTGAGTACCCCACGGGCTCGGGCAACGTGTACTCCAGCGCCTCCGGGGTGGCCAAGCAGATGTACCAGGACTGTATGAAGGACTTTGGCCGGGGTCTCTCCTCTGGGTTCAAGTACTTGGAGTATGAGAAGAAGCACGGCTCCGGGGACTGGCGCCTCCTTGGAGACCTGCTTCCCGAAGCCGTGCGGTTCTTTAAGGAGGGCGTGCCCGGCGCTGACATGCTGCCCCAGCCCTACCTGGACGCCAGCTGCCCCATGCTGCCCACGGCCCTGGTGAGTCTAAGCCGCGCCCCCAGCGCACCCCCGGGGACCGGGGCCCTGCCGCCCACCACCCCCTCGGGCCGGGGCGCAGCCGCCAGCCTGCGCAAGAGGAAGGCGTCTCCCGAGCCCCCGGACTCCGCCGAGGGCGCGCTGAAGCTGGGCGAGGAGCAGCAGAGGCAGCAGTGGATGGCGAATCAGAGCGAGGCCCTCAAGCTCACCATGTCGGCCGGGGGCTTCGCGGCTCCGGGGCACGCGGCAGGGGGGCCGCCCCCGCCGCCCCCACCCCTGGGGCCCCATTCCAACCGGACCACCCCGCCCGAGTCAGCCCCTCAGAACGGTCCGTCGCCCATGGCCGCCCTCATGTCGGTGGCAGACACTCTGGGCACGGCGCACTCGCCCAAGGACGGCAGTTCGGTGCACTCCACCACGGCCTCCGCGCGGCGCAACAGCAGCAGCCCGGTGTCACCGGCCTCCGTACCCGGGCAGCGCCGCCTGACGTCGCGGAACGGGGACCTGAATTTACAGGTGGCGCCCCCGCCGCCTAGCACCCACCCGGGAATGGACCAAGTGCATCCCCAAAACATTCCGGATTCCCCTATGGCCAACAGCGGGCCCCTCTGCTGTACCATTTGCCACGAACGTTTGGAGGACACGCATTTCGTCCAGTGCCCCTCCGTTCCCAGCCACAAATTCTGCTTCCCTTGCTCTAGAGAGAGTATCAAGGCCCAGGGGGCTACCGGCGAGGTGTACTGCCCCAGCGGAGAGAAATGCCCCCTAGTTGGGTCAAATGTACCTTGGGCCTTCATGCAGGGCGAAATCGCGACGATCTTAGCTGGGGATGTTAAAGTGAAAAAGGAGAGAGACCCTTGAGCCAGGAGATTACCACCCCTTTTGCCCCAGTCCAGCTCCTCTCCTGTCCAAAGGGCCCCTTCCCCAACCCCTTGACCGCCTTCCCACCCCTTCTCGCCCAAGATGTAGAATTGTGAATATAACAAACTGCAAAAAGTTAGTCTGATGTATAGACATTATTTTCGTCGTATGTTTCTATATTTTGAAACAAAGGTATGTTAACTTCTTCATTTGAAGGATAAGCTGGTTTGTGTTAAGTATAATAATTGGTTGGGTCATTTGCATCATATTCGTTAGCATTTATTGGTGGCAGAGTGTTTGCCTAGGTACAGAAGTAATAGCCCTTAGCAACGACTGCTGCTGGTGTGTATTTTTGTAAATGTGATGCACTCACTGAAAGGAAGAAAAAAAAAAACACAAAAGAAAGTGACTTTTTTTTTTTTTTTTGCCAAGGCCAGTGTTGCTGCCTAAAAAAAAAATGATGCTATAAAATGGTGAGAGCTTCTTTCTGAACAGCCCCAAGTGTTGAAGTCTTCACTTTATTTTGTTCAGTTTTGTTCTGTTTTTTTTTTTGGGTTTTTTTGTTTTTTTTTTTTTCTGTTTCCTTTGCAAAATGGTAAAGGGGGGTGTTGGGGGTGGGTGGGTGCTTTTTGTTGCAAGTTGGTGAGGGAAAATGTTTTTTGGTTTGTTTCTACTGACCTGAATGTGTTGGATCTTCACGTGTTGTTTTGTTTTTGCTTTATTGATGCACGGATGCTTTTTGAACAGTAGAGCGAAATGCTAGACATGGAGAATCTGCTCTGTTTGTCCTTTATACATTTCTGTAGTTAACAGAACACTGTAATGTGCCTTGGAGCTTAGTAACTTGTAATAAATTCAATTGATATTAATTCTGCCCGGAGTCAGCAAGTGTGTTTTTCCAGGGCTAAGACTGCACAGCTGCACCAGCAGGGACAGCGCCTCACTACTTCCGACAGACAGAGAGTACAGACGCGCGCCGGTGCCTTTGAAAGCCCTCAGCGGTGGCCTCTGTAGAAGGCCCAGTACTGGCTGACCGCTCCTCCCCTTCTGTACCAGGCTATTTACATTCACCTCTGGGGCGGGACAGTTGCTGACTAAGCAGTCTGTTTACTCTTCAGCATCTCTGCTTCCCCACCCCTGCCATGCACACCCCAGCTGCAAATGACTTTGTCAGGAATGCTTTTTTGGTCCCTTGCCCCGTGGCCCCGAGTATATACTGATACCTAATGCAGCTGTGACTTAGGCAACTGGGATGAGGGGAAGCAGAAAAAAAACTGGGGTGCTTTGCCTCCTAGATGCGGCAGAAATCACTGTTGTTGTACATTTAAAGCAAAAAGTGCCATGGAGCTGGGAGCTGGCAGGAGGGGTGTGGAAGTGGGAAACATTCATTATACTCTGTTCTAGCAGCTTCCAGTTCCTGCATTGGAAGCAGTTTCACTTCAATCGTGACACGTTTCCTTCTCACTGCACCACATACCCCCCCCTCAACCCTGCTTTTGATGATAATTTTTAAAGCAGAACACCTAGTTGGTTTCAGAGTGGGAGAGAGAGGGGAAAAAAAACCCAAACCCTGTTCCTGGGGCAGTGATGGCTTATGACAGCAAATAGAACCCATTCCTGCTGGTTGAAATGCAGTTATTCGTCTAATCAACTTTCTGGTGGCATCTGTGAGGTACAGAAGGAAGGGGATGGGACTGGAACATCCTTTAGGGACTCAGAGCCCCTTGATTGAGCCTAGATGGGAACTAAGGGAAGGCAAACAAACCTGGTTTGAACCTGGTACTTTCCTGGAGAGGCAAATGGAAGGAAAGTAGAAAATGAGGTGGAGGAAGCAAAAAACCCCAGATCCTATTGGAAATCTGGCACACCCCATTCCTGGTGGAGGTAAGCTGGGCCCAGACCTTTATCACCAGAGGAATAGCAGAGGCGAGAGGTATAGCAAATAAGAGACTTGGCAATCCCCACCCCACTCAAATCAAAGGGTAGGGCGGTGGGTATGGGTACAGATGAGTTTGGGGAAAAACAAACCACTGGTTGGTCCAGAACACCCATGTGAAGGTTGGGTTGGTGTTCTGACTTGCTGTTAATAACAGCCTTTTCGTTTCTGTTCGTGCTTTGCCACTACCATCCTTGAAGTAGTGGAAACCATGACTGTGTGTGTGTGTGTATGTGTGTGTGTTTGAGGGTGTGGATAAATGGCAATTGATGGATCTGCAGCAGTCTCTTAATCCTGGTACCCGGGAGGTGCCTGTCTCACCTCTTTCAGAATCTCCCTACATATAAATAGATGTGCGTGTCAGCTTCCTGCAAATGTGTCCTTGCATTTTCATCTGCTGCCAAGTGTTGTATTGGTGCTTATGAGTCATGAAACCTATTTTCATCCTTAGGGGTAATTAACTTGGGGGGGTGATAATGCATAGCAGACCGTAGGAAGAGTTAATTCTAAAACCTATCCTTGCCTGGCTACCAATCACACGTTTCACTTAAAGGTCTGGGTTGGCTTTTTCTCATAAGCTCATTAATAAAAACCAAGCATGTTTGCCTGGAAGATCCTCTGAGGTGCTCCCCACCCCCACTCCCACTGCACACACACATAAAATGGGTAAACCTCAGCAGCCTGAGAATACAGAGATAGAGTGTCACTGGTGTGGTTTAACCACCAGTGGGTGCAGCCATTGCCCTTGAACTGCGCACGGCAACTTGGGCGTGTAGATGACAGGGTCTAGGTGTGAACCTGGTGAGTGCTGTCCAGCGGTTCCAGGGGGACATTGGCCCTGTTAACCTGCCTCTGTGTGCACATCTGCTCCTGCTCACCTGCCACTGAATGCTTCATTGCTACGGTATTCCTTTCAGGAACTTGAAGGATTACAGGATCCTTGATTTAGTGCCCATAGGTAGACAAGGGGCCTGTCATTAAGAGCTGAGAACTGTAGTTTGCTCTTTCTTCTTGTGGCTGGGTGCATTCTTAGCAGAAGAGGCAGAGCTGTAATAACGAAGCCTCCAGCACAGGCGGCCAGTTGGGTTTCACTAAGGAAACCTGCCTTGATGAGACCTGGGGGAAGGGAAGGAGGGAGGTGCTGAGAGGGAGAGCCTGGGTTTGGAGTGGAAGTGAATTATAATGGTGCAGTTAATTAAAGTTTACCATTGCCCAGGGCCATTTGTTACATGGCGGCTGCCTCCTGCTCTTCGTTTTTTTTTCGAAACTGTGACCTTTCTCATTGCTCTGACCCATTCAGCTGCTAGTCAGGTTGCCTTAACCAGTCTTGCTTTGATCCCTCAGCTAGATTCCACCCTGACGCCATGCGTAGTTGTACACCCAGGAAGTAATTTCCTCTCCAGCACAAGAGGATTCTTGTGGGTTTCAGAGGTTCAGACGTAGGTCTCTGATGAGCTAGGCTTCCTTCATCTCCAGTTCACCCTGGATCTGCCCACCTCCTCCATTTCCTGCTTCTCATTGCCTTCCCGCCACTCCACACCAAAATGGCTAACACTTAAAAAAAAAAAAAAATCCATATTGCTTTTATTTATAGGCATCGTTTGTGCAGCAAATCTGAGCTGGATGTTTCTTTGAGTGGGTACAGGGGCGGGGCAAGGAGGACTTAGTTCAACAGCTTAGACAGAATAGGCTGATAGTGGTCAGTTTTTTAGCTCGATCTCCACCAGTGAGGACAACTCATCCTGTCAAATAAGTCTGGCATTCACATCTAAACCCTTCAGCTCATGTAGGCGTGCACGCCTGTGCTGTTAAACATGATTTCAGGGTGCATTTTTACATGCATTCAGCCCAGGCTCTTGATGTAACGAGTTCTGAAATTCACTTTTGTTTTCTCTTAATACTTTGTCAAATCAAGGAAATCTGAACAGGGAATGACGTGACGCTTACGGGCATCTAGTACAACCTTTTTAAACCTTTCTGGGGTCAGAGCACCTTAGAAAAATTTGATGAAAATGATGGATCCTTCCTTCAAAACTATGTGCCCCCCACACATGGTCTTGCATACATTTTCTTTCCTTTTTAATACAGCTTTTATGTATTTATATTTAAATGGGTAATATGTTCTTTTGGCTCAAAATTCAAAAGAAACAAAGGGGAATACAGTACAACTGTCAGGTTTTCATTCTAAAAGTGGCCCCTTGGGCACCTAGTTTTCTTCTGGGACGCAACCAACGTTACCTGATTTTTAAAGGGGTTCACGCACATTTAAAATCCATCCGCGGACCTTGAGGTTAGAACCTAGGTCTAGTCCATCCACCTGGTAAAAATAAGGACCCCAAGGCACAGAGAGATGATGGACCCTGCCTAAAGTCACACAGTGGCAGAGCCTGGGCTAGATTCCTCGTAGGGAACAACTCCAATGGACTTTTAAAAATTAAGGACGTTGGGCTTAAGCAGAGCTTTATATGAGGACAGGTGGTGATCAAATTGGCAAACAGTGAGAGAGTGCCTAGTGGGGTGGGGCTCAGTGTTTTTAGTAGGTCTTAGAGGACAGGGCGGAGAAGGCAATGGCACCCCACTCCAGTACTCTTGCCTGGAAAATCCCAGGGATGGAGGAGCCTGGTAGGCTGCAGTCCATGGGGTCGGACAGAGTCAGACACAACTGAAGCGAATTAGCAGCAGCAGCAGCAGCAGAGGACAGGGAACAAGCATTTGTCCCCTGGTCTCTTTTGCAGCGATAGCTTTTAGAGAAAGGTATGTTGAGAGGAGTGTCTAGGTTTTTGACTGTAAATATCAGGTGGGCCTTGATTAGTGGAGTCCTCTCTGAACCTCTGCGGAGAAGGAAATGGCAACCCACTCCAGTACTCTTGCCTGGAAAATCCCATGGACGGAGGAGCCTGGTGGGCTGCAGTCCATGGGGTCGCTAAGAGTCAGACACACGACTGAGCGACTTCACTTTCACTTTTCACTTTCCTGCATTGGAGAAGAAAATGGCAACCCACTCCAGTGTTCTTGCCTGGAGAATCCCAGGGACGGGGGAGCCTGGTGGGCTGCCGTCTATGGGGTTACACAGATTGGACACGACTGAAGTAAGTTAGCAGTAGCAGCTGCAGCTCTGAACCTCTGAGCCATGGGCCCACACACCACATTCCCCTTTGCTGATTGGAAACTTTTGAAGGTTTAAAGATGGTCAGATAAGGAACCATTTGAGTATGGAGATAAGAGGTAGGGAGACCTGAACTCCTGCCAGCTTTCCTTCAACTTGGAGCTTCTCTGTCTCCTCCTTGTTGCGCCCCTCTGCCTGGCCACCTAGGAAACAAGTGGCCTGCCAGGTGCTGGGTAAGTGCACACTTCAGACCAGCCTGTGAGGACCCTCATTTTATAGACATGCCAACTGAGCTCAGAGATGTTAAATAACACAGGCCATCCTTGGTATTCCATTCAAGCCCAGGGCAGCCTAGAGCCATAACTCCTCTGTTGCTCCACACAGGAGGCCTCTGACTTCTGACACCACAGGACCCAGGAAACCCAGCTTCAGAGCTTCAGCCAGTCCCCCAGCCCTCTCCCCATCTCCCAGTCTCCACGGTCTCCAAGGCTAGTGAGTGAGGCTGTCCCCAGGAGGGGCTGTTGGAGCCCCCGGGAGAGGGCACTTTCTAGGCTTGCTGTGCTAGGGACACCCTGCAGTGCTGTCCAAGCCATATTTCCATCCAGGGATTCTGGAGCAGGGTTGTTCTTCAGGAGTCTCCGCCCAGCTGCCTGCTACCCCTAAACTTCAGTAAAGAATGATCTGCGACAGCTTACCTTCCTGCATGCACCATATTCTGAACCCACAGTTGGTGGGTCCCCACTGCAGACTCTGGAGAAGTGTCACAACCTCCCAACTGGCCTCCCATGGGTTCCAGTCTCCGCCCACTCCAGGCCAAGGACTCTGCAGCGAGCATTTCTTTTACATGCCTTTTACATGTCATCTCCTTGCGTAGAAACCTCCCTTGGCGCTCTGTTGCCTGCAGAATAAAGTCCAGTTTCTTTAGCACAGCAAGCGAAGCCCTCCACCATTCTTCCATCCCAAGGGTAGAGTATCTTAATTTTTAAAAAGGTATTCCAAATACATGGCAAGAAGAAAAAAAATCCAACAGCATGAACAAGTACTCAGGCAAAAATCCATCAGCCTCCTTCCCTTCCAGGCCTTCAGTTCCCCTCCGCCGAGGGGAGCACTGTTAACAGTTATTTTGTGTGTATTTTCAACAGTATTAGACGCACAAAGAAGCTCAGATTTATAATATATATCTCTTGAGAGTAGATCTTAGGATAAGCCAAAGATGGAAAGGAAGGTCCAGGGCAAGGAAGTGGACTTGGGTCCGTGCCCTGGTCTGAGTCTAGGGGCGGTGGGGGGGTGTCCTCTCCTCCACAGTCAGGGATTAGCTATTAGTTTTTTTTTTTTTTGGCTCCTGGGCAAGTGTCTGTGTATGTGTGTGTGCGCGCGTGCATGTGTGTGTCTGTGTGTGTGTGTGTGTGCGTGCGTGCTCTTGGTCCAACCCGCGTACTTAAGCCTACGTCACTATGGTGCCAGCCTTGGGGTCCCTATGCCAGCCTCACTATGGCTTGGGGAGGGTCTCTGGAAGGAATGCAGGTGTGGAGGAGGGGCGGTGGCCATGAAGACCAAGTGTCCCCTGCAGTGTCTAGCACTCTCTACAGTCACTTTCCTCTCCCTCTGCCACGCCCCAGGGCAGCTTGGTGTAGCTCGCAGAGCGGCTTCCCTAGTGACAGCCTGACAAACTGTGGCTAAATAAAACAGTGAGGGAGAAACAGTATTGAGTGTAACCTCTGGACCCTACAGAGGGCTGGGCTTTGTTGCCTATTTCCTTTAGTACGGAGGCTTTGAGATGACTTGTTGTAATTATTCTCCTTTAACAGGAAAATACCGACGGTAGGTACTATTATTACTCCCATTTTACAGATCCGGCAACCAGGTCACACAGTAGCGAGTAACCTCCGCCGGCCTGCCCTCACTGCCCCTCTCACTTCTGAAGGTCATTCACACGCTCCCCGGCCCCGGCCCCCACACGCCCCTTTCTACCAGGGCACACCCTTCCAAGGAGGCCTGGGTTTTCCGTGCAAGGAGGAGTCAGCTTGTGAAATCTGGAACCATGGGCAGTGGTTCAGAATCCGCAGCTCCAGGCAGGAGGTCCGGGCTGCCTTGAGAACAGGTCTGGGGCGCTGAGGGTGCTGGGGGCCCATGCTGGTGGCCAGCACCCAGGGAGAGGCAGCTCTGGAATGCCGGGCCATGTGAACACAGAGGAATTAGCTCTGCGCCCCTGGGTCTCAGCCCAGACAGTCACGTGACCTCCTCCTACAAATCCTCAACCCGCACCCCCCTGCCACTACCCAGCCCCAGCCACCACCACCGTTTGCCGAGAGTGTAGGCAACTGATTCTTGACTTGGGAAGTTGCCAACATGCCCTTGCCAGTGGGGCAAGGGTACCCAGGGACTAGCGAGGGTTGGGGGGAGCCTGCTGGAATTAAGATCATTTTAGGGGAGGCAGAGGAGGAGAGAATGCCTGACTGGGAGCTTCCCAGGGAGCAGGGGCCCCAGAGCTGGAGCTGCCTTAGGTCCCCCCCTTAGCTGGGGCCGGTAGGGGGGGGGATTAAAATACCTGGCCAAGCCATCTGCCAGGAGGTGGCTTCTCAGGCTGCAGGCTACTTCCAGCCCTAAAAGGCCTCCATGTATCTTCGGTGACTGGGGAAAGGCAGGGTGCCTTAATCCACTCCTATCTGTGCTTGGGGGGCCCCCTCCCCGACAGGGGCAGAAGGGGTCAGCAGGTGGCAGGGGCGGGGAGGGCCTCTGAGAGCCTGTGTCTCTTTTTCCTAATCCTGCAATGGTCCAGGTCAAGCCCTTCTCCCTGGGAACCAGCTGAGTGAGAGCCTGCGGACACTCCTTATCCCTTCATCTCCCATCCCACCTGCCAGTGGCTTCTTCCCAGGGCCCTCTCTCCTCCTCACGAAGGCAAAGTGCCTGGAGCAGGGTTCCTGTCCCCTCCCCACTCTCCACCCTCCTCCCCTGCCCCGGGTAGGCGGCAGAAGCCGACTGAGGATGCACAGCCAGGCCATTGTGGCCATTCGCATCACTTTCCTTGCACCTCCTTCTTCTCCTTCAACATTTATCGAAAGTCCCTGCTTCCCTGAAAACTTATGTTCACCCAACAGGCCCCGATCTGTCGACATTTGGGTTACAAACCTGGGTCTGCTGTTAACTTTGGGCACATCCTTTGATCTCTGAGTCTCAGTGTCCTTGTGGATGGGAACACCTCTCACCTGGTTGCTGGAAGAATGAACAGTGTGTGTCAGTTTGTTGGCGCACCGTGCCGGTCGGCGGTTGTCATTACCCTTAGTGGTGCTCTGCTCGGGCCCCGCCCATCAGTGACAACGCTTACAACCCCCCCATACACACTCTCAGTGCAGGGAGGGGATGGCTAAGTGTTATGACCACAGGGCCCCAGGAGCACAGATCTGGATCACTGGGAAAGATGATCCCCCCCTTCCATAAAGTGGGGCCTGTGAAGAAAGGAGAGAAGGGGCAGGAAGAAGTTGGGGGCAGGAGAGTAAGTTTCCGCCCGAGAAGGATGAAGAGTTAGCTTGGTTTGGCTGGAATGTGGGAAGAAGTGAGGCAGGACCAGCAGGCAAGACCTCCTGAGCAAAGCTGAGGGGCTTGGGATTAAGCCTGCTGCTGCTGCTAAATCGCTTCAGTCGTGTCTGACTCTGTGCGACCCCATAGACAGCAGCCCACTAGGCTCCTCTGTCCCTGGGATTCTCCAGGCAAGAACACTGGAGTGGGTTGTCATTTCCTTCTCCAATGCATGAAAGTGAAAAGTGAAAAGGAAGTTGCTCAGTCGTGCCAGACTCTTAGCGACCCCATGGACTGCAGCCTACCAGGCTTCTCTGTCCATGGGATTTCCAGGCAAGAGTACTGGAGTGGGGTGCCATTACCTTCTCCGGAGATTAAGCCTGCAGGGCACTAAAGGATGTGTGAGCAGAGGGACACTGTCTGATGTGCCATTTGGAAAGATCTTTCTGGCAGCAGCAAAAGGAGTAGACTATTTGGAAGGAGAAGCAAGCATGAGAAGCCAGCTAGGAGGCGTCTGCAGTGATCCAGGCAAGAGGTGATGAAGCCAATTCAGGAGGGGCTGTGTGGGAGGGACTTGGGGAGAGGTTGGGGGTGTTTCTTTTTGAGGGGGGGTGTTTTGAGAGCTGTTAGGAGGAGAGCTGGCAGGTGTGTGAGGGCGAGGCAGAGGAAGGAAGGAGGCAGGCTCGTCCTCAGCTCAGGTGCCCAGGAAATGCCGCCGGTGTAGGGGAAGCGGTCTGGTCAATTTGGGACACTGGTCTGAGGTGCCATGGGCCAGCTCGGGGCTACGGCAGGTGAACCTGTGGCCCTCCACTCTGCAGACAGGTCTGGGCAGGAACTGAAAGGTGCTGTCTGCCTTGTGGGTGGTTGTCAGAGGTGTGAGTTTAGGCGAGGTCCCTGAGCAGAAAAATGAGAAGACAGCGGAATGCCGGGAGCACTCACCTTGCAGGGTTGGAGGAGGGGGCCCTAGGCGAGAAGGGCAGTAAGAGGAACGGGAGGACAATCACAGGAGGTCGAGTCCCGTCTGCCAAAGCAGATGCCATGGGATGGGGCCTCAGGCGCTGGGCCGAGATGGAGGAAAGTGAAGAAGAAACTGAAGTCGCTCAGTTGCGCCTGACTCTCTGTTACCCCATGGACTGTAGCCTAGCAGGCTCCTCTGTCCATGGAATTTTCCAGGCAAGAATACTGGAGTGGGTTGCCATTTCCTTCTCCAGGGGATCTTCCCCACCCAGGGATCCAACCCAGGTCTCCCGCATTGCAGGCAGATGTTTTACCACCTGAGCCACCAGGGAAGTTCCAAGATGGAGGAAGGNTTTTCCAGGCAAGAATACTGGAGTGGGTTGCCATTTCCTTCTCCAGGGGATCTTCCCCACCCAGGGATCCAACCCAGGTCTCCCGCATTGCAGGCAGATGTTTTACCACCTGAGCCACCAGGGAAGTTCCAAGATGGAGGAAGGTAGGGCCCAAATGGTGTCTGTTGAACTTGGCAGCACGGAGGTCCCTGGAGACCCTGGCCAGAGAGGTTTGTGATGAGCTAGGACGCAGTGTACTGGGAGGAAGGCAGAAGGTCCAGCTGGTCCCAGGGTCCTCGCTCTGGAGGGAAGGAGCGAACCTGGCAGCCAGGGGGCAGAGGGCAGGAGTCTCTCTGATGCAAGTTGAGAGAGACGTAAGCATGTTTACAGGGAAAGGGTCAGAAGGAGAGGTTGAATATACAAGAAGGGGGATGGGTATGAATGAGTGACAGACTGGAAGAGGGGAGAAGACAGCAGGAGAGGCTGTAGAGGCTACTGGAAAGTCGGATTAATAGTAACTGCCATTTAAGTGTTTACTGTGTGCCGGGCACCATAATGGGCCCTTTCCCAGGTCAGACAGGGCACCTTGTAGGCAGGTATAACAGTAGCCTGTACTGGAGTCGGAGCCCCCCTTGGAACCGGACCCCAGTCTCTTTGCTCTACTGAGTCACCGTGGGACCTCCTGCACGTTCCTCCTGAGACAGGCTGGGACCCGGGACCCTTTCCTGCAGAGCTATAATACCTTACCCTGGACACACCTCTCCTTGAGCAACAAAATACAAAGAAGCTAATATGAGATTAAAAATAATTGCATGCATGCACAGTTGGGATGATTCTGGACTCAAAAGATACAGAGAGACCGTAAAGCCCAACTGCCACTTTTGAAGAGCTTGGAGCAAAAGCAGGGAGTCAGGAGCAAAAATAGGGTACTAGGCACACCCCCTGCACACAGCAACCTAAGTGGGGGCAACCCACCTAAGCCACCCCTCTGGCTGACCCCCTGGACAACCCCTACCCTCATCCCATATAAGGAACCAACTTGTCCCCCTCGGGGACCGAGCCAGCAAGGGAAACTTGTTTGTTCTCGCTCCCCCTGCTGTAGCAGGGGCAACCAACAGAGCCTTGCCTGAACCTGTCTGGCCTCTAATCAATTTCTGTTGATTGAGGAAGGCCACGAAACCCTGGCTGGTAACACTCTCAGAGCCTTCATCTCTTCCCAGGCCAAAGGGGCGTGTGATGCCCACCTGCCAAGCTGTGGGGAGGATGAGGTCCCGTGTGTGAGTGGACATGCCCAGAGCAATGCCAGGCCCCCAGGTGATGCTTGTTATACAGCAGCTCCCTCCACCACGTCTGCAAATGTTGGAGCAGGAGCCAGGCCCTGTTCTAGAATGGAACTGTTAAGCCCTGGAGCCTCAGGGAAGGGCCTAGACGGCCATTAACTGTTCGGCAGATGAGGAAAAAGGGTGTCTCCAGCAAGGACTAGGAACTAAATGAAGGCGGAGGTGCTAGGATGCATTAGTCAGCAGAAGAAAATAGAGCCTTTGCTCTGTAACCCGGGCTGTCAGATAGCCACACCCCAGCTAAGACGGCACGCTGTGGCCAAGTTCTCCAGAGCCCTAGTTACACGTGGATGTGACTTGGAAGATGAGGGTGTAGGGTCCTGAACACCCGAGGACCGCCTGTTGGGGCAGCCAGGCCGGTGGGCAGTTTACTTCCCAAGATCTGTCTTCTTGGGGCCCTTGAAATCCCACTTGGGATTTCCCGGTAAAGCGGGAATTTACTCTGGGGAGAGTGTGGATTCTGGGCAGGACAGGTTTCATAAGCATGGACCTGGGCAGTCACACCGGGCACCATGTTTGAAAGGGATAGTTTAATGCTTTTGCCGTCTTGAAATTCTTCGTAATTTTGAGCAAGGAACCCTGGACTTTCTTTTTGGCTTGAGCCCTGCAAGTTACATGCTGCTGCTAAGTCACTTCAGTCGTGTCCGACTCTGTGTGACCCCCTAGACGGCAGCCCACCAGGCTCCCCCGTCCCTGAGATTCTCCAGGCAAGAATACTGGAGTGGGTTGCCGTTTCCTTCTCCAATGAGAAGCCTGTCACATTTCTAAGGTCAAGGGTGATTGAATGTCCCCTAGCCCATAACAGATGTGGCAGGGCCCACGCTGGCCCCTGGCCCTGGACGTGATGGGCTCAGAGAAGGATGAGGGAGGCGGTGTGGGGCTCTGCCCTTGCAGAGGCCCGGAGCAGGAGTGAGCCCGTGGTACTGAGTGGAGCAGGCTGGACAGGAGCCACACAACAGGGCTTCTGTCCTCACTAGGCAGCTGTGTGCTCTTTGGCGGGCCCTGGACTTCTCTCGGCCTGTTTCCCCATCCGCAGACTGGGTTCAGAGTGACCACACGACAGGCGCTCTGAGGGTTAAATGAGGAAACAGGCAGAGAGTGCCTGGTACGTACTAGGTGTACAGCGGGTATTTGCTGGTGGGTGCCTCTTGGGCCCAGAAGGCTTTTGCTTTGTGAATACTATGCTCCTACTCTAGGAGACAATGGGAGAGAAGGCACCAAGTCCCTGCCCTACCCTGGAGGGGACACAGGGGGCTGAGTGCCATCCTGGGAACTGTCTTCCAGGAAATGGGCTGCCAGCTCCCCCTCCAGAGGGGCCACTGTCCTTGGCCGCTTGACTGCCAAAGCGAGCAGTTGTTCAGTCACGGAGTCGAGCCTGACTCTTTGTGACCCATGGACGGGAGTCCACCAGGCTCCTCTGTCCATGGAGTTCTCCAAGCAAAAATGATACCAGAATGGGTTGCTGTTTCCTTCTTGAGGGGATCTTCCCAGACCAGGGATTGAACCCGCGTCTCCTGCACTGACAGGCAGATTCTTTACCACTGAGCCATCAGGGAATCCAGGAGAACAGATGCAAGGCCCGGCCGAGGGGTGGCAATTCCAGACTTGTCCTGGGGCCCTGAGCATTCCTATCCCTCAGTCCCATAACCGTCTCACATCTTAGTTTCCCCAGATCCTCTCCTGCTAGAGCAGTTCTCCCTGTGACAGTGCAGGACCCTTCTCTCTGGAAGGCCTCCCCCTCCAGGGGATAGACCTGTGGGCTGAGCTCTCCTGCTCCTCCTCCTCAACATCCGCTTGCTCCATCCCCCACCCCTTTTCTGATCCTTGACTTACCCTGAGCTGGATTAAGACTTCCAGCCTCCCTCAGAGCTGAGAGGTTAAGTGCACCTCCCCGCACCCACTCACAAACAAATTCATAATAAAAACCACCCTGAACCTGAAAATCAGTGTGACAAAGTCTGACCAAGCTCTGATTTTTTCTTTCCGGGACAACTACTGCCTTGCTATTTTTGAAATACCAAGAATTAGCTTTGAAAAAAAAAAAAAAAANGTTACCCTGGAGTATTTGATCTACCTCATCCAAATGACTGGGTCTTCAGCATCCTTCCACTTACTCCCAAAAGTGAAGAAAGAAAAGAGTACATGATGCAAATAAGGACAAACTTGTGTTTCTCAGTCTAAGTAGGTTGGCGGGACTAAACATACAGGGAGAAAGTGGATGTGGTTAGATCTTCAGTTTGACAAGTTCTATCCATTAAATAAAACACATAGCACTGCCTTTCATGCTACAGACCCTTAAAATTGTTGATTGTTTCTATCATCTTAATCATTAGCTATGCTGGTCAGTCCTATCCCCAGCTTATGCTAAACAGTCGGTGGCAGCGTCTTGTTTATATAATAAAGCAGTGAATGTTTGCTCTGAAGCTGAGGAGGGGACTGGATATGGAACCCTCACTCCTGCTATGCAAGCGTGCACTCCTCTGAGCAGAAGGCCCACTCCCCCTCCACCACACAGGAGCAGATAAGAAGAAGGTAACTGGCAAGTATCTTTTTAAAAAAAAGAAGAAAGAAAAAAAGAAACATAAGAGAAAGGAAAAGAAAAGAAAGGAAAGGGAAGGGAAAGATAGAATTTGAGGAAAACCAACATTAGAAAAGAGAAGCCACAAACTCAGCACACACAAGTATTAACACCGAGGAATTAATAGAGGATACAGACATTGAAGATTAACGATTCATATCTTTGGAAAGATCACCTCTTTAATCACCTGAGAAAGTAGCAGCTAGAGGCTTGGTTCTCAAAATGCAGTTCACATCACCATGACCTGGGAGCTTGTTAGAAATGCAGAATCCCAGGCCTGTCCCCAGAGTGACTGAAATAGAATGTGTATTTTGACAAGCCACTGCCTTGGAGCACTGTGCTAGAGGGCTTGGCATGGGAAATTTTAATCATTGGAAGAAAATGATTAGCAGGCAGGAATAGATAAAGCTGAATTGAAAATTAGTGAGTCAAAGCCCCAGTGGAGATGGTTTCTTTCAGTACTGCATCTGAGCTCTCATTGCCAAAGCTAGATATAATAGGTTAAAGGAAAAGATAATTTTCTTAGAACCCTGCACTTAGTATGTAGTTGGTAGTGAAATAAGAGAGCAAAATAAAGACATATTTAGGATCGCAAAGATTCATAAAATTACCCTGGGGAGCAGGGGATGGGGAGTGGATGTTGATGGGGGAAGAATTGTGTGAGGCACAAAGGAAATGAATCAAAGACTAAACAGTACATAAGATACAAGAAAGAGTGGTGAGTAAAGGAAGTAGAAATCTAAATCAGATTTAAATAACTCCTGATGTGTGATTTTAAAATATTTATAACTAAAATCCCAGATAATCTCAAAATGGAAGTTGGCAGAGGGAAAAGG
>SJYX01020667.1:0-35389 GCA_006410675.1 Oreotragus oreotragus
CTGTGGGAGAGGGCGAGAGTGGGATGATTTGGGAGAATGGTGTTGAAACATGTATAATATCATATGTGAAATGAATCACCAGTCCAGGTTCGATGCATGATTCAGGATGCTTGGGGCTGGTGCACTGGGATGACCCAGAGAGATGGGATGGGGAGGAAGGTGGGAGGGGGGTCAGGATGGGGAACACATGTGCACTCATTGTGGATTCATGTTGATGTATGGGAAAACCAATACAATATCATAAATTGATTAGCCTCCAATAGGGTTCATGTTTGGGAGTTCATGTACACCCGTGGTGGATTCATGTCAATGTATGCCAAATCCAATACAGTACTGTAAAGTAAAATAAAGTAAAAAAAAAAAAAACATAAAAAATAAATAAATTTATATTTAAAAAATATATGTAGTACTAGAAAACTTTTAGAAAAAAAATTCCTGGGAGAAAAGCCTCTGGGATCTAGAGCTAGGCAAATAGTTCTTATTTTTAAGCATGTTTTAATGAAATTTTATTTTCAGTAATAGATTGGTGTGTACCTTCACTGATTCAGAGAAAAATGAAAAGCTATTCAATTTGCCCTTTAAGTTTGATAGACAAATCACATGAATTGATCATTTATTTCAAACCCATAGTTACAGTAGAGCCATACAGTGTTTTCCTGAGGAGAAAACTCTATGTTCCTGAAAGTTTGGAGGATTATGGCTAGAACTAGAGGGTCAGAGGTGAGCTGGGGATGCTGCCAGAGGAGATTCAGGGTAGACAGGGAATCCCCCAAACCAAAGGACAGGCAGACCTGTCAGAAATTGTTAGAGAGAGAGGACAGTTACTTGGGCTTCAAATCTGATGATAAACTTTGGGGGACCGTATTTTGTAGAAAAATAAAAATAGTATTTTCCAACAATAACTGGAGTAGGTGATGCAAATTCAAAATCACTGAAACAGACGTATGTATGAGTATGCGTGTGTGCAGGCTCACTTGTGTCCTACTCTTTTGTGACCCCATGGTTTGTAGCCCCTCAGGCTCCCCTGCCCAAGGTAAGAATACTGGCGTGGGTTGCCATTTCCTTCTGCAGGAGATCTTCCTGACCCAGGGATTGAACCTGAGTCTCCTGCATTAGCAGGCGAATTCTCTACACTAAGTCACCTAGGAAGCATACACAAACAGATACATGTGTGTGTGTGTGTGTGATAAAGAACTGAGCCACTTAGCATACACGCACTGGCAATGTGGTCAGACATGCTTCACTCCTCACTCTTGCCTGCAAACAGCTTTCAGTGAAATTATAGAAACACTTCAGGATATGCAGTGTTGTCACAGAGGAAAACTGCAAAGGGGTCTAGAAACACAGCACGGGGGACCAGCCCTCATTGAGGGGTAGAGAAGGCCTTCTGGGGTGAGCAGTGTTTAGGAAAAGGGCTGAAGAATGGGGCTACATGAGATGCCAGAGTCAGCTGGTTAGGGTGAGATCATTCCAATGTCATGATCTCCAGCAAAACCACCAGGAACACAGTTGTGGACAAGCTTAACCTAGAACAAGTTGGGTTTATTACTCATGGCAGTGAGGAAAGACACATACCTTGGGGAACCCTTGGGTGTCTCAGTAAGGAGGTGTTAGAAACTAAAGCCCATTTGGGCTTTAGTTGGTAAACTGAGGGAGGGTCCAAAAGTGATGGGTCACTTTAGCTTAGATCCTGAAAGCCAAGGTAATTCTATGATTTATCTCTCAATAAATCTTACATTTATCAGGAAGATTAAAGTCAGAAAGTTGAGAGTTGCTCAGTTGTGTCCAAGTCCATGCACTGTAGCCCTCTAGGCTCTTCCGTCCATGAAATTTTCCAGGCAAGAATACTGGAATGGGTTGCCATTCCCTCCTCCAGGGGATCTTCCCAAACCAGGAATCAAACCTGCGTCTCCTACACTGAAGGAAGATTCTTTACTGTCCGAGCCACCAGGGAAGCTGGAATAAAGCCATTACTGGAAACAACTTAGAAGTCACTCATTTTAACCCAGATAATAGAATGCCTGATATTTTGGGAAGTGGCACAGTGACATTTTTCTGTACTTTGAGAACAACTGTGAAGTGATAATCTTCACTTTATCTCACTTTATCATGATCTCAGAGTTATCTCACTTTGTGTTGGTATTCTGTGATACTTTGGTAATATTTATGTCCAGGCTTACTTCTAGACATTAGCAGGGCTGTTTTTTTGCCCTTTTTTTTTTTTCCCCACACACAAAAAAGAAGCATGGGGAAAGTTTCAACTTCAATTAGAAGACATCACTCTAGAATTTTATAAATCAATGGATATGTACAAGTCTTCTAGCCAAATTCATTCAATGCATGAAGGACAAACAAATTAACAGAGGAAGTTCATTACTAGCTTGAATGTATTTTTAAAAATTTGCTTAACTTCCATATTCCCATGCTTTATATTTGTTATATTTTATATAGTAAAAACTCATAAGTGTTAAAATCATCATTAATATTTCAGTCCATCTATCTTTCCTTAAATACTAGGTTTCCCAGGTGGTGTTAGTGGTAAAGAACCCGCCTGCCAATGCAGGAGATGTAAGAGACACAAGTTCGATCCCTGGGTGGGGAAGATCCCCTGGAGGAGGACATGGAAACCCACTCCAGTATTCTTATCTGGAGAGTCCCATGGACAGAGAAGCCTGGCAGGTTGCAGTCCATAAGGTTGCAAAGAGTTGGACATAACTGAAGTGACTTAGCACACATGCATCCTTAAATCCTGTCTCATCCCGGCAATGTCGATTCCATTTGCTTGGGATTTAAAGGTGGCTCAGATGGTAAAGCGTCTGTCTACAATGCAGGAGACCCGGGTTCGATCCCTGGGTCGGGAAGATCCCCTGGAGAAGGAAATAGCAATCCACTCCAGTACTATTATCTGGAAAATCCCATGGACAGAGGAGCCTGGTAAGCTACAGTCGGACACGACTGAGCAACTTCACTTCACTTCTTCACTTCAGTAAACCTCTTTAGCTCTATTCAGTAGGAAGCTGGTAAAATGATATCAAGAGTCAGGTGACATAAAACAAAGAGGATGTCTACAAAAAAGTCTGCTCATAATTTGAATACAGTTTTTTTAATAAATAAGAATTTAATCACTGCTAAATTATCCACATGCTGAGTAAAAGCAAAAATGTTACCCCCAATAAAACAAATGCAGACATGACAGCCTATGAAGCCAAATGACTGAAATAAAAAATAGAGTCCATCTCCAGAGACTATCAAGTAATGCTTTTTTCAATTTTGTAATGTACAATTTTTTTTTATCGTTCCTTATTGTATTGAAACATCAATAATGTCACATCATGTCATATATATTGTACATCATTCTCTTGCATATTGATACATCATTATGTCATATCATATATTACATATCATATATGTATGTATGTTTGGTGAAACTGATACTGTATTATATATCAGTATTTTACCGTTCCTTTGTTTGATAATCATGTCATGTCATATTATAAATAATTTATTATATATCATAATATGAAATGTTTCATTTAATGGTCATCTGCCTGAGAGCAAATTGCAAGAATTCCATACTTCCACTGGGTCTTTCACTGACATCCAACCTGACCTTGACAAGTATATCTAACCTCTCCACTGTGGTAGGGACCACAGAGGGTGTGAAAAAAGGACGATCCTACTGAAGATTACTGGGTAAAGTAAACAGTGTGCAGAGGATCGACCAATATAGACTCTTAATTCAGTCCATTTTCTACATGTAATATGTGTTCAAGTGGTTGATTTTGACATCAAAACTGAAATTGTTCTCTTTTTCAACTTGCCATTCACACATCACATTCCAATGACAAGTGCTGACAATTACAGATGCTGCTTTCATCAAAACTTGATTATTGACTAAACTCCCCTCATCTTAGGCTACAGCCCCTGCATTGGGAGAAAGTGTTCCAGATCTGTCAATGCTCAAACTGGATCACAGCATTTGCTTGGCCTGAAAGCTGGGACCTTTTCTCAATATGCCAGCTTGTGAGTGTGATCAATGGTTGCGCACCCTCAGTATATTGATCTGATGTTTAATTTTGTCCAATATTTTTACTCTCTTGCTTCCTAGTCAGCTCATTATATCCATAAATTCGACTTAATGAGTTCAAGTTTCTTCTATCTCTCAACTGCTTACCTAAACCAAAACACGTTCCATATATAAAACCTGTTTTTTAAATGAGTAAATAAACTATTGCTCTCAGAATTTTGCCTTGAAAACAACAGGATACTTCCAAACAATCTAATGTAAATGTAAACCACTGCATTCTTAACTGGGAAAGCCATTCTCCTGGGTACAGTGCGTACAGCTGTTCATCAATCTCTGCTAGTTGCTGCCTGAGGTCCCCTTTGCTTCTACACTTGCACACACACTCCCCCTGCCGCTCTTGATGGTGCTGTAAGGTCCAAGAGTCCCTGCACTCTCTTCTAACTGGATCTGTGCTGTCAGTACAGACTTGGAGTCCCTACCTGTTCCCATCTGCATGTTGCTTGCAGGCGAATTGAAAGGAGTATGGTTCACTTACATCTATGCTACCTGCCCTGAGCCTCCAAGGTGGAACTCAGGGCTGGCAGTGTCCCTCTGAGTTTCAGAGTTTAGTGAAACTGATACTCTAGAGTTTATTCACAGTTCTTGTTCTCTCTGGACAGTCCACACAATGCTTTGCCTGACAGAACCCAGAGCCCAGGCTGCTTTGGAAAAGACCAGAAATCTGGATCATGTCAGTATTCTCCAAGGTTTCTATCCTTCTCCTACTCAGTAAAGTTTTTTGAGCATGAAGATCCAGAGTATATATTTATGTATATGTAAATTAAATGTATGTACTAAGATTGAAGGCAAAAGGAGGAGGGGATGGCAGAAGATGAGATGGTTGGTTAGCATCACCGATTCAATGGACATGAATTTGAGCAGACTCTGGGAGTTAGTGGAGGACAGGGGAGCCTGGTGTGCTGCAATCCATTGGGTCACAAAGAGTCAGACATGACTTAGTGACTGAATAACAACATGATTCTATGACAAAGCTTTTATGAATATAGGAATTTTAAAAGAAAGAGATAAAACGAATGCAAATGGAGATTCTAATATTTTCTTCCTGCATCTTAGTGTATTGTCTTGTCCACTCTAACTGGTGGGCTTCCCCATTGGGAAGTCTTATTGCTAGTGAACCTCCATCCCTCTCTTGTTAGGGTGTGCGTGGGGAGGTGGGAGGAAAGCAGGGGTGGTATCTCCAGGACCTAGATGTTGTGTACTTTTGCTTTCAGCCTTCAAAATCTGCATGGACAACCTTGAATTCCGTGTAGATTCAAGATTCGGAGAAAGGTACGGTTCTCATGATGGAGTTCCTTCCACAGAGAGAAGTGGCTCATACTACATTGACTTATTTTTTATGTCAGTTTCCTTCCCTTGTTGTTCTTTTCCTTTTAGACCATGCTATAATGAAAAGTAACAGACTGCTATCAAAGAAGTGTCCAGTTCAGTCACTCACTTGCGTCTGACTCTTTGTGACCCCATGAACTGCATGCAGCATGCCAGGCCTCCCTGTCCATCACCAATTGCCAGAGTCTACCCAAACCCATGTCCATGACTTGGTGATGCCATCCAACCATCTCATCCTCTGTCGTCCCCTTCTCCTCCCATCTTCCATCTTTCCCAGGATCAGGGTCTTTTCAAATGAGTCAGCTCTTTGCCTCAGGTGGCCAAAATATTGAAGTTTCAGTTTCATCAGTCCTTATCCAATGAAAACCCAGGACTGATCTCCTTTAGGATGGACTGATTGGATCTCTTTTCCTTCCAAGGGACTCTCAAGTCCCAACACCAACACCACAGTTCAAAAGCATCAATTTTTCGGCACTTAGCTTTCTTTATAGTCCAACTCTCACATCCATACCTGTATCATAGTCTAAATACTTTAAGTGGAAAAAATGACTTTTTTTTTTCCTTTTGCTGAAATAGTAATATGTGCCATAACCTGGTGGTGGTGGAAGTAATTTATACTGGGTACATCATCTGGATGACCAATGTAAAAGATTCTTTCACACAGGTTATATGATGTAACATAACAGAGGAAGCATTTAGCCTGCATTGCTCGTGGAGAGCCAGCATCTGTGTGGTTTGGGGAATAGCTCTCTGCCTCCGGGTCCTCACTTGTTAATTAGGTGACCAGTCTGCAGAAGAGGCCACAGTCAGTTTTTGATAAAGGCTCTTCTTTGTCGTCTTCCTTCTCCTGTTCCCTCCAAACTCCTGCCTCTTTCTCCTTCTCTTTTTTTCTTCCTGTCCTCACCTATTTCATCTAAAGTCCCCAGTACATCCCTAGTAAATGAGGGCAGGCTCTCGGGTGTGAGGATGGTGAGGAACAGCGTCATCTCTGATTAAACAGAGTGAAGCAGCAGCACCCGTTGCTTTGGCCAAGTTGTGGCTCCTCCTTCAATGATGGACAGATCTTTTAGATAGTGCCCTGGCTGTGGGTAACAGACACTAGACCTGCCTGTGCTTTGTGAGCTGCTCCCTGCAAATCCTTTCATCAAAACATCTTGGGAGAACCTTTCCTGTTTTATTAGACTAAAACTTATGTAATTATTTGTGGAATAAGCATATCTCAGCTGCTAACCTGAAGGATCCACCTTTCTTTTCCCTCTACTTGGAATGTTCAAGAAAATGTAAATTATTCTTCCAGGAAATGTTTGTGCTAGTTATTCTGTTTGCCCTCATGTTCCATTCCAAGAGGCATAGGAATGACTATAGCAACTAACTCCTAAACCACATATCCTATGTAACACTTATGTAAAAATATTCTGACCCACAAATCTTAAAAGAATAATGTTTATAGAGCCAATCTACAGGATCAGCTAAAGCACACATACGAATATTTAGACCAAAGAGCTGTGTCACCCACATTTCTTGTTATCAGGATGAGATGAAGCGATGTGTTCTTATGAAAGATACCAGTATTTCCTAAATCCTCATCTATTTTCTTGGGAATTACATATTTTATAGTGCCTTTTACTAGAATTTAGTTTTATGTCAAACACACAGTTTAGAAATACTGGCTTAAATTCCCAAAAAGAATCATTTTCGTGATTGTGAGATTTTGTAGGTGTGGGTTTCTATAGGAAAATGAGCAACTCTAGTTAGTAAATACTATTCATTGGCCATTAGAGGACATCTGTGGCCATTTTCCACAGTTCTGTGATTCAGTGACATAAAATATCACAAAAGGAGTAAATCTCAAAAATTTAATAGCTATGATTTTGCAAAATATTTTACAACCTGAACTTTTTTCTTACTTAAAAAAATACACCCACAGAGGCTTCACATTAACTCATTCCTCTCTTTTGAGAGAAAGGACAATGACATTATCATCCCAAAGTGTGACTGAGAGACATAAGCACATATATACTTGACATCTGTTCATTATCTAGATTTTACCATGTCAAGGGCAACATAATTTTTATGACCAATGAGAACTATGTAGTCATAATTGAGTGCACACTTTAGAAAGTATTATGCTTACAGTGAGACCTCTATTATTCTTGTTATAATAGAAATGTTTATTAAAGATATGCTTTCTTTAACAGTTGTCAAAATGCCGAATCTTAAGTTTTTGATGTAATATATATTTCAAACACCAATTAAGTGACCAATTATTTTCTAAGATTTCAAGATTCTTTTAAGCAATGCATCCTTTTGATAGCTCTATAACAAATATAAATTTCCTGATTCTTGGAAAATTCACATTTCTTACCATTATGTAAGATGTGAATCCTTCTAAATGGTTGAGAGGTTTAAGCTATCACAGATAAACACTAGGATTTTTTTCATATTCTAGAGGCATGCATGCCATACAACTACCTGACTGTACTCCTATATTTTAAGAGTAAGATAAACAGCATCATTTAATATTAAGCAGTAAGTACATCCAGAGGATGTAATAGAGATATTGCCAAAAATCTGTCTCATTTGTGAATAAGCTTCATGTGTTTGATAAGATGGCTTGTTTCATTGAAAACTACAGCAAACCGTCACAAGCCTAACACAAGCTATTCTGTGTGAAATCACGTGCCATCTGCACAGCTAGCAAACAGGTGTCAGATGCCTCTTGGCTGGTTCATTTCATCCTGGATCCCACTTGCTGTAGGCCTCTCTACATCATGCGTCCAAAGGAAAGAAGTCACTCTGCATGCAGGAAGTTGTCGCCAAAACAACAAAGCACACGACCCCCTGATGCCATTTGACTGAGTAATAACTAAAATTGGACATAGATTTGCCCTCATTAGATGCTGGAAGAGTTTTGTTTCTTTTCAAAGTTTGTCATTCTCTCAACTGTGAGTCAGTGCTCAAGCCAATGAAAACCCATGAAGGAAAGGATTTTGTGCATTTTCATGGGGGTAACTCTAACTTTTTTTCCAGTAGTAATTTAAAAATATCCAAGAAGAAAACAAATACTGAAGAATTTTCTCTGGGGGACACTGGTATGGTCTCTTCCTGCACCTTCAGTTTGCTTCGTGGCTTAGGATCCACTCGGAGGGCATGTCCCCTGGCCGGCTGCTCGGGCTTCTCTGAGTGGATGTGGGGTCACTGTTTGTGGGGGCTCTATGGTCTGGGTGGGGCACTGGGCCCCTCTGTGTGTGGGTCTGTGTGTGGGGTTGGTGTGGGTCTGTGGGAGGTCCCTGTGTGGGGTCAGTGTGGGTCTTTGTGTGGGGACACTAAGTGGGTGGCCTTTGATTTCTAAGGGCTCAGGGACTTGCTCCTTATTTCTTGCTGTCCTGTCAGTGTTCCTCTGTGTCACTTCTCCCCACAGGGGGTGGGTTTCAACTCCCCTCACCCCCAGCATCTCTAAGAGAACCAAGCGGCAGCCAAGCTCAGGGTCCATGCTCTGTGTCCTCTCTCCCGAGCTCTGGAGGTCACTCTGTGGCCTGGGTCCCAGCCCCTCCTTCAGACCCTGGCTGAGCCCCCACTGCTGTGCCCACCCTGGAGGATGGGGCCCAGGCAGAATCCGGCTCCAGGAAGAACCCACAGCACAAGCAGACCTGTGCCCTCTGCCCCACACCAACCCGGTCCTGGTCTCGCATGTGGGGTCCTTACAGGCATGGGGGCAGCCCCATTCCTGCTATCTCCTGGATCAGGGACCCGTCCTGGAGCAGGTCTCTCTACTGCAGTAGTGACTATGACACAGAGCCCTGAATCACTCCAGAGAACTGCTCCTGTCTCTCTGGTTTCTTGTGTGGATAGGCCCAGGTACGAAAGCTGACAGCACCCTTCTCCATAGGTCACTTCCCACCTGCTGCATGACACATCCTGTCTGCTGGTTTCCTCCCTCTCTGGGCTCTGGGGTGAGCAAGGCTGAGAGAAGGTAAGACTTGCTATGACCCCTGCACAGTCCCTGGGCCTGTTAAGTCCCACCTGTCCCCTGGAAACCTCCTTGGGCCACACATATAGGTAGAGGTCACAGACCACAAGTCTGTCCTGAGCTCCTGGTCCTGTGAAATCTGATTATTTACATTGTGGAGAAGTGAAGCTTCCCTTCTCAGAGGCTCTGCTGCCTCTGGGAGCCTGGCCCTGGTGACTGTGCACACAGTCACCCCCTGGCACATTCATCCGGGGAAGGTGGGTACTATGATCAGGGCTGTTCTCTGCTCCGGGAAAGGAGCTGAGAGTGTGGTCCTCATCCTCGCATCTGCTCCAGAGCACGAGAAAGACGGAAGGGTGGCAGACCTGGCCCATCTCAGTCCCAGCTCCATCAGGGAGAGAAGGGGCTTCTAGACAGGTATCATCTAATCCCACCAAGATGTGGGGATGAGCTTTCTCCCACTCTGGACTTGGGGCCAGCACTGCCCCCAAACTCCCCTCCTTAGTCTGACATGTGAGCTTATGTCTGACACTTTCTGAGCCGGAGGGGAATTTCAGCCTCGGCAAACCCCTCCCCTACAGTCCCACAAGTTCAAGGTAAAGAGAGAAGTGAAGAGGACTGAGTTGGATCCTGAGAAGGGAGAGATTTTTAGGTTTAGTTCACCTGAATGCTGTTGCTTGTTTCTGTAATGCTGTGATTATGGAAACGTTCAAATGCAGTGAGGGAATTGGGGTGCACACTGGGGTCACCCTCCCTCCATAGACCCCTCCCATCTGAAAGTCAAAGCAGGCAGCTGGCAAGAGTGGACCCTGAGCCCTTCCTTCCCCCAAGCAGGGCACAGATGGAGGCCACCACCTTTCATGAGGAAAAAAAAATTTATTTGGGAGAAATAATAAAACAGTTGTGGTAGGAAGGAGACTTTAGCACATAGATGATGTGTAACATGAGGAAAAACAGGTTTTCTCTGCAGGTATTGAATTTTTTCTTGTACAAAACATTTTCCTACCAGGAGAGGCATGAGGAGCATGCTCCTGTTGACCAGAGGAGACACATTTTTGAGGCCAGCATATTGGGTAATGGTGCAGGTCCTCTGAGTCCCTTACTACCCTTGGACCATGCTGGCAGGGTCTGACTGAGGATTCTGGCTCCCTGGGTGGGAAGGCCTGCCTGTCGCCCCTGTCTCTGGTATGCCTGCTCCTGCTAAGATGCTTGCGGTCCTTGGGATTGGCTTGGTGATTGTGCGCTGAATTTTTCAACATTTTTCTCTGTTCTGAGGAAGAGAGAGTCCTGTGGTGATGGGAATGCCCACCCACCAGGGCCTGAAGCTGTTCTTTGTGGTGATTTACTTCTGAGGTGTGGGTTCCTTGTTGAACCCCCAATTTCTCTACCAGGATTTGTCCAACAACTGTTCCAATCACCTCAGGATCAATAATCCTGCCATCTACAATGAATTTGTCTTTGATTTGTTCCTGGCACTGAGCAGCCGCTGATGCAGGCCTGCCTTTTTGAAAGGTTTCTTCTATTTGTTTGTCTTTTTAATTGGGGCTCAGACACTGCAGAAAGTGCCTCATCCTGTTTTTCAAGTAGCTTTCTGGTAAAAGTTGTTCCTCTTCTGGTGAGAAATGGAGGTATTTGCCCCCAAGAGACTCTGTTTCCCTCGCCTGAGGAGACTGGCTCATCACCCTGGTATGGAAAGCCCTTAGTCCTGAAGTCTTTTCTTCATACGTACCCATTTTGGGCCTCCAATTGCCCTTCCTCTCATCGGGTGGGGCCAACGTCCTGCTTTGGCTACGCATTTCTTCATCTTCTTCTGTTTCAGGCATCTCACAGACCTCCCCGCTATCGACTGAGGCAAATGGGCCCTTGCATGGGTCCCTAACATTTGTCTTCCTGGGTTTCTGTTGCCGGTGACGACTTGCTTTTTCCTCTTCTCCTGGTTGGAGCCTCCTAACACTCTTCCACTCCTCAGCTGGGGTAGGCCTCTCCCTCTGGCTCTTTGCTTCTTCAGACTTTCTGGGTTGGGGTCTCTTAAAAGCCCTGCCGTCCTCAGGTGAGGTGAGCATCTCGCTCCTGCTTTTGGTTTCTTCATGTCCTTTCAGTCGGGGCTTCTTAAAACCCCTCCGCTCCCCAGCTGGGGGACACATCACAATTTGGCTCTTCATTTCTTCATCCTCTTCTGATTCAAGCTTCTCAGAGCTCTCCCCTTCATCAACTGAGGCAAACGGGCCCTTACAAGGGTCCCTCACTTTTGGCTTCCTGAGTTCCTGCTGTTTCTGTTGTCGTTGACTACTCCCCGTGTCTTGTTTTCCTACTTGGAGCTTCCTAACACTCCTCAACTCTTCAGTTGAGGTAAGCATCTTGCTCTGAATTTTTGTTTTTTCATGATCTTCTCGTGGGAGCTGCTTAAAAGCCTTCCACTCACCAGCTGGGACGAGCACCTTTTTCTGACTATTAGTTTCTTCATACTCTCTGGGTAGGGACTTCTTAAAAGCCCTGCCATCCTCAGGTGAGGTGAGCATCTCGCTCCTGCTTTTGGCTTCTTCATGTCCTTTCGGTGGAGGCTTCTTAAAACCCCTCCACTCCTCAGCTGGGGGACACGTCTCAGTTTGGCTGGTCATTTCTTCATTTTCCTCTGGTTCAAGGTTCTCACAGATCCCCCCCTCATCAAGGGGGGAGAATGTGCCCTCACACGAGCCCCTGACTCCTGGCTCCCCGGGCTTCTGTTGTTGACTGCTCTCTGCCTTTTCATGTTTTCCGCGTGGGAGCCTCCTAACACTCTTCCACGCTTCAGCTGGGGTAGGCCTCTCCCTCTGGCTCTTCGCTTCTTCAGACTTTCTGGGTTGGGGTCTCTTAAAAGCCCTGCCGTCCTCAGGTGAGGTGAGCATCTCGCTCCTGCTTTTGGTTTCTTCATGTCCTTTCAGTCGGGGCTTCTTAAAACCCCTCCGCTCCCCAGCTGGGGGACACATCACAATTTGGCTCTTCATTTCTTCATCCTCTTCTGATTCAAGCTTCTCAGAGCTCTCCCCTTCATCAACTGAGGCAAACGGGCCCTTACAAGGGTCCCTCACTTTTGGCTTCCTGAGTTCCTGCTGTTTCTGTTGTCGTTGACTACTCCCCGTGTCTTGTTTTCCTACTTGGAGCTTCCTAACACTCCTCAACTCTTCAGTTGAGGTAAGCATCTTGCTCTGAATTTTTGTTTTTTCATGATCTTCTCGTGGGAGCTGCTTAAAAGCCTTCCACTCACCAGCTGGGACGAGCACCTTTTTCTGACTATTAGTTTCTTCATACTCTCTGGGTAGGGACTTCTTAAAAGCCCTGCCATCCTCAGGTGAGGTGAGCATCTCGCTCCTGCTTTTGGCTTCTTCATGTCCTTTCGGTGGAGGCTTCTTAAAACCCCTCCACTCCTCAGCTGGGGGACACGTCTCAGTTTGGCTGGTCATTTCTTCATTTTCCTCTGGTTCAAGGTTCTCACAGATCCCCCCCTCATCAAGGGGGGAGNTCCTCAGGTGAGGTGAGCATCTCGCTCCTGCTTTTGGCTTCTTCATGTCCTTTCGGTGGAGGCTTCTTAAAACCCCTCCACTCCTCAGCTGGGGGACACGTCTCAGTTTGGCTGGTCATTTCTTCATTTTCCTCTGGTTCAAGGTTCTCACAGATCCCCCCCTCATCAAGGGGGGAGAATGTGCCCTCACACGAGCCCCTGACTCCTGGCTCCCCGGGCTTCTGTTGTTGACTGCTCTCTGCCTTTTCATGTTTTCCGCGTGGGAGCCTCCTAACACTCTTCCACGCTTCAGCTGGGGTAGGCCTCTCCCTCTGGCTCTTCATTTCTTCAGGCGCTCCTGGTTGGAATCTTTTAAAAGCCCCACAGGCTTCAGTTGAGGTGAATATCTTGCTCTGGCTTTCAGTTTCTTGATGTCTTCTTGGTAGGGGTTTGTTAAAACTCCACCACTCCCCAGCTGGGGGACACATCTCAATTTGGCTGTTTATTTCTTCATCATCTTCTAATTCGAGGTTTTCACAGATCCCTTCCTCCTGAATTGAGGCAAATGGACCCTTACAAGGATCCCTAACTTTTGGTTTCCCTTTTCCTCTTGATTGGAGACTCCTAGCCTTCCTCCACTCATCAACTATGGCAAGCATTTCCCTCTTGCTCTTCATGTCTTCATCCTCTTCTTGTTGGGGTCTCTTAAAACCCCTCCTCTCCTCAGTTGGAGCAAACATCTCGCCTTGGCTGATGGTTTCTCTATCTTCTTCTGGCTCGAGCTTCTCATAAATCTCCCCTTCATCAGCTGAGGCAAACTGGCCCTTACATGGGTCCCTCACTTTTGGCTTCCGGGTTTCTGTTGTCTCTGGATACCCCTCATTTCTTCATGTTCTCCTGATTGGAAACTCTGAAAGTCCCTCCACTCTTCAGTTGGAGCAAGCATCTCTCTCTGGCTCTTAAATGGGTCCTTTGGTTTCTGGAATTTCTGTTGCTCCTGGGTGCTTTGTGCACTCGCTTTGAGGTCGTATGGCACCTGTGAAGCTGGTGTGTCCCCACTAGCATATTCCATCTTGGAACTTGACCCATGAGAAGCCAAGATGTCTGCAGCAAGGAGCACGTCAGTGTGAGGGTCTTGAAGGAGCAGGCTGGTGGCAAAGTCCTGGAGGATCATGCCAGTGGTATAGTCTTGAAGGAGGACATCAGTGTGAGACTGTTGCAGGAGGTCACCAATGGCATGGCCTTGAAGCTGGTTCTCTGATTCTAACTTGCTTCCGAACTCAAATTTACTAGCCACCTGTGTTTTAAAATGTGGCTCCTTTGAATATCGGCCAACTGAGTTTGTGAGTGTTGGCAGAGTTTTCTTGATGACTGGATCATCTGATCTCCTCAGATCCATGTTGCTGGTTTGGGAGTTGACTGACACAGTGGGACCCAAGAAGACTTCCTAGGCAGAGTCCTCCTTGGCCTTCTGTTTGGACCTTGAAGATTGGGACTTTAAGCCCATGTCCAGTATTAATGTGTTATGGCAGGGATATTTTGAGAGCCAACCCCAACTCTCTTCCCTTTTGAGACTGGGGTTTAGGCTGCTTTTCCTGGCCTTCAGGACAGTCCCACTCTGCCGGGTTCTACCCTTGAGGTTGGGTGCAGGCATCTGACAAGGTGGCCTGCCCTTCTGTCCAGTCTGTGGGGCCTCTGAGGGCCCACGACTGTCACTAGGTGAAGTATTTCCCAGGGCCCTCTGGATATCCCACCTTGCAGGTATGGGAGCTGGGAGGGGGCTCCCCAGGGAGGGAACTGATGCTTTTGTTATCATTTGTTTTCCCTGATGGAGCTGAGATTTTCCCAAGAACTTAGAAATGTTGGTTTTTGACTGTGGCCCAGGTTGCCAGAGAGCTGAGAGGGAAAATGTGGATGTTGGAAGGGGCGAGGGTTGAGCCTCAGATGGTTTGAGATTTACAGGCTCAGAGCCCTGTTTGGATGTGTCCCACCTGTGCCTTACCCGAAACCTTATGATATGTGCTTCCAGCATTTGTTGAATGCTTGGACTGAGGAAAGAAAGCTCATGGGAGATATTTATACGGGGTTTCCAATGCTTCAAGGATGCTAGAGTTCTGATTTCCTGGTGAAGGTGGGTCTTAGAAGAAGCATGGGTGGCAGCAAGCCAGGATCGACGCACTGTCACAGGGATCAAACCCTGATCAATTTGCCTCAACTTTTTGTCTAAATGGGCTTTTAAGACTTTTTCTAGATGTTTCTTATCTGGGCCACCGAGTAAGTAATTTCTGGAGTCACTCTTCGAGGGCCTCAGCAAGTCACTCTTCGAGGGCCTCAGCAAGTATCTTTCTGACTCCTTCTCAGAGTTCGTTTGCAGAAACTTCTTGGGGAAGCTGGACCTGGAGGGATCTTTCGAGATACCCCTCAGACACGGCCTTAGACCCTCGCTAAAATCTGTTTCTAGCTGGAACTTCATCTGACTCCTTCGATGGGATCTCCTAGGGCACTTGGACCTTGTCTTCTGGGCATCCTGGCTCCTTTTGCCTCTAAAAGCAGTCAGCTGCCAGGATCCTTGTTTGCCCTGGGCCTGATAAGTCACTAGGAATTGGCACTGAGATGAACTCAGTTGTAGAGACAGGTGGATGCTGCGGAGCCGTCTTCCCTTGAGTTGATCTTCCATGGGCTTCTTTTGAAGATATTGCTTCTGGAGATCAGATTTGATTAAGTCTCCATGAGGACCAGGGACTAACCTTTGGGCCTGGGGCTCCCCAGTGTCCTTGGGACAGTTGGGAATGAGTTGGTTACAGACTTCCTGTGATCTCTTGTTCACAGAGGGTAAAGGCATCTCAGTTTTCAGTTGCTTCTGCAACAAGGGGTATTCCAAACTTTGAGTTTCAGTCGGGATAAAATATAGTGGGTTGTTCTGAAATGGAAGACAGTAGAGCCCACAGGTACTCACCTGGGGTGAAGAATAAGTTGGTCTGAAGAGGAGAGGAGATGGGAGGTAGGGCTGGCCTTGAATCTGAACCATAGATGGGGGCTGGTACAGAGGCAAGTTTTGAGTAAAAGGCTGGGGTTGGGCCCCAGCACAGGGCAAGAGTGGGTCCTGGGAAAGACTTAAAGGTATTCCAGGTTGAACTGAGACTGGAAAGACATTAGAGATTCCATTGAATAAAACAAAGGGTGCCTGTGATTGAGGGGCGCTCCCAGGGACAAGGGCAGCTGCCAGCAGGGACTCACTGTGCAGAGAGGGGAGACCCCAGAAGAGCTGGCTGTATTTCTGCTCTATGTGATCCCTCAGACTCTCAGGATGTAAAAGCTGCTGTGGCCCAGGTAGCTGCTCTGGTTTGTCTTTCACGTTCCAGAAAGATTGAGGGGTTGCGATGTCCTGCTCAGTACCCAGTGATTTCCACATATTCCCCAAAGTGTTCAGATGGTAGTCCGGGCTCATTTGCTCTGAGAATGACCTGTCTTTTTTCCCCTCCTTACAAATCCTCAGCTCTACTCTCTTGGCAATTAGGATCTCCAGCAGCTTTTGGATATCAGGGTTGATAAATGAGGGGCTGCCAATCTCTACATGCTTGTCTATATTGCCCCCCCAGGATGGGGCCTTTGTTGGGTGGGGGGACAGGTCTTCTTTCCAGGACTTGCTCTGTGATGAGGTGGGAAAGAACAAGGTCTTGGTAGTGTCCCACCAGCAGGACAGGAAAGAAATGGGGTAGCTTGTGAAGAGGCCAAGGTTTGCCATGGCCGAGATGGTAGATGCCAAAAAAGAATTACCTGCAGGGGAGCTCTTTGCAACAGTACCAAGTGGGATTTTCTCCAAGTTGGATCTGTCTTGAGGTTCTGCTGACAAGGTGGAGGCCAAAGGCACAGGGTCCTGGGTCAGAGGAGCTGGGCATATGGCAGAAACAGCCTCTTCCAAAGGCTCCATGCTGGGCTGATGGGCTCCAGCAGGAGCTGCTTCCTGTCCCACACCAGGAGGATCTTGCCAGGAGAGTTGATGAAATCTGCTTTTCTCAAAGAGACTTCCCACATGGCTGCAGGGAACACAAGGCACAGGCTGCAGCCAGGAACCCCCAGGGCCAGGAGGGCATGCCAGGCAAGGCAGGGGTGGGCACCTCCAGCCATAGCCCTGCACGGTTCCCATGATGACTTCACAGTGCTCCTGCTTCCCACACCCCAGGACGTTAGCCATAGCCCACTCCCAAGGCTTCCCCTCCCGGCTCAGTCCCAGGCGCCTTGCAGCCCTGGGGTCACACCAGACATTCTAGGAGGAAGAACCACCCAGGAGAGAAGAGGAAGATTCTTTACCCCTGAAGAAGTAAAACCAGGTTGCGGATCCCTTCCAGCTCTTCCAGGCAATCTCTGCAAACTGAAAATCAGCAGACTGGGTCATGGTGAGGAAGGCTGGGGCCCCTTCCTAGGGTTCTTACAGGAGGCTGAGTGCACTGTCTCTTTAAGGGGCCACCACTGGGATATTGGAGCCCAAGCACTAGTGTCCAAGGCCACATAATCATTCACAGTGACGGTGATGCTCTCGAAAGGGTTTATCATTTACAAAGTGTTTCCATATCCTTTACCCCTTGCTGCCTTCACAACCTGCAGTGTTCACCTGCCTCTGCAGGGATCACTGCACAGACAAATCTGAGCAAAGTCAAACAATGTGTCCATGGTCAAACCTGGAGTCCCACCTCCCAGTCCAGGTGCTGTTGGTCCAATGCAACCCACAGGCACCTGGTTATAAGCAGGACCACACTTATATCCAGGCCCCTCACAGATTCATTCTGTACATGGAATCTGGGTAGTATCTGGGTTCTGCTCTCCTTTCCAGAAGCCTCCCTGGGGGGTTCTGTTTCCCAAGGGAAAGACCTTCCACTGGTCTCAGAATCAGAGGCTCTGGGCCCTCCGGGCTGGATACATGAGAGCTAACATCCGGGGCACACATAGCTGAACGGCAGAACTCACCTTTCAAAGCTCTGCTTCTCCTCCTACTCCTGCTTCTGCCTCTCAGATCCATCTGATGCTGAGAGAAAAAATGAGAACCTGTGACCCAAATCTCAGTCTCCCGTCCCTAGACAAGCATCAGACACTCAGTGTCAATATATAATAGGACTTTCTTTATTTCACTAACTGAGCTCTATGGTTTTCTTTCCTTTTACTCATTTTTAAAGCAGATAAAAATATTTTCTGTTTTCCTTCTTTGAAGAGCATAAAGAAAGATTCTCCCTTTTTAAAAAGAATTGCAACCCTTTTATGTATCTGGTTTATAAATATTTATATTATCTGTCCTTTCTTTTCAGCCTGTAGTTTAAATGAAAAAAAATCATAAATTACCTGCATAATTTCATTTGCTGGAAATTAGTCAGTTTAATTTCTACCATATACAGAATACATTCTTCTCATGTGGCAGACATTAAGAATAATTTAAAAGAAAACTAGTTGAAAAGTTAATGTGAAACAGAGTAGTTGAACCATACACAAAATAGACAACAAGACCCCACTGTATAGCACAGGGAACTATACTGAATATTTTGCAATAACCCATAATGAAAAAGAATCCAAGGAGAATATGTATATCTGAAAAAGAATAATTATATATATAGACATATGAATCACTTTTCTGTACATCCAAAACTAATATAACATTGTAGGTCAACTCTAATTCAATAATTCACACAGATACACACACAAACCCCAACAACAACATTGTTAAGGAGAAAACAAGTTTTATTGATCCTTATGTTAGTATTCTAAAGTAAATGAAAATTTTATTGAGGGAGTCATATTCCAACGCCAAGTGTTGAAGCACCAGGTGCTGAAGTCCCAATTAATGTATATAAATGTGCCTATACATATTTGTGCAGACATATTTCCAGGTTTCCTCTTTGATTATTGGGAGAGCTAATTCCTAGAAAACATTTCCTAGATGTGAGAAGGATTTTCTATGTGAGACCCACCCTGGATTTTGTTCGTCACTGTTCCTCTGCTGAAGAAACACACATGTTCTCAGACCTATTGGAGAATCTTAGCTCCATCAGGTAGGTCTTGGCTTCCTGAAGCCAAGGCCTCACTCTAGCCCCTGCTCTAAGGCTCTCAGGGCCTCAGCACTGTCCTCAGCACTGTCCTCAGAACAGCCCTTGTGTGAGACACCCGTGCGTGGCTGGGAAACTGGTTGTGTTCGCAGGCTTCTTCTGGCTGAGCATGACCTCAGTATCCAGTTCTTGGCTCCTGGTCGCTGTGTCAGGGATTTGCCCTGGAGACCCAACCACTCCTGAACTACTGATCTGAGACCTTTGGATAGAAACCCTAGTGTTCACTCTAGGATTCACAATTAGTTTTCACTGATCCCCTTTCCAGCCCAGTTTGTCCCTAGAGGGAGCCCTGGAGACCCAACCACCCCTGAACTACTGATCTGAGACCTTTGGATAGAAACCCTAGTGTTCACTCTAGGATTCACAATTAGTTTTCACTGATCCCCTTTCCAGCCCAGTTTGTCCCTAGAGGGATGATGATCTATTCTTTCTTGAGAATAGATGTCCTGTTCTTTCCCATCTCAGGAGTCTCTTGAGTTGGTTCAGAAAAGTAGACATAATAATAGAAAAGAGAATCATGTGCTTGTGGGTCTGGGCCAAGGGTTCCTTACCTTCCTGCTATTTCCATGTTTCCTAGGACGAGGAAAAGATGGATTATTCTGGTAGTAGGGAAGGAACAGGAAAACGAGACCCAGTCCACACAGAACAGCAAGGATGATTTCAATTGTCCAGGCAGTGTGACTGGAGTTCAACCAAGTGTCAAAAGTGCTTTTTGGAGCAAAGAGAAGAGACTCCATTGCCTGAACCCCACTGCTGCCTTCAGGCAACTGAGCACAGGTTTTGTACTTGGAGACTAAAGCCCCAGGCCTGGCATCACAGAGCCTGCAGACTTGTCACAAAGGGCTCCTTTGGGTGGGGGAGGGGACAGAAGAGGAGAGGGCTAGGCCACAGCCCCTCCCCCACCATCCAGCACCACAACTCTACCCCTCTACCTTCAAGGGCCTTCTAGACAGTAGTCAATTTTCTATTCATCCCACCAGGAGACCAGATATTTCCTGGTTCCTAAGATCCGTTGGAGATCTTGGCTTGAACCAACCAACTTCATAGCTTTTGAAACTCAAATTCTCCCAGTGTTTTGGTTGTTTTCCAAGGATTTACACTACTAGAATCTCCTCTATCCACAATCTCATCATTTTTTTTTCATCTCATGTATTTACATTGAAGTTGTACTTCCTCAGAAAATTTCAGTTACACAATATAGTGCTATCAACTCTAGTCACAATTAGATCCTGAGACCTTTGTCTCATAGCAAAAGGTCAAAACCTTGTTACCCACCTCTCCCTATTTCCCTCAACCCCAGCCCCTGCCAATCACGTCTCTGTTTCTGTAAGTTTGACTTCTTTTGTAAATTCTGCACATAATTGATAAGAAGAAATATATGCCTTTCTCTGTCTGACTTTCACTTAACATGATGTCCACTAGATTCATTCCCATTGCTTCATGTTACCACTGTTTTCCCCATATGATAAGTCTTTTACTTTCATTAACCCAGAAATAGACATTGATTTTATATTTAATTTTGCATAAATAATTTGTTGTAGTTTCCATCCACCTTTGCCAGCTTCACTCAGAGTAATTGATATAAAAATTCAAATTAGTAATTATTTAAAATTTATAAAACTTAAGTATAATATAAAGGTAAGTAATTGAACCTCTAAATGATATGTTTTGTGCTATGGGGTCGCTAAGAGTCAGACATGACTGAGCGACTTCACTTTCACTTTTCACTTTGATGCATTGGAGAAGGAAAGGCAACCCAGTGTTCTTGCCTGGAGAATCCCAGGGGCGGGGGAGCCTGGTGGGCTGCCGTCTATGGTTTGTCGCACAGAGTCAGACACTACTGAAGTGACTTAGCAGCAGCAGCAGCAGCAGCATTTATAGTAATGAAGTTGGAAAAATTTCACAAAAAATTATGGGCCATGCTGTATACACACACATACACACACACACACACATTTTAAACAGATCAATATTTCTAAATCCAAAACATTCTTATTTTCTTTAAATGTTTTGTACAATATTTGATCACATTGCTTCTTACTCTGCCCAAAATAGACAGTCTCCATTTTAAAGAGTTTAGAAACATGTGTGGAACAGCCTGAAGCTAGGAATGGGCTGGCTGAGCTTAAGCCGTAATCTTTAAATTGGACATTGGGGCTGGGGAGCCAAGGCCTGAGTTAAAGTCATCTTAACTAGCCTATTATCATATTCCTGTGTGTTCTACACATATTCTCTTTTTCAGTGTACATTTGCTTGCCCCATGTACCCCTTCCAGATCCCTGGAGCTTCGAGTCTTGCCTGTACCTTACAGAGAAGGCACTTTTGAGCCTTATAGTAAATTCCCCTGTGACATCATTGGGCATCCTTTTTGGCAGATGGAATTTGATATTCACTTAGGGAATTGTATGTTTTAATCACTACCTGGTTAATTTTTCTTAATATGTATTTGGTTATACTGTCATGAATGTACATGTTCAAGAGCATATCTTTGGCATCTGTTGTTGCTTTTATTATAGCCTCTTCACCCTTTATGATATTGTCACTGGGGTATGACAGTCCACAGTGTGAACAATTAGGGTATCTGAGGAGCATGGAGGATCCTAACTTGGAATCAGTGGAAATCATGGTGGGTCCTGATTTCTGCTTCTTTGCAGAGGGACTTTCGACTGAGATGTAAGTTTCATCATGACCTGGAAAATCACTCTTGGGCACCTTCTAATATGATTCTGTGAGACAGTGAAAAATATATATTGGTCTCTTCCACCAGTGCCTGAGAGTTAGCTCCTGAAACCTTGTAATTTCCTTTTAATTATCACTCTGGGTGTCAGGAGTGTCTTTTGTTCTCATAATATGCCTTTGGGTGGGCCCCTGGATACCTCCTGGGTGAGGGCTGGCCCCCAGAAAGACCAAGTCATGATGGAGGCTTGATGTTTTTAGCTCCACTTCACCATTCTCTTGAGAAGGAAGAAGAGCTGAAAGTGGAGTTAATGACCGATCATGCCTACATGAGGAAGTCTCCATAAAAATCCCCAAAGTACAGAATTCAGAGTTTCCAGGTGTCCAAGGGGACAGAATTCCCTGAACTTGAGGCCCTATCAGGTATCAACTTATGTATCACTTCATCAGGATGTTCATATACATATATATATATATATATATCTTTTATCATACTGCTACTGTTGCTAGTGCTAAGTCACTTTATGCCGGGAGCCAGCACGGGAGACCCCACCCATGACAAGGTCATGTGGAGAGGCCTGAGCGGCAAGATGAGTCAGGTCTCAAGGGGTCTTCTGCCTGAGCATCTGCCCCGAAACCAAAATCTGTCTGTTTACTGTCTGCTATACTATACTTTTCTGACATTCTCTGGAAAAAGTTAATTTAGAGCTTTTAGATAATAAGTCTCCTGGGCATAATAAGAGTGTTCCAATCCAAAAACCCCTCTGATAGCTTTCTAACTAACCTAACCAGTCTGCTCGGAGTTTTACAATTACTTGTGAATTGTTTATGGCCCCCAACCATGAGAGGCACAAAGCTTAAAGCATCTGAAAGATACAGAGCCTTTTCTAAAGAGCTGAAAATTATATTGGTGACGGGTTTCACTATTGAAACTTTTAGATAATAAGTCTCCTGGGCATAATAAGAGTGTTCCAATCCAAAAACCCCTCTGATAGCTTTCTAACTAACCTAACCAGTCTGCTCGGAGTTTTACAATTACTTGTGAATTGTTTATGGCCCCCAACCATGAGAGGCACAAAGCTTAAAGCATCTGAAAGATACAGAGCCTTTTCTAAAGAGCTGAAAATTATATTGGTGACGGGTTTCACTATTGAATCAATGACTGCTGCCAGGCCACCATATTCTTTATCTTTTAGGCACCTGAAGGATATTAATCAATGTAATTGGGATATAGAAATAGGAACATAGTAGTTTTGATGTTAGCAACACTAGACTTTTGAGTTAATTACTTTTCTTTGTTATAAATCACTGTACTCCTTTTACTTGTTATAAATTGTTGTATCCTTGCTATGTAAGAATGTAACTTTATTTAGTGCTTTCTGAGAGTGGCACCAGACTTTGGGAATAACAACATTTTTAAGACAAATAAGTCTTCTGGTTGACAAACCCTTATCAGAAAAGGGCCGTAAAATGTTAATTGGCCTTCTGGCCAAATCTCTCTCTCCCTCCCTCTCCTTTTCAGGCTGAATTCCCATCTGGAGCGAGGAGGCTCACCAAGTCTACTTACTTGCCCTGGCTTTTAAGTTCTGTGAGAGAGGGAGCCCAAGGCAGGGCACCCTCCAATATTCAAACGGATGCTGGTGGCCTAACGTAGATGGTGCAAACTTCTTGTCCTGAAGTTTTATTGGCTTTCCCCATAAACCAAGTTATTCAGCTTCTTTTCTCCACTAATTTTCCTACTATACTATTTCTTTCTTAATCTCTATATTTCTAAATAAATAAGTTTTCCTCACCTATGTTGTCNTAACGTAGATGGTGCAAACTTCTTGTCCTGAAGTTTTATTGGCTTTCCCCATAAACCAAGTTATTCAGCTTCTTTTCTCCACTAATTTTCCTACTATACTATTTCTTTCTTAATCTCTATATTTCTAAATAAATAAGTTTTCCTCACCTATGTTGTCTCCCCTTCGAATTCCCTGGGTCCACCGGGGCAAGACCCAGCAGCTTCAGCTGTGTCAGACTCTTTGTGACCTCATGGCTATAGCCTACCAGGCTCCTCTGTCCATGGGGATTCTTCAAGCAAGAATACTGGAGGGGGTTGTGCCCACGTCCAGGGAATCTTCCCAACCCAGGGATTGAACCTGTGTCTCTTATGTCTCCAGCACTGGCAGGCAGGTCCTGGGGAGCCCATCTTTTATCATATTCTTCAATAAAGTGGTAGAAATAAGTATTTTCCTGAATTCTGCAAACCTCTTTAGCAAGTTAATGAAAACTAAAGAGAGGGTCTTAAGCATCATTTCTTGAGTACAAATTATTAATTCTATGAACACTTTGGTACACATGAAAGAAAGAAAATGAAGTCGCTTAGTCATGTCCGACTCTTTGCAACCCCATAGACTGTAGCCTACCAGGCTCCTCTGTCCATGGGATTTTCCAGGCAAGAATACTGGAATGGGTTGCCGTCTCCTTCTCCAGGAGATCTTCCTGACCCAGGGACTGAACCCACATCTCCTACATTGTAGGTAGATGCTTTACCATCTGAGTCGCCAGNTCCGACTCTTTGCAACCCCATAGACTGTAGCCTACCAGGCTCCTCTGTCCATGGGATTTTCCAGGCAAGAATACTGGAATGGGTTGCCGTCTCCTTCTCCAGGAGATCTTCCTGACCCAGGGACTGAACCCACATCTCCTACATTGTAGGTAGATGCTTTACCATCTGAGTCGCCAGGGAAGTAATGGTACACATGAGTCCTTAGATTTTCAACTTTGTAGTTACTGGGCAATTTTACATACTACACATATAGATTATGGAAAGATAATCTTCTACCTGATTAAAAGATGGTCTTAGTTATATCAAAAGAAGTCATTTGTAAGTTGCTTTTGTTACCTCAAGCTGGCATAGGTGGCTGGCATGTTGCAGTCCATGGGGTTGCAAAGACATGCCTGAGTAACTGAACAGCAACAGCATATTTATTCCCAATTTAAGCATATTTTTGATCACAGAATAACTTGCTGCCTAGTTAACTCTCTTCATAGTCACCAAAGTCATGTTTAATGTCTTCCTCAACAGATAAAGACTACTTTATACTTAACAAGTCAAACAAAGGCCTTTTTCTGGGGCCAGGACTCAAATTCAAGTCTGCTACTTTATTGCCTAACATCATCAAATGATGTAGGGACAAATTAAGAAATATATGGAAGAATATCAAATAAGGTGGTGGACATACTGTGAAGTTATTTTATTTACTTTCAATTTAAAAACAGTTATGCAACATAAAGTGTCAGGCATGATTTGATTTAAAAGACTGACCATTTAATAGTTTAATAGCTCATATGTGCCATAAATATCTGTGGGCTCTGACACACACAAACAAAGCGCATCATAAGCAGGTCTGAAAATAGAATTACTGTTAGCAATGAGCCAAACCATAACTCTGCACTTTGTCAAGGTGTTCTTACAAGCAAATTCCCAGCATATCACCTCTCACCTAAACATTTTGCAGGTTCACCACTTCTGATGTTCTGCATTTCAAGACTGCTTTGCTATTTTGATGAAGGGTTTCCTACTCTCTGCATTTTCCCAACAGTACTCGAACATCTTAAACATGATTCAAAGTATAGTTCTATGAAAACCTCCTTTAAGAGAATTTTAGATTCCTTCCATCACACATATGCACTGACTCCTTGACCTTCACACCTGCTAAAAATCAATGGTTCTGGACCTCCTTCCACTATAAGTAAAGAGACTTCTGCTTGTGTGTCCACCCTGATCCTGGACTACTGTTTTCAGCTGAATGTGTGTGTTGGTCATTCAGTCACATCCTGCTTTTTGTGACCCAGTGAACTGTAGCTCACCAGGCTCCTCTGTCTGAATACTGGAGTGAGTTGCCGTTCCCTTCTCCAAGGGGTCTTCCTAACTCAGGGATGAAACCCAGTCTCCTGCCCTGCAGGAAGATTCTTTCCTGTCTGTACCACTAGGAAAGTCCCTCTCAACTGAATAGCGTCCCCTCAAATATGTCCTAATCCCCAGCACCTTTGTTACATTATATGGCAAGCAACATTATTGATATGATTAAACTAAGGTTCTAGAAATGGGGAGATAATCCTGCATCATCCAGACGGGCTCAATGTAATTGTAAAAGTCCTGATGAGAGAGAGGCAGGAGGGTCATAGTCAAGGGAGAAGGCAGTGAAAGTGGAGACTGGAGTGATGAGGCCAGGACCCAAGGAAAGTCAGCAGCCTCTAGAAATTGAAAACAGCAAGGAAATGGATTATCCACTCAGAGACTCCAGAAAAAAATCTGCCCTTCTGACACTTTGACTTCATCCCACTGAACCTGATTTCAGACTTCTGACCTTCAAAACTAAAAAAGAATATAGTTTTGAGTCTCTTAAGAAAAGAGACAGAATTTTCAAAAATCCTGCAGATTTTCAATTTCTCCACATGTATCATTCTACTTTCAAACCAGTTATTATTTGCTTGATAGCAGAATTATCTATGGATATGTTTGACTTTTCTCCTAGGTAGCAAATTTCTGGAAAGTAGGAACCATTTGGGGCAGATTCAAGGTAATATGTATAGTTTGTGGCAGAGACAGGTCTATCATGCAGTGCCTTAACCCAGTCCTTCCTTATATCACACAGCTTAAGCCAATTGTGACCTGACTGTCCTTGCATAATGAGGATGGCCTTCAAATAAACCAATAAGGAGGTATTGGGCATTAAAATATGCCTAGCATAACAGCTTGGGACTAAAGAGAAAATAAGAGATAATTAATAAGAACCATCATGTATTTATCATTATGCCACCAAATAGAATTTTCTAGCTTCATCCTTATAATAAAGTACCAGTTTGGGGAAATACCCCACTACCTTTGCTCATTTATGTATTGCAATGATATAGATTGTCACTGGATTGGAAGACAGGGTATATGTTTACATTAGTATCATAAATCTTTTCATTTTCACTGTGCTATATTTTGCTTATGATTTGTTTATGAATTATGCATCTATGTTTATGAAGGAGATTGTGGTTTTTCCTGAAATGCAAGATTTTTGGTTTTGTCAACAGCTATGCCATGACATCCACCATTGTCTTCCAGTTTGCCTGTTTCTTTGATCTCATAATTCTATCAGACAATGCTGATGTCTTGATTGCAAAGCATGTGAATTCCAGCAAAGTAGTGGGCATACTGAGAAGTTATTCACTTTCTATTTTAAAACAGTTACATAACACTTTTGAAGGGTAAGATATGATTCTATCTAAAATACTTAAGAATTTGGCATAATCCAATATATTTTTCAAAAACATTTTATTTTATATTGAAGTATAGATGATTAACAATGTTCTAACAGTTTCAATATGTCAGCAAATTTGGAAAACTCAGCAGTGGCCACAGGACTGGAAAAGGTAAGTTTTCATTCCAATCCCAAAGAAAGACAATGCCAAAGAATGCTCAAACTACCGTACAATTGCACTCCTCTCACACGCTAGTAAAGTAATGCTCAAAATTCTCCAAACCGGTCTTCAGCAATATGTGAACCATGAACTTTCAGATGTTCAAGATGGTTTTAGAAAAGGCAGAGGAACCAGAGATCAAATTGCCAATATCCGCCGGACCATTGAAAAAGCAAGAGAGTTCCAGAAAAACATCTATTTCTGCTCTATTGACTATGCCAAAGCCTTTGTGTGGATCACAATAAAGTGTGGAAAATTCTGAAAGAGATGGGAATACCAGAACACCTGATCTGCCTCTTGAGAAACCTGTATGCAGGTCAGGAAGCAACAGTTAGAACTGGACATGGAACAACAGACTGGTTCCAAATAAGAAAAGGAGTACATCAAGGCTGTATATTGTCATCCTGCTTATTTAACTTATACACAGAATACATCATGAGAAACACTGAGCTGGAAGAAGCACAAGCTGGAATCAAGATTGCTGGGAGAAATATCAATAACCTCAGATATGCAGATGACACCACCCTTATGGCAGAAAGTGAAGAACTAAAGAGCCTCTTGATGAAGTGAAAGAGGAGAGTGAAAAAGTTGGCTTAAAGCTCAACATTCAGAAAGCTAAGATCATGGCATCTGGTCCCAACACTTCATGGCAAATAGATGGCGAAACAGTGGAAACAGTGGCTGCCTTTATTTTTCTGGGCTCCAAAATCACTGCAGATGGTGACTGCCCCCATGAAATTAAAAGACACTTATTCCTTGGAAGGAAAGTTGTGGCCAACCTAGGTAGCATATTAAAAAGCAGAGACATTACTTTATCAACAAAGGTCCATCTAGTGAAGGCTATGGTTTCTCCAGTAGTCATGTATGGATGTGAGAGTTGGACTATAAAGAAAGCTGAGCACCAAAGAATTGATGCGTTTGAACTGCAGTGTTGGAGAAGACTCTGGAGAGTCCCTTGGACTGCAAAGAGATCCACCCAGTCCATCCTAAAGATCTGTCTACGGTGTTCATTGGAAGGACTGATGTTGAAGCTGAAACTCCAATACTTTGGCCACCTGATGCAAAGAGCTGACTTATTTGAAAAGACCCTGATGCTGGGAAAGATTGAGGGTAGGAGGAGAAGGGGATGACAGTGGATGAGATGGTTGGATGGCATCACTGACTTAATGGACATGAGTTTGGGTAAACTCTGGGAGATGGCGATGGACAGGGAGGCCTGGCGTGCTGTGGTTCACAGGGTCACAAAGAGTAGGACATGACTGAACGACGGAACTGAGATGAACTGAACAGTGTCAGGTGGATTGCATGTATCTATTCTCTGCCAAACTTCCCTCCCATCCAGGCTGCTACATAATATTGGGCAGAGTTCCCTGCACTGTATAGTCAGACTTTGTTGGTTATCTGTTTTAAATATAGTGGTGCGCACCTGTCCACCCTATACTCTGTAACTATTCCTTCCCCTCCTCCTTTGGCAATCATAAATTTACTCTCTTAAGTCTGTGAATCTGTTTTTGTTTCGTAAATAAGTTTATTTGCATGATTTATTTTTAGATTCCACATATAAGCGAGGTCATATGATATTTTTCCTTTTCTGTCTGATATAACCCAGTATCCTAAAGGACTTGTTCTTCTATTGCATCACTTTCTTGACAACCCTAATTTTGTTTCTTGTATTTAACAAACTCTAAAACCTAATCCTGCTCAGTGCTTGTTTTAGGCTGATAATGTCCATTTCTTATGAAATCCTCAGGGCACACATTTTAATGTAAATCAATAAGAAAGCTCTCAGAAAATCTAATCTGACTAGAATAGTGTGCACAGAGGAGAAGAACCCGAGTATTAAATACAACCCTTCCTGTAAAAAATTAATCAATATTACATTGGATTGTTTCCTTGACATATATCATGATGTCTATCTCTATAAGGAAAGAAGGCATAAGTATGGAAAGTGCCTGATGTTCAGTTATTAAGGCAAATTTCAGAAAGATTCCCTTTCTCTCCTATTGTGTCATTATTTATTTCAGTAGAATCTGGATAAGTATTAATAATAGGAAGGCCACTAATATACATCACATTTGTAGTTTCCCTTACCAATTCTAGTGATTCTGGAGTCATCTTTTAATGTTGTGCTAATATTCAATTGAGAAACTTAATTTTTCTGTTTTTTGACAAATAATTTGAGTCCTCAGCAACCAAAAGTTTTAACGAATTCAAGTGGTCTACAGATTCTCTCATTCATTTCGATAAGACCTTCTGTAGGCATGGATCTCTTTCTAATTAATATTTTTTTGGAGAGGAAGATGAAAACAGCTTTTTACAATTTAAATGTCATTGGTCTCCCATTGGAATAATTTTTATAGTGTTTTATCATAGATGGTACATTTACATACTACTTCCTCAGCATCTGTCAGGTATATTAAAGTAGTAAATTTTTCCTCAACTAATTGCTCAAATCTATAATACAGTATTAGATCTACTCTCTCTGATCTGTTTTGACCTTTAAACCTCTTTGAGTCCTAAATGCATGTTGCATTTCTTTCTTAGATCCTGGGATCTGTGGCCATTTGAAAGGCATCTGTTTTTTATTTTTTATTTTTTTATCACCACTGATGTTTACTGTTGTACCTCTCTGTGAGGGCTGATTGATGGGGGTGTTACATGAACATTCCCCCTGCTTGTTTTCTATGCTTTATGGGAGTAATGTGAGCTTTCTGTTTTAGATAATTTATTGTGTTCTACACTGTGGACAAAGTAGGGAGGGAGCATATTGCTGTAAGGCAAGGAAGCATGATTGATAAGGTGGGTATAAAACAAGCCAAGAGTCATGGTCCTCATGGTGTAATAGGTATGTCAAGTGAGGTCCAAATGGAAGTGATGCAATGAGAGAGAATGGAAATGAAAACTAAGAAATAATCTCTCTATTTTTATTGTCTTTAATGTCACTAGCCTGGATCAAAAGACGTCAAGGCACATAGAACCAAAGACTTAAAAATTATATTGTAATTATACACCCATTACTTTCATGTGAGTTTTTGGATCATGTTTTACAGGAGATTTTCCTAAGACATTTTTATGAATACATGGAAAGATGTTCATGGCAGATATGAACATTTTACAATTGACTTCAGTGATACAGAGAGCTGTAAAGTATGTTGCTACAATTTAATGACTTTTTTCAAACCTTTCTTAACAATGATGTTACAGGACAAACAACCAACAGGAACTCCAGCAAGTGACATGCACCCTCAGGGAGAACAGCAACTTGACATTCATTTACTTAAAACAGACAGACTGAATAAATTATAAGCCCAAACAAAGATTAAACTAGACACTTTTAACAAACTGAGCAACAAAGCAAACAATCAAATACCAGATTAATCCATATGAATATAAAGAACCTATTGACCATAAAAATAAATTTCAGAAAAATTACAAATAATATATGAAGAAATAGATAAATTCCTGCCTACAAGAGGTGGAGTTTGATTTCCCTCTCCTTGAGCATACACTGACTTAGTGATTGATTTCTAGCTAACAGATACTTGAGAGAGAAAAGGAGTAACTTTACAGTAGAAAAAACTGGCAGGTACAGCCATCCTCAATTGTAAGTTATATTGATATCATATATCCTCTGATATGGTGCATAAAAAAGCACTCACCTCTGCACTATATTTGCCCCAAACCCATGGTAGGGAAGTCGCTCAGTCGTGTCTGAATCTTTGCGACCCCATGGAAGGTAGCCTACCAGGCTCCTCTGTCCATGGGATTTTCCAGGCAAGAGTACTGGGATGGGTTGCCATTTCCTTCTCCAGAGGATCTTCCCAACCCAGGGATTGAACCTGGGTCTCCCATGTTGTAAGCAGATGCTTTACCCTCTGAGCCACCAGGGAAGTATTCCTCTTTGCATCACATTTTTTCAGAAGGTAGATATAACTAAGATTTCTGGATGTCAGTGCCATAAAGTCTGGGGTGGGGCCAAGAAATTGCATTTCTAAGCATTCCCAATGCTGTTGATGCTGCTAGTACAGACACCATACTGAATCCTGGGACCCAAGTCTCATCATGAGAAAACATCAGAGAAAAACCAAATGAGAGATCTTCAAATCTGAAAAAATTATGAAAAATAAGAAAAGTTTAAGAAGTTATCACAGATTGACTAGGCTGATATATGGGCTTTCCTGGTGACTCAGACAGTAAAGAACCTGCCTGCAGTGCGGGAGACCTGGGTTTGATCCCTGGGTTGGGAGGATCGCCTGGAGGAGGGCATAGCAACCCACTCCAGTATTCTTGCCTGGAGAATCCCCACAGTCAGACGAGTCTGGCGGGCTACAGTCAGTGAGGTCACAAAGAGTCAGACACAGCTGAGTAAGCCCAAGGCTGATACACGACTAAATGAAGTATTTTATTCTCATCTGGATCTGGAACAGACAAAGGACATTCATGGAAGGGCTGGTGAAATTAGAATGAATTCTGCAGTTAATAGTGTATTGTGTGCTCAGTCATTCAGTCGAGTCCGACTCTTTGCAATCCCATGGATTGGATTTCCCAGACAAGGGTATTGGAGTGTGTTGCCATTTTCTCCTCCAGGAGATCTTCCTGATCCAGCAATCAAATTTGTGTCTTCTGCCTCTCCTACATTGGCAGGCAGATTTTTTGCCAATGCACCACCTGGGAAGCCCTAATCATGTAGGACAAATATTAATTTCTTAGTATTAACAGCTGTACTATAATTATATAAGATGCTAACATCAAGAGAAGCAATTTCCAGAAGTCATCACGTCTATCTTTAAAAAAATAAAAATCTGGAAAAACTGGAAATAAATAACTTTTCTTAGACTCAACAAAGACCTAAAGTTGCAACACTAATTGTCACCCCAAAATTTGGAGAGACAGGCATATCCAGAGAATTACAGTAGCCAAGATCCACTTACTTGCAGTAGGAGCTAGGGATTAGCAGGATGACTTAAATGGTAACTTTCACAAATTGCTAGAAGCCAAGCATGACTAGGTGAAAAGGGGAAAAAATCCCGAGACACAGTCTTTGTGGCTTGCCCCCCAGATTCTCAGAGTAAGGATGGAGAAAGTTACCCTAGGGGCTCTGGAAGGGGTGGTGAGAGGAGGTGGCAATGGTGAGGAGAGGATATAAACTGTTTTGGAATGTGTCCAGAGCTTTTTATGTAGCAGAAGGGTAAGAGCCCTTCAGAGGAAAAACTTGGCCAGACTGCAATTCTGAAATCCCATCCCAACTGGAGGAAATAAATTCCCCCCTGATCCAGCTTTCTGCATCCTTCCTGTCTCATGTGATGGGATGAGTGGGTAGGGGGACATATCAACAGGGGATGGGCTTCAAGGATACAGATTGGATGCTGCAGCCAAGGAAAGAAATGGAGACAGGGGAAAGAGTTATATCACAGGGGAGAGTCAGAAACACTTGTGAAGTTCACCACCTCAAACAGAGGCCCAGTAGAGACTGGGATTTACTGAAAGATTATAGAATGTTTTCCTGCCCCCACAGTTCACCATCATAGTCATGTTTGTGCATGCTAAGTTGCTTCAGTCATATCTGACTCTTTAAGACCCCATAGACGGTAGCCCATTAGGCTCTTCTGTTCATGGAATTTTCTAGACAATTATACTGGAGTGGGTTGCCACGCCCTCCTCCAGAGAATCTTCTTGAGCCAGGGATCCAACCGGCATCTCTTATATCTCCTGCATTGACAGGTGGGTATTTTACCACTAGTAACACCTGGGAAACAGGTTTCCAGTATGGTAAAAGGAGATCACAGGGCAAACAACTGCAAGATACAGGCTCTCTCTGAGGAACAGTGTGTAAGGAAGCCCCCAAATCAAGAGGAGAGACAGAAACAAGAGCATTAGAAGAATTTGAGTCATTTGGCACTTACATTACCATGAGCAATAAGCACAGAACAACTGACAAAGATCAGAAAGTTTGATCCGAATAAAGGAGGAGCTTCCTAGCAGAAATGAATGAAGATAAAATGAAATCCTTTGGTTTTTTTATTCTTAAGCAATCTAAAAAGAACTCTTTGATGTGATAATAATAATGTGTTAAGGAATTATGGCACATGGATAAGTGAAATTATTGACAGCCATATCACAAGGATGGGAAAAAGGAACTGGGAATACTTCTTTTTAAAGTTCCTGCAACTGGTCTTCCCTGGTGGTCCAGTGGCCAAGACTCTGTGCTCCCAATGCAGGAAGACTGGGTTCGATCCCTGGTGGGGGAACTAGATCCCACATGCTGCAACTAAGAGTTTGCATGGATATGCTTAGATACTCAATAACAACTAATTTTTAGTATTTTATCTTATTTTAAAATGATACAGGTAGCTAAAGAAAATTATTATTTAACTCAATTTAACATAAGTCCAAGATTTTAAGTTACCTAAAGAGGAAACTGTCTTCATACTAAAAATCATAAGAATTGTTGCGGTAAGATTGGCTTGAGTAATGGTTCATTTTTCAAATATACAAAGTATATTTTTCATAATCTGAAACATCTGAAACATATACAATGCTACTTTATTCAACTGGAAAACCTATATAAGTTGAGGAAGAGTAGCACTGTATATTAGCATTGTATCTGAGTAGAATAAAAATGCATAGTGTTGAGAATATAACTGTTTTTATTAGATCGATACTAGTATTGGTTTTCTGACAAAGTCTTGTCTTAATTATGTAAACTTGAATTTTAAAAACTTTTGAGTTAATTTCTATAAGAACAGGCTTCCCTGGTAGCTCAACTGGTAGGAGCCTAGCTGGCTACAGTCAATGGGGTTGCAAATACTTTTTTAAGCATATAAAAACATCATAAATTCAATTTTCTTAATTTCTGGGTATTTTCAGTTCAGTTCAGTCGCTCGGTCGTGTCTGACTCTTTGCGACCCCATGAATTGCAGCACACCAGGCCTCCCTGTCCATCACTTTTCTTAACTTCTGTGTATTTTAGAACTATTCAATTTGTATATATTTATCTTTAAGCTAATCAAAACAGAGGTCCCTTTAAGAAATTTCATAGTGTAATTTTGTCACACTGTCCCANGTCGCTCGGTCGTGTCTGACTCTTTGCGACCCCATGAATTGCAGCACACCAGGCCTCCCTGTCCATCACTTTTCTTAACTTCTGTGTATTTTAGAACTATTCAATTTGTATATATTTATCTTTAAGCTAATCAAAACAGAGGTCCCTTTAAGAAATTTCATAGTGTAATTTTGTCACACTGTCCCAAAGAAGAAAATTATTACACATTCACAGACAGAAAAGAACATACATACAGATACAAATCGAGAGTTTTAATTTAAACTTTATTCATTTATCTTTATCCACAGAGGTACAAATACATGATCTCTGGGCCATATAATAATAGAGCTAAGTCTCATCATGCTGTCTCTCCAATACCTGTAAAAGAGATTTTCAAGATTTCTTTTGCACTGATCTGTAATTTTATGGAGACTGTGGACTAGATCTTGAGCAAGAGATCAAGTGGCTGTCAGGGTATCTCCAAAATCCATTTGAATGGCAAAACATCCAGATTGTTTCCAATGAGATCTTTTCAGCCTCAGGTGTTAGCAGGCTGTTGTGCCTAAGGTTCTGCAAGTAGGTTTCCATCTCTTAAAAAGATTAAGCAAGGGGAAATATGTGGGTCATCAAATTTTCTTGGAAAGCAGTTACCATATTTATCAGTCAGGGGATTTCCTTGGCTTTGGGTGGTCTGGCTTCCAGTGTGACCACTGATTTGCAGAATACTTAATTATTTGGTTTGCACGGAAGAAACACAAGCTGGAATCAAGATTGCCGGGAGAAATATCAATAACCTCAGATATGCTGATGACACCACCCTTATGGCAGAAAGTGAGGAGGAGCTAAAAAGCCTCTTGATGAAAGTGAAGAAGGAGAGCGAAAAAGTTGGCTTAAAGCTCAACATTCAGAAAATGAAGATCATGGCATCCGGTCCCATCACTTCATGGGAAATAGATGGGGAAACAGTGGAAACAGTGTCAGACTTTATTTTGGGGGGGCTCCAAAATCACTGCAGATGGTGACTGCAGCCATGAAATTAGAAGACGCTTACTCCTTGGAAGAAAATTTATAACCAACCTGGATAGTATATTCAAAAGCAGAGACATTACTTTGCCGACTAAGGTCCTCCTAGTCAAGGCTATGGTTTTTCCTGTGGTCATGTATGGATGTGAAAGTTGGACTGTGAAGAAAGCTGAGCGCCGAAGAATCGATGCTTTTGAACTGTGGTGTTGGAGAAGACTCTTGAGAGTCCCTTGGACTG
>SJYX01020667.1:35397-76773 GCA_006410675.1 Oreotragus oreotragus
GACTAAGGTCCGTCTAGTCAAGGCTATGGTTTTTCCTGTGGTCATGTATGGATATGAGATTTGGACTGTGAAGAAGGTAAGAATTGATGCTTTTGAACTGTGGTGTTGGAGACTTTTGAGAGTCCCTTGGACTGCAAGGAGATCCAACCAGTCCATTCTGAAGGAGATCAGCCCTGGGATTTCTTTGGAAGGAATGATGCTAAAGCGGAAACTCCAGTACTTTGGCCACCTCATGCGAAGAGTTGATTCATTGGAAAAGACTCTGATGCTGGGAGGCATTGGGGGCAGGAGGAGAAGGGGACGACCGAGGATGAGATGGCTGGATGGCATCATGGACTCGATGGACCTGAGTCTGAGTGAACTCCGAGAGATGGTGATAAACAGGGAAGCCTGGCGTGCTGCAATTCATGGGGTCACAAAGAGTCGGACACAACTGAGCAACTGAACTGAACTGAAGCACCAATTAAAGCATTAGGTAAAATTCACTTATCAATCTTAATAAAAATTAAGCTAGTAATAGAGAATTTCCATAAGGGAGAAAAGATATTTATCCCTTACAGAAGAACATTACAAAAATAATAAAGGATGTTCACAAAATCCACAAAAACATTTGAAATACAATTGAAAAGAAAAATTTAAAGTTTTCTCTGTGAACTAAGGAAGAAGACACATTAGAGGAAGGTGTAAAACTATTATTATTCTCAAATATAATACTGAATAATAACATATCAGTATGTTAATAATATGTCATTAGAATGTGACTACTGTGAAACAATTGATTGAATTTATATACCAGATATAAGCCTTATGGAAAAAAATGATATAGCTGACAGCAAAATCAAGAGGCACGAAATATATTCATATTAAATGAAAAAGTCCTTTGAACTAAAGACCATGAAGCTTATTGATGTACATTTTAAAAGATCTGAATAAATGCAGGGTGATATCCTATTCCTCAACCAGTGATTCAAAATTGATAAACATTAATCTTCTCAGATTGTTCTAAACATGCTGCACAATCACAAACATTACCTTGAGTTTCTTTTGTGGATATTGTAAAATAGATATTAAAATATGAAGTATAAGTAATACAAAAGTAATTAAAATAAAAAGTTGGTGGATTATTCTAATGACTATTACATATACTGGAAAATAAATTAGAAGGTATGTTTTGGATTAAGGTTAAGCAAAAAAAAAAAAATCAATGGTAAAGATTTGGGAGTCCAGAAACACTCACATATATGGACCTGATATATGACAATAAATAAAGGATGGTCTGTTCAAAGATACTGTTTTGTCAATTTTTGAAGCACCACAAGATATATAATAATATGCTAGTTAATATAATACCATATATATCAGATTAAATATTCAAGTCACAAACTAAGGAACAATATTTGTAAAACATATAACTGACAAAAGTTTATCTCCAGAACAATATATAAAGTCCTACCAATCAATAAGAAAATAGAGAAAATCTCATAAGCAATGGACAAGATGGTTGATGAGGCACTTAAATAAAAAGAACATCCAAATGGTCAATTACTGTATGAAAATGTTCCCATTAATCATGAGGGCAATATAAGACATAGTTATCATGAGGAAAAATAAATAAAACAAGGAAACACTATACACCCACTAGGTTGCTGCAGTTAATAGGATTGAGAATAAACCATATATCACTGATGGAGCTACAATGGGGTAGATAGAAATGGAAAACTGGCACTACCTATTGTTGATACTCATGCACTAACATTTTTCTTCAATTGTATGTGTCAAACAAATGCATAATATGTTCATTAAGAGAAAACAAAAATAAACATGGAAGCTTTGACTATACTTGCTCTAAACTGGAAGCAAACCAAATATTTATCAACAATGCACTGAATAAATCAATTGTTATATATTTCTATAAGATGAAATTATAAATCAACATAAATGAATTAACTATTGCTACAAGCAACATCTCCGATGAATCTCATCAACCCAAGATTAGACTAAAGGTGAAGGTGAAGTCGCTCAGTTGTGTCTGACTCTTTGCGACCCCGTGGACTGTAACCTACTAGGCTTCTCCGTCCATGGGATTCTCCAGGCAAGAATACTGGAGTGGATTGCCATTTTATACTCATACACAATTATACATTCATAAACAATAAGCCACACCCTCACCATGCCCAATGCACACACACACACACACACATACACACAGACCAAGCACAACTAGACAAAATTATCTAAGCTTTTGGAAATAAAGACAATGGTTATTTGGAGGGAGAAGCAGGAGAAGTATAATGAGGTACTGCTCTGTGAACCGTGTAGGTGTTGAATGTCCTCACAATGTGCAAATTGATTGAACTGTACACTTATAATTTGTGCATTTATATATATACATTATATTTTAATTTAACACCTTTCAAGATAGTGGTATATGAAAGACAGGGCTTCCCAGGCGGTGCTAGTCATAAAGAACTCACCTGTAAGAGACATAAGAGACGTGGGTTCCATCCCCTGGAGGAGGGCATGGCAATCCACTCCATTATTCTTTCCTGAAGAAGCCCATGGACAGAGGAGCCTGGCGGGTTATAGTCCATAGGGTCGCAAAGGATTGGACACGACTGAAGCAACTTAGCACACACACACATACGGAGGATGTATACATTGTGCATGGATTTTTTTTGCTAATTTAGAATGATTTTATATTGCCTAACGACAAAGATAAAGCTAGCCAAGAATCTTTGCATATAAAGAAAGAAAGGTTTGGTGTAGATGTATCTAGGAATATCTTTTGCTAACCTAATGGAGTTGGTATAAAATCATTTTCACCCTGAAAAATCATTACTATAGTCCTTAAAATTCAATCTGATCTGGAAAATTAAAAAAAAAAAACCATTTGAAATACAAAATCATCATTTTTAAAACAATGCAATCATCCAGTATCATGCATCGAACCTGGACTGGAGATTCATTTCATATATGATATTATACATGTTTCAGTGACATTCTCCCAAATCATCCCACCCTCTCCCTCTCCCACAGAGTCCAAAAGACTGTTCTATACATCTGTGTCTCTTTTGCTGTCTCACATATAGGGTTATCATTACCATCTTTCTAAATTCCATATATATGCGTTAATATATTGTATTGGTGTTTTTCTTTCTGGCTTACTTCACTCCTCCAATTAAAAAAATAAATTTATATTAAAAAAATAAAACAATGCAATCATATAATATTTCAAACATGCATAAAAGTACATAAAATATAAAGCACCATTTATCTAGATTTGTCAGGAATCAATCCTTCACAATGGTTGCTGCTGCAGCTAAGTCACTTCAGTCATATCCGTCTCTTAGCGACCCCATGGACTGCAGCCTACCAGGCTTCTCTGTCCATGGGATTCTTCAGGCAAAAGTACTGGAGTGGGTTGCCATTGCCTTCTCATCTTTTGCTGTCTCACATATAGGGTTATCATTACCATCTTTCTAAATTCCATATATATGCGTTAATATATTGTATTGGTGTTTTTCTTTCTGGCTTACTTCACTCCTCCAATTAAAAAAATAAATTTATATTAAAAAAATAAAACAATGCAATCATATAATATTTCAAACATGCATAAAAGTACATAAAATATAAAGCACCATTTATCTAGATTTGTCAGGAATCAATCCTTCACAATGGTTGCTGCTGCAGCTAAGTCACTTCAGTCATATCCGTCTCTTAGCGACCCCATGGACTGCAGCCTACCAGGCTTCTCTGTCCATGGGATTCTTCAGGCAAAAGTACTGGAGTGGGTTGCCATTGCCTTCTCTGCAATGGTTGCTACAAAGTTTCAAATGAAAAAATTGGGGAGGGTCGTTTTGAGTAAAAGTTCACTGGAGAAAAACCAAGAGTTCAAGGTTGTTTTGGTTTCTTATTGGTGGTTTATGCATTGTTGCCAGGACAGGGAGGGATCTTCCTTCCTTTTCTTAAAAGTACGTGGTGAAACTCCTGTGTAAAAAACGTCCCTCCTTGTACCAGAAGAACAGGAATGTTTGTAACATCATGGATAAATAGTTGAAACCCAGAGAATGTTACACAAAGAATTCTATACAAACAGACCTCATTACAATCACTTCTGGACTTCCTTCTGCTGGCTCAGTCTGGTATGTGCATAAGAGTGCTTCGTGCAGACCTTTCTGATACAATTTCACGTGAAGTTTTCTTTTATTTGTTTTCACTTTTATAACATGTGGTATAGCATAGTATAGAATAGATTAAAATGTTAGAATAAAGGAATTTAAAATAAATTATTTTTCCTGCTTCTGTCACAATATCTATTTTAGACTGTTTCTAGTCTAGTCTTGCTTTTATTTAAGATGGAGTCAGCTCCAGATAATTCCACTGACATACCACTTATTTGTTTTCATCTTAAAAATAGAAGAAAGCATATTTTGCTGAAACATCCCACATATAAAATAAAAAAAATTTTCAACTAAGTCTTAAGATTTTTGTTTTAACTTTGTTTCTATTTAAAGATCTGCTATAATTCTAAGAGAATTGTAAAAGTCTGCTCAGAAACATTATAATGTAAAATGGACGGAGAAAGACAATGAGATATTTAATTTCTCACGGCAAAGCCATTGCTGTGAAGAATGGATACTATATATCAAAAATTCCACTGACATACCACTTATTTGTTTTCATCTTAAAAATAGAAGAAAGCATATTTTGCTGAAACATCCCACATATAAAATAAAAAAAATTTTCAACTAAGTCTTAAGATTTTTGTTTTAACTTTGTTTCTATTTAAAGATCTGCTATAATTCTAAGAGAATTGTAAAAGTCTGCTCAGAAACATTATAATGTAAAATGGACGGAGAAAGACAATGAGATATTTAATTTCTCACGGCAAAGCCATTGCTGCGAAGAATGGATACTATATATCAATGGTAATATATGGAGAAATAACACAGGTGAGTAGCACAGACAATAAATTTGTTTCTACCACAGGACTTGTCTGAGCCATTCCTTTTAGTAATAAATAAAATAATTTTAGACCACATGGAACCAGCTTGAAAAATCCCTTATTTATGGCAATACACATCAGTGTTGATTCAAACAATATAGCCCGTTGCTCCAAAAAACTTCAACAAAGGAATAAATCCTCAAGTGAATATTTAGATCATTATTCATTACAAAGTTTCATTTTTTGTCTTTATTGATTCTCATTATTGGAAGTCATATATTTGGTCTCATTTTTTACTCTACTAGGGGCTTCCCAGGTGGCTCACTGGTAAAGATATATTTTTGCATATATATGGATATATATACATATATATAAAGATATATATTTTGCAATTAGAAAGTGTCTCTCTATCCATATAGATCTGCTAATTTATTCTTCCAGCTCATGTGTTGTAAAATTAAAAAAAAAATTAACTCATAATCTTGTTTTGGTCAGGTTTCATTCTTCAGTAATAGAAACAGAGCAGAAATGAAGAGTTGTAAACAGAAACTTTTTCTAAGCTGTTACACTCTCTCTCTCTCTCTCACACACACATACACATATACACACACACACACACACACACACAGAGAGTCCAATCTCTGGCTTAGAATTATATGCATATATATATCGACATATATTTCCATTTATTAATGAGTTTCCTATGCATTTCATGTTGGCATTTTATTTCAATGAAATTTCACAAAGCCTTTTCTCAGATGATTTATACACTGAATTTCAATCTTATCTGCAATCATTGCCTTTTTAAGATCTCAATGCAATTTTATTAGGCATTCATGATTCTGTATTTTTATTTTCAAATAGATATTTCATGGTCTCACCTGTTAAAATTTTAAGATATATTTTAGACAGGGTACCTTTCAATGAATTAAAGCAACTGCTTTCCATATGAACTCATGCTTGAATTGTGAACTTAACAAAATGGCTGCTCATATTCAGCAGTGAAATGAATAACAAATAGAAATTACACATACACAAGAAGAGAGCATAAGAGGCATTATGTCACATATATATATCTATATATATAATTCCATACCTTCCTCAAATTGGAGTGGTAAATAGAACAGCAAAAGAGGAGATTTAGAAGTCTCAGTCACTCAATTGACTTTATTTTTTAGAGATACAAAATCTGAATTATTCAAGCTGAAGCTATTAAATATTCATAGTGCTTCATATTATAAAGTTATTGATTAATGTCTTTGGTAAAGAACACTATTATCTTTGATTACATCAAGGTCATTCCAAGGAACAGGACCAAGGCACAAAGTTTTATATATGGAAATATGAGGAGCTAATACATAATTCATATTTAACAGATAACATAAAGGTTAACCCCTTGGAGATTCTGAAGATAATACTCATGTTCTTCTGACAATTCTTTATACTGGCAATTTGGAAAATGCCACTGTTTTATTACTACCTATTCTTGTACTATGACATGAATTAATGCATATCTGCCTCACTATTCCTATGGGCAAAAAAGGGGATTTGAATTATGTACAAGAGAGAGGTCTTGCAAAATTAAATAAGCCAAAATACTTTTCCTCTGTACACTTATTGGAAATACTCTCAGAGAAGTTCCTTTCAATTTTAAGGAAAGTTGGTACTTCATTGTAACATTATACCAGATATCTGTTAAAGTTTCTATGTCCACTGAAAGAATAAAGATATTTGGGATCAATTCACATTTTAAAATCATTTACGTATTAAGCAAAAGTGAAATATTTCAACTTTAATTTGATCTAGGTATGTACTCTCAGTTAAAAAAATCAGAGACTGTAATTTCAGTAAGTTTAAATAGCTTGCCTAATGTTTCTACAATGTGCATATTGACTGTCTCATAAAAAATGTTACTTACTCTCTCAGTGCCATGATTTTTCTCATATATACAAATGAAATCAATGTCTACTCTGCAAGGTTTGCGGGAAGGATGAAATAATGCGAGTAAAAGCATTTGACAAATTTTATCACCATCAACATTAGCTATACTTTTTGTGGAGTGAATAAATTTAAGGTCTTGTCTTCCAAAATTCCTTTTTCTTTCTCTTTCCACTTCACTGCTCTGTCACATTTAAGTCAATGAATCTGTCAATGAGACAAAGTGTGTATAATTGTCTCCCAAAACCATATTTGTTTTCCATTTCAAATACCATTTCAAAGCAATGGAAGAGAGCTCTGGTTATAGTATTGGAGTTATTTTTATTTTTCCTTGAGCCACCTTTTTACTGACATCCACATGTAATTTTAAAATTATGACTTAATTTTAAACATGAAATCAATAAGAATGTTCAATCCCAAAGTCTGTCACACCTCAGAATCTATTCATCATCGCCTCCCATTGTCTCTTCAAAATGCAGTGAGGTTCTGGCTACCTTTTACTTCCACTGCTAGCATCCTGCCTTTCATCATCTGGATTATTACAGTGGTATGAAAGCAGATGTCTTTGATACTGAATCAGGAGTCCTTCAGCATATTCTCAAAAATGTACTTTAAAACATAATTCAGCTTATGACTCAATTTTGTTTAAAATTTATTTTCATTTCACTGATTGTAGAAGCCAGAGTTTGTACAAATGTTTTATAGATGCTGCATTGTATGAACTCTCCAATTTCTCTGTGAACTTCTATCCTTCTCTTGGGTCCTTCATATTCTCATTCACTTTCAAGTTCGGTAGCCTCTTGTTTATTACAGAACATGACAACAGATATAATTTGCCCTGTATCTTCTTGATGTCTTTGATCAGACATCTTCTGCATGACAATTTCCATGCCATTTTATTAAAATATTAAAATCCTCTGTGCTCAATAGATACTTACCATGCTTGACTTTTACCATAGCATTGCTATCATTTTACACATTGTATTTTAATTTTTGATTATTATATTGTTTCCTTACTAGAGTATTAGTTCCATGAGGACAGAGATTTCTATTAACATTTTTTTGTGCTGTATTTCAAAAGCCTAGAACATTACTGGGCAATAAATAGTTTATTAAGAAATGCATTAGGAATGGTCACCTCAGATCATAGAGACAGTAGAGTATAATGATTTTTTAAAAAAGCATAAAGAGTCACAGATATCAGAATCTGTATCCTTTCTTTAACATTTAAAATTGTGCTACTCTCAACAAAGTTTACACTCTCTGTTCTTCAGTTTCCTCATGACTCATGTATTAGAAATATTGTCTACACTCAGAGTACTGTCAAGAGTAATATTGAGATAAAATACTAGCAATGTTTAATAGTGTCAAGTATTTAATATATTACTTCTATTAATCACATTTTTTTTTCTAGAAAGAGAGGATGGAATAGGAATGAAGATCATAAGATATACTGGAGATAAATAAAGGAAAATACAAATGATATCCTTCCAACATTTTTTAACCCAAAGAATAAAACCTGTGTGTGGTGGAGAGCTCAACACTTTCCTACCTCATGCTTCTGAGGACTGATTGCACTTAGTAAGTAACTCATCTTAACCCAGAAGACTTGAATATATTACAAAGTCGTTCCCCAAGCTTGTGTGCCTTCTATGGCTTTTTACCATGTGTTTTCATCTACCATGTGTTGTCGTCGCTCAGTCATGTCTGACTCTTTACACCCTTGGACTGCAGCACGTCAGGCTTCTGTGTCCTTCACCATTTCCCAGAGCTTGCTCAAACTCATATCCATTGAGTTTGTGATGCCATGTAACCATATCATCCTCTGTTGTCCCCTTCTCCTCCTGCCTTCAATCTTTCCCAGCATCAGGGTCTTTCCTAATGAGTCAGCTCTTCACATCAGGTAGTCAAAGTACTGGCGCTTCAGCTGCAGCATCAGCCCTTCCAATGAATATTTACGACTGATTTCCTTTAGGATTCACTGGTTGGATCTCCTTGCAGTCCAAAGGACTCTCAAGAATCTTCTCCAACACCACAGTTCAAAAGCATCAATTATTCAGTGCTCAGGTTTCTTTATAATCCAACCCTTACATCCAGACATGACCACTAGAAAAACCACAGCTTTGACTAGATGGAACTTTGTTGGCAAAGTGATTTCTCTGCTTTTTAATGCTGTCTTGGTTTGTTATACCTTTTTTTTTTTTTTTTTCTGCCAAAGAGCAAGCATCTTTTAATTTCATGGCTGCAGTCACCATCTGCAGTGATTTTTGAGCCCAATAAAAAAGTCTGTCACTGTTTCCATTGTTTCCCTATCTATTTGCCATGAAGTGACAGGACCGGATGCCATGATCTTAGTGTTTTAACTGTTGAGTTTTAAGCCAGCTTTTTTACTCTCCTCTTTCATATTCATCAAGAGGCTCTTTAGTTTCTCTTCCCTTTCTGCCATACGGGTGGTGTTATCTGCATATCTGAGGTTATTGGTATTTTTTCTGGCAAACTTGATTGCAGCTTGTGTTCTTTATCTAACCAGGCGTTTCACATGATGTACTCTGCATGTAAGTTAAATATGCACAGTACAATATACAGCCTTGATGTACTTCTTTCCCAATTTCGAATTTGTAATGCATAGTGACCTACTTAGGGCCTTGAAGAGAGGAGTGTGTATAAGGAGAGACCCAACAACTTTATACTGTGTATAAGGAGAGACCCAACAACTTCATATATATATATATATGTGTGTGTGTGTGTATATATATACACATACATAGTCCCATTTCCAGAATAGCCTCTTGAAACTGAACTATAAGTTATACTCATCTAAGAGAACAAAATTCTTTTGTTGATTTCTGCCATACACTTGTACTCTATCATTCCTAATTTGTCTAAAAATCACCCCTTTAAAAAAAAACAATTTGAAAGCCATATTTACTTTTTTTTTTTTTTTTACTTTATTTTACTTTACAGTACTGTATTGGATTTGGCATACATTGACATGAATCCGCCACGGGTGTACATGATCTCCCAAACATGAACCCCCCCTCCCACAAAACACCAAGATAAAAAGGTTTAGGAAGCACTGGAAAAAATTAGAAGGATGCTTCAAATTTCAGAGCTAAGGGCTAATATCCCAAGAACTTTTACTATTGTAGAATTCTACATATCAGAGAAACATTAAGTTGCAGTTCTTAGGCTAGTCTTTTTATTTTGTTAGTATCAATACATATGGAAATCATAAAGAAAAACAGAACCTTTATATATTAACCACTCAGCTAAGTATAAATTAATAATTCAGCTGGAGGCCCCTGGGAACTTTTATCAAATTCCCTTTTCTATTTATAGAATAAACCATGGCTTTAAATTTTGTAATGAATATATTCCTGTAATTATTTATCTTCCAGTTTGTATATAATTGTACAAAACTGGATAATTATGCATTTTTAAAAGTTAAAAATGTATATCTTTACCTATACCTTGCTTTGTTTTGTTCTATGTTAGACATTAATGATATCCATCTGTTTTAACTTGTCTTACCCATTATTTTAAATGCTGTTTAGAATCTACCTGCCAAAGCAGAAGGTGCAGGAGATGCGGGTTGGATTCCTGGTTTATAAAGATCTCCTGAAATAGGAAATGGCAACGCACACCCGTATTCTTGCCTGGAAAATTCCATGGACAGAGGAGTCTCGTGGGCTCCAGTCCATGAGGTAGTAAAAGAATCAGACATGACTGAGCACTCAAGCACTGTATGAAAACATCACAATAGTCATCCATTATTCAGTATACTCCCGTTCACCTTTCTGAAGCGTTTTGGCATTTTAAAAAACAGCTTCTATGAGAATGTGTTACTATTGGTTGCTCAGTTGTGTCCAACTCTTTGCGGCCCCATGGACTGTAACCTGCCAGGCTCCTCTGTTCATAGAATTCTCCAGGCAAGAACACTGAACTGGGTAGCTGTTCCCTTCTCCAGGGGATCTTCCCGACCCAGAGATTGATCTCAAGGCTCCTGCATTGCAGCAGATTCTTTACCATCTGAACCACCAGGAAAGCCTCACTGAGGATGCATTCTTATACAAATGGGTCAGAATTTCTCTGTCATAGTCAGTTCAGACTGCTATACCAAAGTACCGTACACTGAGTGGCTTGTAAATAACAGAAATTTATTCCTCACTGTTCTAGAGGCTATAAATCTAAGATCAGAGTGCTGGTATGGTTGACTTCTGGTGACAGCTGTCTTTCAGGTTGAAAACTTCTAATTTTTTGTATCTTCATGTGACTTGGAACAGAGAGTCTCTCTGGCATGTCTTTTATAGGGTATCAATCACATTCCTAATCACTTAACCACCTTCCAACAGTCCCACCTCTTGTATTATCATCTTGGGAATTAAGATTACAATATATGAGTTTGGTGAGGACAAAAACATTCGTTTTCTTACAGATATACACATGGGAATGCAATTTCAACATCACAGGGTACCTTGGCTGCCTCTGGTGTGCTCTGCTTAGTCACTCATTGGCTGTCTCTTACACCACTGCAAATCCTCTCTGTCTTAACTCCTGTTCAGGGACGGCCTTATTTACCTGGGTGGATTTCTTCAGCTTTATAAAAATGCAACTGATAGTATCGGTCTTCAGGCCCTGGAAAGACTTCACTTTTAGTCCTGGAACTTCTTGGAAAATGTCATATGGCTAGAAGAACCTGGTTTGATGTTCACATACATTCCATCTAGATATATTGATGAGTTAACACACATGTAGCAACTCTTGAATAATGGAACCCCTAGAACTAATGGATAAATATTTCCCTTTAGTTTCACTTCAGTGAGTGATCCTAAAGCATCCAATTCCTGAAGCATCCAATAAACTGATAATATATTCAGATTTGACTCTTTTCCCTTGGTTCATTCATCTGTTCCTCATTCTGCCTTTACAATCACATTCCCAATAAATTTCTTATACAGTCTGGGCTCTGGGTGGAATGGAGGAAGTGATTCAAGGATGACAGAGCATATATACATTTTTTTTCCCTCTAGATTGATTGTGCTGATTTATACTTACCAGACGTTCATAAAATTGTCCCTTGTAGCTAAGATGTGGGCACACAACACCTAATGTATATCTCTAACTGTATCTTCTTTTTAAACAGTCAATTTTGCAACTACCTTGAACATCAAAGGGGTGTCTCAAATTTAGCAAGTAAAACTGAATTTTAAATCTGCATCCTCCCAATTCTGCTTCTATTCCAGTAGCTTTCCACTTTGTAAACTGTACCATCTTTACTTCATTTATACCATCATCTATGCCACTCCAATCAATTAGAAAATGTGCTTTTCTTCACCTTTAGACAGAACATCTGTTTATCATTTCTTATGTGAAATGAGACCTTTCACTTTAGTGACACTAAATACTTTGTAAACATCTGTCTGCTGCTATTATCTAGTCTTCCTTTCATCTCTTCTCCAGAAAGCAACCAACGTGATTTTTTACTGTACAGCCCAGATCATGACGTTGTCGCCTCACTTCTCCAAAGTAGCCCCGTCACACTTTCACACTGAGATCTAGTCTGGCCCCTTGCTGCCTCACTGTCCTGTCTCTTACTGCTTGCCTGCCCTTTGTCTCCAGCTTGCTTTCCCTGATACAGGACCTTTATGCTCAATTTTGGGGAAACTGCTGCAAGACAATTCTTCTCTAGAGTGCCTGTCTAATCAACCAATTACTATTTCATTGTCATATCACCCTGATTAGACTATGTAACAATTATTACTAACGTGTAATCCTGTATTACATATTTAGTTTATTCTTCTAATTGTTTATGTCTAACTACAAACTCGGAGAAGGCGATGGCACCCTACTCCAGTACTCTTGCCTGGAAAATCCTGTGGACGGAGGAGCCTGGTAGGCTGTGGTCCATGGGGTTGACATGACAGCAACTTCCCTATCACTTTTCACTTTCCTGCATTGGAGAAGGAAATGGCAACCCACTCCAGTGTTCTTGCCTGGAGAATCCCAGGGACAGAGGAGCCTGGCGGGCTGCCGTCTATGGGGTCACAGAGTCAGACATGACTGAAGTGACTTAGCAGCATCAGTAGCAACCACAAACTTTCAGAAAGAATAAAGGTGCTTTGGCTATTCTGATAAAGGGCATAGGTCCAGATTTAGCAAAAGGTCAAGAACATGTATGATGCCTAGTTAATAGTTGTTCAAGGACTGAATGACAAGAACACTGTAACTTTGGGATCCATTCTTGTTATGACAATAATGACTCTAGAAATGTCAGGCTGACACTTCCCACTAGGTCAGCCGAGTTATCCTGTACAGCAAGGTGCAGCAGTCACTTGAGGTTGTGTACTGAGTAGAGGGACTGAGGAATGTGGCTGTCTCACTTGGAAATGAATAAAATGACAAGTGTTAATAAAAATACTTTCTGCAGATTCATCAGAAGAAAAAACAAAAACAAAACAAAAAACCTTCCACTTAATTTCTGCCTAACCATCAGAAACTAGGCAGAAACCAAGTGGTAGTTTTGCCATTGGAACAGCTCCAGTGCCTCCTCCAGCTCCTCCAGTCCAGCCCACCTGTCTTAGAGTGAGTGACTCTGGGGCTGCAGGTAATGGGACAATGCACCAAAGGCAGAGGAGTATGTACACCACAATGGGAACTGGAGATACTGACCCCAGGATGACTGCGGGAAGCAAGAGACAGCTCCTATAGGTCATCAAGCACAGCTGCTGTCTGTGTGCAAGGACTTGCCTGTAGAGAGGGGCGAGGCAGAATCGGAGCAGCCTGTGACTTCTGCAGATGAGGGAAGGGCAGGTGAAAGCTGTAGAATGAGGATGATTTTGGAATATAAGTTCATTCACTTAGCATTTACTAACAGAGCTTTTTTGTCTGTTATAGATGAAAATTTATGTGGCTTGTTTTATGTATAAAAGCAAGAATCTATCTGGACGGTGGCAAAGAAACCCTTTACACTATTGAATATAAATTAAATTAATTTAAAAATTATGAGGCACATACACATAACCTCATACCTGCAGACATATGACTCTGTAATGAGTGAGGTGTTTTTTATATTTCAGTTCAGTTCAGTTCAGTTGCTCAATCGTGTCTGACTCTTTGCTTTTTATATTTAGTGGAAAATAGTAAGATCTGTTGCATAATGTACATTGAATCATTTATAAGTGGTGACATTAANGAGGTTTCTCTTAAGATTCTGTGTTGCCATAATGATACCTGGTTTCACCTCAAGTTAACCAATGCCTTTTTCTTATGGAAATGTTTATCTTAAGCTATGCTAATGTACTATGCATTTACCCCAAACTCTGTCTTCAAGTCGGTTCCGCCTTTTGGGCTCAACCTACTTGATAAACCAGTATGTTACACTCCGATATTGTTCCTCTAATCTATGTAAATGAAACTATTTGTATGGTGATCTGCCCTTCTTCAAGATTCAAGTTAATCATTTTATGGCCCAAGATCAACCATTTGGAGCCAAGGTTATCCCAAAATATTCTTATGGGTGTGGGGCCTGGTGCCATTCTAAGTTTTGAAACATTCCTTTCTTTCATTAACAGACTGCTGGTGACTATATAACATCTAGCTGAATACTAGCAGACGGGTACTCTTTCTGCCCCCTTCTGATGCCTATGTCAGAAGCTTTCTCTATCTCCTTTATACTTTAATAAAACTTTATGACACAAAAGCTCTGAGCGATCAAGCCTCGTCTCTGGCCCCGGATTGAATTCTTCTCCTCCGGAGGCCAAGAATCCCGGCATCGTTAATTCAACAACCTTTCACAAGCCTTTGTTGTATTTAAAGTTTAAATATTTAGATTGTATATTTTAAAATATTCATCGATTATTTGTAATAGACTTCAACCTATGTAAAATATTTCCCTCTATATATACATACAAATAAAATTTAAGAGAGTGCTTCAGGGCTTTTCTGGTGGTCTAGTGGTTAAGAATCTGCCTGCCAATGCAGGGGACATGAGTTCCATCCCTGGCCTGGGAAGAGCCCACAAGTGAGAGCTGGTGAGTGGTAAAGCCCATGTGCCACAGTGAACAGTGGCCTTGGCTCTCCAAACTAAAGAAAGCCCACACACACAGCAAAGAAGACCTGGTGCAGCCAAAATTTTTTCTTTAAGTAAATGAGTAAATCTTTTAAAACAAAGAGTGTTTCAGCAATTTTATATTAATGACAATGGATATTTTTTGAGTTACTGCCTTTATATTTGCCCTTTTTCATTTCACATTTATGATTCTTTAGATATTCTTTTTTCATTTCACATTTATGACTCTTTAGAATTTTGTATAAACAAAAGAGTTTTCCCTTGATTTATATCTGCATCACATCTGATTCAGATCAAATGGTGAAGATAGGCATCTCACAGTATATACAGCAGGCATTCAATATATTCTATTTCAAGAATACACAGAGTATTTATAAAAGAAGAACTGTGTTGGGCCAAGTATCATAACATTTTATTAGTTTGCAAATACTAAAATGTCTGACAATGCCAGATAATGGTGAAGATGTGGAATATCCAGATATCATCCACATCTAATGGATTCATGTCAATGTATGCCAAAACCAATACAGTACTGTAAAGTAAAAAAAAGTAAAAATAGAAATAAAATAAAAAGTAAATACTCTCCAAGAAAGTAATTTCATCTCTAGCTATACATCTATCTGAATATATATATATATATTCATATATAATATGAACCACAGACAAAATTTGGGAATAAAGATAGCTATAACAATAAAAAGGTCCGTTTTCATTCCGACCCCAAACAAGGACAATGCCAAAAAATGTTGAAACTACTGTACAATTGCACTCATTTCACATGCTAGCAAGATAATACTCAAAATCCTTCAGGCTAGGCTTCAACAGTATGTGAACTGAGAATTTCAGATGTATAAGCTGGATTAGAAAAGGCAGAGGAACAAAAGATCAAATTGTCAGCATCCACTGGATCATAGAAAAAGCAAGAGAATTCTAGAAAAATATATATTTCTGCTTCATTGACTATGCCAAAGCCTTTGATTATGTGGATCACGACAAATTGTGGAAAATTCTTAAAGAGACAGAAATACCGGACAACCTCACCTGCCTCCTAAAAAACCTGTATGCAGGTCAGGAAGCAACAGTTAGAACTAGACATGGAACAACAAACTGGTTCCAAATTGGGAAAGGTGTACGTCAAGCCTGTATATTGTCAACCTGCTTATTTAACTTATATGCAGAGTACATCATGAAAAATGCTGGACTGGATGAAGCACCAGCTGGAATCAAGATTGCCAGGATAAATATCAATAACCTCAGATATGCAGAGGACACCATGCTTATGGCAGAAAACGAAGAACTAGAAAGCATCTTGATGAATATGAAAGAACAGAGTGAAAAACCTGGCTTAAAAGTCAACATTCAAACAATTAATATCATGGTATCCAGTCCCATTACTTCATGGCAAAGAGATGGGGAAAAAATGGAAACAGTGACAGATTTTATTTTCTTGAGCTCCAAAATCACTGCAGATGGTGACTGCAGCCATGAAATTAAAAGATGCTTGCTCTTTGGNGACAGGGCTATCTGCTGTCACCCTGTTTATTTAACCTATACACTGAGCACATCATAAAAAATCCTGGGCTGGATGAGCTACAAGCTGGATCAGTATAGACAGGAGAAACATCAACAACCTCAGATGTGCGGATGATATCACTCTAATGACAGGGAAGAGCCTCTTGACGAGGGTGAAGGAAGAGAGAGCTGGCTTCAAACTAAATATTAAAAAAACAAAGATCATGGCATCCATCCCCATTACTTCATGGCAAATAGATGGGGAGACAATGGAAACAGCAACAGACTTTATTTTCTTGGCTTCTAAAGTCACTGCAGATGGTGGCTACAGCCATGAAATTAAAAGACCCTTGCTCCTTGGAAGAAAAGGTATGATAAACCAAGACAGTGTATTAAAGGTCCATCTAGTCAAAGCTATATTTTTTCCAGTAGCCATGTCTGGGTGTGAGAGTTGGATCATAAAGAAGGTTGAAGAACTGATGTTTTCAAATTGTGAAGCTGGAGAAGACTCTTGGGAGTCCCTTGGACAGCAAGGAGATCAATCAATCCTAAATGAAATCAACCCTGAATATTCATTGGAACAACTGATTCTGAAGCTGAAGCTCCAATACGTTGGCCACCTGATGCAAAGAGCCTACTCATTGGAAAAGACCCTGATGCTGGGAAAGATTGAAGGCAGATTGCAGATGAAAAAGTGCAAGATGGTTGGATGGCATCACCTACTCAATGCACATGAGCTTGAACAAGTTCTGGGAGATAGTGAAGGACAGGGAAGCCTGGCGTGCTGCAGTCCATGCAGTGTCAGATGAGAGTGAGCAGCTGAACAACAACAATACAACAATAAAACTGAAAACTGAGAACGTTCAACAAAGAATGACATACAATAGAAAATGTAAGCAATTGTAAAGTCCAATACCAAACAATACTAAATCATATTCTGTACAGAAACTGCACATAATTGCAAGAAAAAGATTATCATAAATGCTGGAGTAAAGTTGCATAAAGGGTGAATATAAAAGATTTGTGGCTGGAAAGGACACAACTAGAGTTTGTTAGTTTACTGAAAATGTTCTGCTTGTCATCATGCGTAATGACTGCATGAATTTTATTCTCCATTACTTATTTCAACTGAAGCATATAGAAAAATTATAATGATCTATTCAAGGGACATTTAGTGTAATCAATAATCACATATTATCCTCCTGAAGAAGTTAAAATAAGTTTCAATAGCTGTTGAAATCCAATCCAAGTCGCAATCAGGCCCAGTTGATATGTCACGTAATGAATACCACTCCATCCCACATCTTATAAAAATTTTTTCTCTCCTCAACAAACTCTTAATATTAAGTATAATTTGTCAAGTACGCCCTTCACAAATATTTTTGAATTGTGTTATATTTAGTACAGTTCCAATAAGAGGTAGATGGCACAATCACCTTGGATCAGGAGGAAATTTTAAGGAATGAATTTTTATTGAGGTATGAGTAGGAGTTAGGGTATAGAACAGGATGATGAAGCACTCAATAAGGAGCGGGAGGAAAGCTCCATAGGTATGACAGGGCAAGCGAAGAAAATGATGTTAGAAAAATCCAGAGAAAGAAAAAGGCATTGAGAACAACTGCAGGAAAAAAAAAGAATCATTGTGGAAGAAGGCAGCAAATAGCAGATCTTTGTCTTTGACATAGGGAAAGATGTGGGAGAAGTATTTCAACCTCTCTTTCTTTCCCCACCAGCAAAACACAATCAGAAGAGTCATGGCAGGAGAAATTGGATGTTGGAGCCCACTAAGAATAGATCAGATGAACACAGAACATGCGAATCTTCACATTTTATAGCCTGTATGTCAATTTTAAGGCTTAATATAGTATCCTACAAATAGTAGGTATTGAATATTTATCGTACTTACTAAAATTTCTCATATTTTATTGACTGCAACTTTTCCCTTTGAGTTGTATATAGTATAAACGTTTCAGATTTTGAGGCTTGAGACCTTTCCATATATGTCTGAAATTACTAGTACTTGCTTTTTATGGGGGAAGTTGTTTGAGCATTTATTTTTCCTATTTTTTACCTTTCTTATCTAGCATTCATTTGTCCATCAATAAAATGAACTATTGGCTGCCACATACTTCTAAGAATAACGAGCCATTCTTGGGAGTAACTATTTCTAAGAAATTAATTCTCCTCAGGTAACCGGCATTGAAAAACATCATCAGAGAATGATAAACTGACTTGTCTGACTCTTTGTGATCCTATGGACTGTAGCCTTCCAGACTCCCCGGTCCATGGGATTTTCCAAGCAAGAATACTGGCGTGGGTTGCCATGCCCTCGTCCAAGGGATCTTCCTGACCCAGGGATTGACCTGGGTCTCCTGCATTGCAAGGGGATTCTTTACCACTGAGTCACCAGGGAAATCCTGTTCACCTCATATCTACTACTAATTTAATCTTAAAGAGATGAACTAATGCTAAGAGATAAAGATCAAAACAATTCATACAGGGGATGAAGAATCATGTACATTTATTCACTGAGTTAATTCTTTCATTATCAGAGATATTGAACCATCTTGGAAGCTTTTCTTTTTTCTTTATGAAATATGGTGGCATAGATAACTCTTGGATTTAACTCAAGCCTTAACTCAGTGAATAAATGTACATGATTCTTCATCCCCTGTATGAATTGTTTTGATCTTTATCTCTTAGCATCAGTTCATCTCTTTAAGATTAAATTAGTAGTAGATATGAGGTGAACAGGATTTCCNTACCCTGTCTCTTATACACATCTCATCTTGGAAGCTTTTCTTTTTTCTTTATGAAATATGGTGGCATAGATAACTCTTGGATTTAACTCAAGCCTTAACTCAGTGAATAAATGTACATGATTCTTCATCCCCTGTATGAATTGTTTTGATCTTTATCTCTTAGCATCAGTTCATCTCTTTAAGACTAAAAATTCAAGGTTTGTATTTTGAGAAATATAAATTATAGTATAAATGAAATGTTATTTCTTCATGAATACTGTTTTGCACATATAGTTGAAGTGATTAATTTAAAATGCTCTTTCCTATCTTCTCTCATTCAGAGAGATAGTAGTTTCTTGAATCACACGATGAACATGCAAACCTTTGGAGTTCACACTGGGGGTCTTTGAAGTATGATTATGAATTAACAAATGTTAAGTAATTTGTTGAAAGTATATCCCGTATGTCTTTAAAGACATTTGTCAATTATGGTTTCATTAAACTAAAAGAGGAAATCGAATCCTAATATTTAGGGAAATTTCCCAACATTATCAACTACAATCAACAAATGTCACAGCAATGAATGTGATCATTTTTATATTGTTATTTTGGCTAGCATTTTAGAAAATATCAATGTGTGTGTGTCTAAGTTGCTTTAGTAATGTTTGACTCTTGGTGACCATATGACCTGCAGCCCACCATGTTCCTCTGTCCACGGATTTTCCAGGTAAGAATACTGGATTGGATTGTCATGCCCTCCTCCAGGGGATCTTCTTAGCCCAAGGATCAAACCCACATATCTTATGTCTCCCGCATTGGCAGGTAGATGATTTTACAGAAGTGCCACCTGGAAAATCCAGAAAATATCAATAAATAGTCATAAATCTACATTTGAGTATTTCATGATTAAAACAAAATTTAAACAACTACCTATCCTGTGATTCTATAAACAAAATGTGAATTCATAAATAATAGCTAATTTTGCTGGAGAAGGAAATGGCAACCCACTTCAGTGTTCTTGCCTGGAGAATCCCAGGGATGGGGGAGCTTGGTGGGCTGCCGTCTATGGGGTTGCATGGAGTCAGACATGACTGAAGCGACTTAGCAGCAGCAGCAGCTAATTTTGCTAATAAGTTTATACTTTGTCAGAAATATTAAACTTACTGCTTTCTAGAAGGAATAAAATTTAAAGGAAGAGATTTTCTGTGGTGCCAAAGTAAAATCTGTATATGCAGGCGTAAAATCTTTCCCATGATTTACCTTGCTATGATTCTCATTCTGCACGCTTGGAGAAGGTCAACTTTGATATTTAGAGTTCTACAGACTTTCTGCATATTGGACTATGCAGTTGGTTTGATTTCTCTCATACCAGTCTCTATTATTTCTATTTAAACCCTTATTCATTTTATGTCTAAAGTTCTTGGCTCTTGCCCAAACTTTTTTCACCTTTTTTTTCTTTATACACTTTGCTAGATTTTACAGCTTCTCCCATATTTTTATTCCCATTTTAAAAGATTGTGTAGAAATTCCAGTCTCAGGCTTGAATCTAATTTAAATCCTCATTTCAACATATTTTTTAATTTAATTAAATTTATCATGAAAATGCAAGGTAGTGGAAATCTTAGAAATCCCACAGATCAACAGCCTCAATTTACAAATGACAAACTGAAAGAAAAAGAAGTACACTGTTAAATTATGAGTTAGTAAACACAACTCTATTAGAAAGGACTTGCGTAAAGTCATGGTGCATTACATTCTGTTCCATATATTTTTGAACATTTTTAAAAATGGATAAACTTCTGTCATTTCATATTATACAATTTTGTGTGAAAATTACTTATTGTGAAGAGTATTTTTAGGAATAGAATAGCAAAAATTAACAATTTTCAAAATGTACTAATTTCCTTTACTTACTTTTTATTACAATACCCACATTTTAAAGGAAAAAGATACAATATTTCTACTGTAATAATTAGGAACTAGAAGGAAACTAAAACAATGAATGGATAAGGGTGAGAACTGTAAATATATTTTTATCTAATCTTGTAAGATTTAGAATTAAATTCTGTTTACAAATTTCAAGTCAAAGTTAGTGATGAATCTATTATAAAAGACTGCCTAACTTTACCCATTTGAAGAACATGTGTATGTCTGTGAGTATATGCAAATTAAAATTTTTCTCATTCTGGGTAATTGTGCAGCAAAATTGTACTATAACTATGCTTAAAACCTTACTGGCATTTTAAAGTAAATTACAGGATAAGTCATGATAACAGGACAAATAATACTTAGCTGCTGAATATAAACAAAGTGTAGAGTAGAATATATCTTGCAAGCACAAAAGTGGTAAAAGCAGCAAGATTTAGAGGCTCTAGTACAGGAGAGATATATAGTACCAACTGCAGCAATCTCAAAAATTTATATCACAAAATGTGCAGACTTGATCTTATTTTCAGTCAGTGTGTTCTGTATGGAAGATGAACATGCTCGTGACAATGGGGTATGATTTAGAAAACTAGATCCTGCACAGAGGAATATAAAATGTGATTATATATCTCACTTATGCATAAAATTTTAAACAGAATTTAATCAATCATCTTAAAACTTAGATACATTTGTGAAGCAATGACATCACTCTTAAATTATGTATAGTTTGTAAATGCACAGATTTAATGTCTTTTGTGTACATGTATTATTTGAGAAGAAACTACTATGAACTATATTATCAGATCAAGTAGCCTTTAAAAACTTTGTGTGCTACAGAGAAATTTTTCACTTCATTTTAATGGACTGTTCCTTCCTGATAATGTCTAACTGCTCAGAAGAGGAATAGAAGTGTAAATTTATTATCTGAGAAAAGAAAATTAATTGACACGGGCCAAAAATGTAATGGAATTAGGCCCATGTGGAATAACCAAGAACTTCAGGAACTCAATCTAGCCTCTACAGGATGATAAAATTACAGGCAGAAAAAAATGAAATATATCATTTTTGAACAAAGCCCAGGATTTCTCAAAGGAATGGAATATAAAATAAGGCTTCTTTATCTCCAAAAAAAGTCTAGTCTTAGAGCAGAACAGAAAATGTCCCTTGAGATACAAAACAAATTTTGTTATTTTGTTGGTTTTGTTATTGCTGTTGTTTTAAGTGAGTATTTACCATTCCAGAGAGGATTGGAGACTACTAGGTAAAGTGAAAAAAAAATTTAGAGACCAGGGAAAGATATAAAAATGTTAGTCTAGAATGATTTATTGAACATCTATTATTTGGTAGATTATGTTCATAGAATGGGGGATACAGACAAGACCTCTACATGAAATGGAAAATTTGATGAGATGAGACTTATAGCAGGGAAGTAATTTGATAAAAAAAAAAAAAAAATCATTTCCAATAGCTATCTGTACTATGGAAATGGTTTAAAAAAAAAAAAAAAAACACACACACACAAGTAGAAAAAGCCAGCAGTGGCAAAACCATGGTGTTGTGGTGAGTCTTCCAGGTTTTGGTAAGCAGACTATAGTTCAGTGTCACTGAAGGTCAGTGAGAGTCAGAGGAAATGTGCTGTGGATTATGGCTTAGAGAAACTTCAGTGGATTTCAATCACAGCATTGTTTACACAAAAGTAGACTGAATTTTTGTGTTAAAATGTTATATATATTGTGGTAGATTACTGGTTTGGGAAGAAACATCTCGCCAATCTATGATTTTTATAGCCTTTCTGATAATGATGATGTGTGAATTTATGACTGTAACTTGCTCATTTCTGATAATATGTCTGAGTACTGAGAAAGGTTTTCCTCACTAAGCCAAAATTATTGCCTCCAAATAAACATAAAGTTTTATGACTTAAAGCATAATTTAATTTTCTAGGATATAAAATAATTGCTATTTAGAAACTGAACAGGAACTTTGTTAATATAAATGATAATTTCTTTAGGCTTCTTTAACAAGATCAAAATCTAAATTTTTTTAAAAAGCCAACTTGATATATAGTTATTTGCCCACTTTTTCAGTTTAGTTCAGTTGCTCAGTTATGTCAGACTCTTTGCAACCCCATGGACTGCAGCACGCCATGATTCCCTGTCTATCACCAACTCCCAAAGCTTGCTCAAACTCATGTCCGTTGAGTCAGTGATGCCATCCAACCATCTCATCCTCTGCCATCCCCTTTTCCTCCTGTCTCCAATTTTTAGTTCACTCCAAAACACAAAAACAATGATAACAAAGCAGAAATATCTCAAAACTTATTACAATTCCTTATATAGCTTTACTTTTTCAAAATTAGTTTTATAAGTATCTAATTTATAGATAAAAGAAACAGCTGGTAGTGAAATTTCTCTGTTAAATAAGGTTTAGCCACTTTTGTCAGATCCAAACCAGCTATCATTAAAAAACAAAATGGTCAATTTGTCTCTGGCACAATATGTGTTTTTGCCAGAGATTTGAAACACAAATTATGTCAAAGTTGTTATTTTTTTCCTTTTTGAGTTAGCCACAGAATTTGAGTCACCACTGTGAAGAGGTAGTGATCTGGTATATCCAACAGATTTATGAAAGTACAGGGAGGCAGCAGAGACCCTAAAACATCCTGAGCCTGTGTTAATAATAGGTCAATTAGAACTCATTTGGGAATGCAGGTCCATATTTACAATTCTGAACACAGGAATAATGTTCATTCTAACAGGACTTCAAAGGGTATTGGTAAAAATTTAGGTATTACTAAGATGCAGGAGAGACTTCCTGGTGGCTTCCCTGGTGGCTCAGATGGTAAAGCGTCTGTCTACAATGTGGGAGACCCGGGTTCGATCCCTGGGTCGGGAAGATCTGCTGGAGAGGGAAATGGCAATCCACTCCAGTACTATTGTCTGGAAAATCCCATGTCCAGAGGAGCCTGGTAGGCTACAGTCCATGGGATCACAAAGAGTCAGACACAGACAGAGCGACCTCACTCACTTAAGATGCAGAATAGATTGTTACTTGTAACAGTTCAGTTCAGTCGCTCAGTCGTGTCCGACTCTTTGTGACCCCATGAATCATGGCACGCCAGCCTTCCCTGTCCGTCATCAACTCTCGGAGTTCTTTCAGATTCACGTCCATCGAGTCCGTGATGCCATCCAGCCATCTCATCCTCTGTTGTTCCTTTCTCCTCCTGCCCCCAATCCCTCGCAGCATGAGAGTCTTTTCCAGTGAGTCAACTCTTCACATGAGGTGGCCAAAGTACTGGAGTTTCAGCTTTAGCATCATTCCTTCCAAAGAAATCCCAGGGTTGATCTCCTTCAGAATGACTGGTTGGATCTCCTTGCAGTCCAAGGGACTCAAGGGTCTTCTCCAACACCACAGTTCAAAAGCATCAATTCTTCGGCACTCAGCCTTCTTCACAGTCCAACTCTCACATCCATACATGACCACAGGAAAAACCAGAGCCTTGACTAGACGAATTTTAGTCAGCAAAGTAACTTGTAATAGAGTATTATGCAATTCCTCCCTCCCGTGAATTATAACGGTTTCCCAGGTGAAAGAAATCAGTGGTAAAGAACCAGCCTCCCAATGCAAGAGACAGGTTTGATCTCTGAGTTTTGAAAAATCCCCTCAGTAGGAAATGACAACCTACTTCAGTATTCTTGCCTGAAAAATTCCATGGACAGGGGAACCTGGAGGGCTAAAGTCCACGGGGTCGCAAAGAGTCGAACATGACTGAGCACGCACACACTGCCTGAATCACACCAGTTAATGCATTCTTCATTCACTTAACCATAAGCTATAATGACTGAATACATAGCTGCTGTGATTGTTTTCGATGAACTGGTATCATATAGATTAATTAATAAAAATATAAAATATTTTAAGTAATCTTTATTCATTATGTAATTCTCTTTTTTATAAAGATCTAAATTCTCATCTGTATCATTTTTCTTCTTTGTGAAGAACATTTTCTTCACTATTTCTTGCAAGGCAGATCTATTGGTGAAAGATTTCTTCAATTTTTGCTTGAGAAATTTTTAATTTGTCCTTCACTTTTGAAGGATAATTCATTTGATAAAAATTATAGGTTATTGTGTATTTTTTTTAACCGCTAAACATCTCAAATATCTTATCTCTACTTTTGCATGGTTTCTGAGGAATTCAATGTCATTCTCATCTTTGCTCCAGTACAGGTAATTTATCTATCCCCTCATCCCCTAGCTTTTTTCAAAATTTCTTCTTTGTCTTTGATTTCTTTTTTTTTAAGATTGGAAATGATATGTGTGTGTGTATATATATATATATATATATCCCACCTGTCNCGCCAGCCTTCCCTGTCCGTCATCAACTCTCGGAGTTCTTTCAGATTCACGTCCATCGAGTCCGTGATGCCATCCAGCCATCTCATCCTCTGTTGTTCCTTTCTCCTCCTGCCCCCAATCCCTCGCAGCATGAGAGTCTTTTCCAGTGAGTCAACTCTTCACATGAGGTGGCCAAAGTACTGGAGTTTCAGCTTTAGCATCATTCCTTCCAAAGAAATCCCAGGGTTGATCTCCTTCAGAATGACTGGTTGGATCTCCTTGCAGTCCAAGGGACTCAAGGGTCTTCTCCAACACCACAGTTCAAAAGCATCAATTCTTCGGCACTCAGCCTTCTTCACAGTCCAACTCTCACATCCATACATGACCACAGGAAAAACCAGAGCCTTGACTAGACGAATTTTAGTCAGCAAAGTAACTTGTAATAGAGTATTATGCAATTCCTCCCTCCCGTGAATTATAACGGTTTCCCAGGTGAAAGAAATCAGTGGTAAAGAACCAGCCTCCCAATGCAAGAGACAGGTTTGATCTCTGAGTTTTGAAAAATCCCCTCAGTAGGAAATGACAACCTACTTCAGTATTCTTGCCTGAAAAATTCCATGGACAGGGGAACCTGGAAGGCTAAAGTCCACGGGGTCGCAAAGAGTCGAACATGACTGAGCACGCACACACTGCCTGAATCACACCAGTTAATGCATTCTTCATTCACTTAACCATAAGCTATAATGACTGAATACATAGCTGCTGTGATTGTTTTCGATGAACTGGTATCATATAGATTAATTAATAAAAATATAAAATATTTTAAGTAATCTTTATTCATTATGTAATTCTCTTTTTTATAAAGATCTAAATTCTCATCTGTATCATTTTTCTTCTTTGTGAAGAACATTTTCTTCACTATTTCTTGCAAGGCAGATCTATTGGTGAAAGATTTCTTCAATTTTTGCTTGAGAAATTTTTAATTTGTCCTTCACTTTTGAAGGATAATTCATTTGATAAAAATTATAGGTTATTGTGTATTTTTTTTAACCGCTAAACATCTCAAATATCTTATCTCTACTTTTGCATGGTTTCTGAGGAATTCAATGTCATTCTCATCTTTGCTCCAGTACAGGTAATTTATCTATCCCCTCATCCCCTAGCTTTTTTCAAAATTTCTTCTTTGTCTTTGATTTCTTTTTTTTTAAGATTGGAAATGATATGTGTGTGTGTGTATATATATATATATATATATATATATCCCACTTGGTCTTCTCTAAAATTTCTGGATCTATGGTTTGGTATCTATCATTAATTTTGAAAGCTTCTCATTCATTATTATTTCAATTTTTTATTCTGTTTTCTCTCTTTTCTTTCATTCTGATATTTCCATTACAAATGTGCTATGCTTTTTATAATTGTCCTTCATTGTTACAGTATTCTACTCTGCTTTTTTGTTCTTTTTCCTCTTTGAAGTTCAGTTTTGGAAATTTCTACTGACATCTCTATCTGCTCACTTATTCTTTCCTTGGTTATATCTTGGCAAGTATTTGAGCCCATCAAAGGCTTTCTTCATTTGTGTTCCAGTGGTTTTGATTTCTAGAATATTTCTTTATGGTTTCTTAAGAGTTTCTCTTTGTTTATGTTACCCCTCTATTCTTGTATATTTTATACTTTTTCCATCAGAAGCCCTTAGCCTATTGATCTTTTTTAACCATTAGTCTGAAACTTGACTTCCGACCTCTCTGGTTGTGAGGCTAGCTCTATTCTTCAAGTTGTTCTTTTTGTTTTGTAGAATGCTTTGCATTTTTCTTTCTTTTTTTTTTTGAATGCACAGCTGTGGTAAATAGGCCTTTGTGTGAAGGTTTATCTGGTTAGGAGTTAGACTGGGTCTATTGTTGGCTATACCTGAAAGTTGTCTAAGGCTAACATTTCCCCCTGTGTTCTTGTTTTAATTTCCCCTGTTGTCTTTGGCTTGCCTAGAGTCTCCTTCTTAAATAAATAAAAAATGAGCATTTCCTTCAGGCATATTTTGTTTTAATACAATCGCCCTAGTGATATGGTGGTAAGGTATCGTGGAAAGGATGCACACTCTGTTATTAGGGTTCAGCCTTTTAATGATCCTGTGACCTGCCGAATTGCTTCTCAGTTTGCACTTCCCTTTCTTGGGTGAGCAAGGAAGTCTACAGGGTCTGGAGTTTGATATTTCTTTTCTTCCATGTGAAAAGGTACAGTGGGCTGAAGTTGGGTGTTTTCCCTTCCCCAGATTGCTTAGATTATGGTAAGATATTTTCCTTTTAGGATAAGCCTTGTTAAGAAGACTAGAATGTTAGCAGCATTTTGAGGTACTATTTCAGAATGTCTGCTTTTCCTAGCTCCCTGAAGGAACCATGTGTGTGGAGAGGGGTGAGTTCTTCAAACTTCTGTGAATGAACCTGATAGAACTCCCAGAGGTAAAATGAACAAAACTTTAGAGATGGACTAAAGTGACCTCCTTCTGGAGTTTTTAACTTTCCAGTTAGAACATATTGAAACTCCAGGAATTTGTCAATTGCACTGGAAAAGGTCAGTTTTCATTCCAACCCCTAAAAATGGCAATGCCAAAGAAAGTTCAAACTACCACACAATTGCACTCATTTCACACGCTAGTAAAGTAATGCTCAAAATTCTTCAAGTCAGGCTTCAACAGTATGAGAAAGGTGAGCTTCCAGATGTTCAAGCTGAATTTAGAAAATGCAGAGGAACCAGAGATCAAATTGCCAACGTCCATTGGACCAGCAAAATAGCAAGAGAGTTCCAGAAAAACATCTGTTTCTGCTTTATTGACTATGCCAAAGGCTTTGACTGCATGGATCACAACAAACTGTGGAAAATTCTGAAAGAGATGGAAATGGGAATACCATACCACCTGACCTGCCTCTTGAGAAATCTGTATGCAGGTCAAGAAGCAATAGTTAGAACTGGACATGGAACAACAGACTGGTTGCAAATAGGAAAAGGAGTACATAAAAGCTGTATATTGTCATCCTGCTTATTTAACTTATATGCAGAGTACATCATGAGAAACACTGGGCTGGACGAAGCACAAGCTGGAATCAAGACTGCTGGGAGAAATGTCAATAGCTCAGATATGCAGATGACAACACCCTTATGGCAGAAAGCAAAGAAGAACTAAAGAACATCTTAATGAAAGTGAAAGAGGAGAGTGAAAAAGTTGGCTTAAAACTCAACATTCAGAAAACTAAGATCACAGCATCTAGTCCCATCACTTCATGTCAAATAGATGGGGAAATAGTGAAAATAGTGTCAGACTTTATTTTTCTGGGCTCCAAAATCACTGCAGATGGTGACTGCAGCCATGAAATTAAAAGACGCTTGCTCTTTGGAAGAAAAGTTATGACCAACTTAGACAATTTATTAAAAAGCAGAGATATTACTTTGCCAACAAAGGTCTGTCTAGTCAAAGCTTTGGTTTTCTAGTAGTCATGTATGGGGGTGAGATTTGGACTATAAAGTAGGCTGAGTGCTGAAGTACTGATGCTTTCAAATTGTGGTACTTTCAAATTGAGTATCTCAAAGCCTCTTGAGAGAGTCCCTTGGACTGCAAGGAGATCAAATCCAGTCAATCCTAAAGAAAATCCACCCTGAATATTCATTAGAAAGACTGATGCTAAAACTGAAGCTCCAATATTTTGGCCATCTGATGTGAAGAATCAATTCACTGAAAAAGACCCTGATGCTGAGAAAAGACTGAAAGCAAAAGGAGAACGGAGTGGCAGAGAATGAGATGGTTAGATAGCATCACCAACTCAATGGACATGAGTTTGAGCAAACTGTGGGAGACTTTGGAGGACAAAGGAGCCTGGCGTGCTATAGTCCATGGGAATCTGACTTACCAGCAACAACAAATTTATATTCTAGGTATAAATTTCAATAAATTGAGTTTGGTATAATTTTATTACTAAAAAAGAAAACTTACTAAGTGACTGAATGAAGCTATATTCCAACCATCATCATAATTTTCTTTGAGAGGATACTAAAAGCATAATTCATAAAATGAAGAGATAAATAATGAATTGCACTTCATCAAATAAAAGATTGTTGTGCTTCAAAAAATACCATTAACAGAATGAAAAGATAAGACTGGAAGGAAATATTTACAAATCATGTATCTCATAAGGAATTTGTATCTAGAATATGTAGAAAACTTTTAGAAGTCATTAATAAAACAAAAAATAAAACTATTAAAATTTTGACAAAACACTTGAGTAGAGCAAATTTAATTTCACTGTAAGAATAATTAATAAGCTCATTAAAAATTGTTCAAGATCATTAGTTATTAGGAAATGCAAATTAAGATCACAATTAAATATCACTTTGTACTCAGTAGAATATTTATATTAAAAAGACATTCAGTGCCAACAATACAAAGCAGCAGCTGGGATACAAATCAAACAAAAGGCAACTCAGAAATTAAAACAAAAGCTACTATTAATCTGGCATTTCTTTTAAATAAATTAATCTAAGTTTATAAAATGTTTGAGTGATTCTGTAATTAAAACCACAATAATCCAATTGAAATAAATAAATTAATTTATAAACCATAGTAAACTGATATTATATACCTGGAGAGTTGACTCATTGGAGAAGACTGATGCTGGGAGGGATTGGGGGCAGGAGGAGAAGGGGACAACAGAGGATGAGATGGCTGGATGGAAGTCAGACACGACTGAAGCGACTTAGCATGCATGCATGCATGCATTGGAGAAGGAAATGGCAACCCACTTCAGTATTCCTGCCTGGAGAATCCCAGGGACAGAGGAGCCTGGTGGGGTGCCGTCTATGGGGTTGCACAGAGTCAGACACGACTGAAGTGACTCAGCAGCAGCGGCGGCAGCAGCAACATAGCAAAATTTAAAATAACTATCCATGCCAGTGTTGTTAAAAACATCAGGAAACTGCAACTCTTGAATTCTGCTGGTCTGAATGTAAAATGATATAACTAGGAAATATTTTTACACACATTTGAAATTTATTTAAATATTAAGCAAAATTATACCAGTGAATAATAAACAGTGTATACAGTGTATAAAAACAAATAAATGTTTTTCAATGTCAGAGATGGCTATGTGTGTCTATTAAATGACAAAATAAGGTATACCTGTAGTGACTGAATTATTTTGTCTTAATTATATCAATGTCAATATCCTGCTTCTCACTGTAATATAGTTTTTCAAAAAACTAAATAATGGATGTGCACAACCTCTTAATGTTGCTTTCAACTACATGAGAAACTACAATTAACTCAAAATTAAAAGCCTGCTTAAAAAATACATAAATATGCATTTACCATATGACTTATCCATTCCACATCTGGTTATTTACATAAGAGAAAATAACACTTATGTTACATGATGAATTGTACATACACATTTTTATTATAATATTTCAAAATTACAGCTAATGCACATGTCCATAAATGGATGGATATACTAACAAACTGCTGTGCATACAAAAATTATAACACTATTAAGCAATAAAAATGAATATAATACTAATAAGCACAATGACACAGATTGGTATCAAATAATTATGTTGAGTTAAAAACAGATGAAAAGCAGTATATACTGTATGACTCTATCTGTATTAAAGTTTAGAAAATCAAAAATAATCTATGGTGATAGCAGACCTATGCTTCCCTTAGTTTACAGAAGAAGGGTATTGGGTTTTGGTTGTGGGCAGATATGTTTACCTTTTTGATTGTGGTTATAATTTCACATGTGTAAGCTTGTCCACAATATTTGAAATTGAGGTTGTAATAGTCATACAATTTAGTGTTGCTTATCAATAAAAGGAATTAAGTACTGATATTAAGTATGACATTGATACACCTTAAAAAATGCTAAGTGAAAGAAGGAAGACAAAATATACTACATACTAAATGATTCCACTGATATAAAAGCTCAGAATAGGCAAATCCATAAAGACAGAAAGTATATTTCCCAGAAGATGGGTGACAGAAGGAATTACTAATGTGTGCTGCTTCTTCATGTAGTGATAGCATTTTTCTAAAATTAGATATTTGTGATAGTTGCACAGCTCCACACATATTCTCAAAACCACTGTATTGCATAAGAATGAATTTTATGTATTAATTATATCTCAAGAAATCTTATATTTAAAATGTAGGAATAGACTGTTGGAACACTCTGTAAATGTAGACATTTGCTAATCACCAATAGACCCTGAGGTAGTACAGTAGTAAAAGAATCCACCCGCCAATTCAGGAGATGCAAGGGATGTGGATTCAATCCCTGGATCAGGAAGATCACCTGCATAGAAAATTGCAACCTGCTCCAGTATTCTTACCTGGAAAATTCTATGGACAGAGGAGCCCGGTGGACTACAGTCCATGGTGTCACAGTGAGTTGACCACAACTGAGTAACTGAGCATACACACACATACATACACACACACACACACAAGCACACTAGACCCTCTAGTATATATTTGTTTGCATATTAAAATCCATGAGTGTTTTGACCAATAGAGCAGAAGTACCTTTCAGAGTTTATTGCAGGCATGTGTATGATGCTTTTGGAGGGTTGCCATTCTAAAATCAGTATCTCAAAATGTTTAACCATTTGAAGATTCTTGACTTAGCCAGGACAAGAGAAAATATGGTAAAGAATGAGAACTGTTTTAAATATTTGTACCATTTCACAGAAATGCTTTCTCTGTAGATGCAGAGGGTAGTCCAAGAACAGGTATGTGAAAATTATAATAAGACAATTTTAATTTATAAATGCCTTAAGCCACTCTATGAAGTATGGAAAGTCAAAGTGAGAGGATACTGAAAGAGGAACTCCCCAGGTCAGTAGGTGCCCAATATGCTACTGGAGATCATTGGAGAAATAAGAAAGAATGAAGGGATGGAGCCAAAGCAAAAACAATACCCAGTTGTGGATGTGACTGGTGATAGAAGTAAGGTCTGATGCTGTAAAGAGCTATATTGCATAGGACCTAGAATGTTAGGTCCATGAATCAAGGCAAATTAGAAGTGGCCAAACAGGAGATGGCAAGGGTGAATGTTGACATTTTAGGAATCAGCGAACTAAAATGGGCTGGAATGGGTGAATTTAACTCAGATGGTCATTATATCTACGACTGTGGGCAGGAAACCCTCAGAAGAAATGGAGTAGCTACCACGGTCAACAAACGAGTCCAAAATGCAGTACTTGGATGCAATCTCAAAAATTAATGAGCTCTGTTCGTTTCCAAGGCAAACCATTCAATATCACGGTAATCCAAGTCTATGCCCCAACTAGTAATACTGAAAAAGATGAAGTTGAATGGTTCTATGAAGACCTACAAAACCTTCTAGAACTAACACCCCAAAAAGATGTCTTTTTCATTATAGGGGCCTGGAATGCAAAAGTAGGAAGTCAAGAAACACCTGGGGTAACAGGCAAATTTGGCCTCGGAGTACAGAATGAAGCAGGGCAAAGGCTAATAGAGTTTTGCCAAGAGAACACACTGGTCATAGCAAACACCCTCTTCCAATAACACAAGAGAAGACTCCTCTACACATGGATATCACCAGATGATTAACATTGAAATCAGACTGATTATATTCTTTGCAGCCAAAGATGGAGAAGCTCTAAACAGACATCAAAAACAAGACCGGGAACTGACTGTGTCTCAGATCATGAACTCCTTATTGCCAAATTCAGACTTAAATTGAAGAAAGTAGGGAAAACCGCTAGACCATTCAGGTATGACCTAAATCAAATCCCTTATGATTATACAGTGGAAGTGAGAAATAGATTTAAGGGACTAGATCTGATAGATAGAGTGCCTGATGAACTATGGAATGAGGTTCGTGACATTGTACAGGAGACAGGGATCAAGACCATCCCCATGGAAAAGAAATGCAAAAAAGCAAAATGGCTGTCTGGGGAGGCCTTACAAATAGCTGTGAAAAGAAGAGAGGCGAAAAGCAAAGGAGAAAAGGAAAGATATAAGCATCTGAATGCAGAGTTCCAAAGAATAGCAAGAAGAGATAAGAAAGCCTTCTTCAGCAATCAATGCAAAGAGATAGAGGAAAACAACAGAATGGGAAAGACTAGAGATCTCTTCAAGAGAATTGGAGATACCAAGGGAACATTTCATGCAAAGATGGGCTCGATAAAGGATAGAAATGGTATGGACCTAACAGAAGCAGAAGATATTAAGAAGAGGTGGCAAGAATACACAGAAGAACTGTACAGAAAAGATCTTCATGACCCAGATAATCATGAGGATGTGATCACTAATCTAGAGCCAGACATCTTGGAATGTGAAGTCAAGTGGGCCTTAGAAAGCATCACTACAAACAAAGCTAGTGGAGGTGATGGAATTCCAGTTGAGCTATTTCAAATCCTGGAAGATGATGCTGTGAAAGTGCTGGACTCAATATGCCAGCAAATTTGGAAAACTCAGCAGATTAATAAAGTGGCTACTTATTTCCCAGTTGACTAGGAACTTTGAATCAGAACTGCAAAAGTAAGAAAGGCTGAAATGCACCAAAATCTTCACATCAACCCTTTCCTGGTTCAGTTTCAGGTCTACTTTATGTCTAATCAAAATTAAGGAAAAAACATATTCAATTGCAAGTCTTTTCATTTTAAATATATGCTTTCTTTAAGTCTCTTATTTCCAACAAATTTATAGTTTAATTTTTTTCAATACTGCAATAATAAGCATCACTTGCCTTGCTGGGTATTTGCAATTCCAAGTTACTACGATACTCAAAAGTTTTGTCTAAACATATGGGAATGAAAATTACAAATGTGAAAATACTTTTCACTTTGCAAATATATTAACAGAACACTATGATACAGTGAATTTGTGATAAATTCTTAAATTCAAATCTGACAATCGACTCATGTTCAAAGTAGTTAACAATTTGAAAGCTAATTCAACCTGGGAAATATCTTCACCAAGCCTATTCCTGTCTCTTATACACATCTTCAGAATGGACTGGTTGGATCTCCTTGCAGTCCAAGGGACTCTCAAGAGTCTTCTCCAACACCACAGTTCAAAAGCATCGATTCTTCGGCGCTCAGCTTTCTTCACAGTCCAACTCTCACATCCATACATGACCACAGGAAAAACCATAGCCTTGACTAGGCGGACCTTAGTCGGCAAAGTAATGTCTCTGCTTTTGAATATACTATCCAGGTTGGTCATAACTTTTCTTCCAAGGAGTAAGCGTCTTTTAATTTCATGGCTGCAGTCAGCATCTGCAGTGATTTTGGAGCCCAAAAAAATAAAGTCTGACACTGTTTCCACTGTTTCCCCATCTATTTCCCATGAAATGATGGGACCGGATGCCATGATCTTCGTTTTCTGAATGTTGAGCTTTAAGCCAACTTTAGAAAAGGCAGAGGAACCAGAGATCAAATTGCCAAACATCCACTGGATCACGGAAAAAGCAAGAGTTCCAGAAAAACATCTATTTCTGCTTTATTGACTACGCCAACCTTTGACTGTGTGGATCACAATAAACTGGAAAATTCTGAAAGAGATGGGAATACCAGACCACCTGACCTGCCTCTTGAGAAACCTATATGCAGGTCAGAAAGCAACATCTAGAATTGGATGTGGAACAGATTGGTTCCAAATTAGGAAAAGGAGTACGTCAAGGCTATATATTTCCCCCCTGCTTATTCAACTTCTATGCAGAATACATCATGAGAAACGCTTGGTTGGAGAAAGCACTAGCTGGAATCAAGATTGCCAGGAGAAATATCGATAACCTCAAATATGCAGCTGATACCACCCTTATGGCAGAAAGTGAAGAACTAAAAAGCCTCTTGATGAAAGTGAAAAAGGAGAGTGAAAAAGTTGGCTTAAAGCTCAACATTCAGAAAACGAAGATCATGGCATCTGGTCCCATCACTTCATGGGAAATAGATGGGGAAGCAGTGGAAACAGTGTCAGACTTTACTTTTTGGGGCTCCAAAATCTCTGTAGATGGTGATTGCAGCCATGAAATTAAATGACGCTTACTCCTTGGAAGGAAAGCTACGTCCAACCTAGATAGCATATTGAAGAGCAGAGACATTACTTTGCCAACAAAGTTCCACCTAGTCAAGGCTATGGTTTTTCCAGTGGTCTTGTATGGCTGTTAGATTTGGACTGTGAAGAAAGCTGAGTGCCGAAGAGTTGATGCTTTTGAACTGTGGTGTTGGAGAAGACTCTTGAGAATCCCTTGGACTGCAAGGAGATCCAACCAGTCCATTCTGAAGGAGATCAGTCCTGAATGTTTCTTGGAAGGACTGATGCTGAGACTGAAACTCTAGTACTTTGGCCATCTCATGGGAAGAGTTGACTCCATGGAAAAGGCTCTAATGTTGGGAGGGACTGGGGGCAGAAGAAGAAGGGGACAACAGAGGATGAGATGGCTGAATTGCATCACGGACTTGATGGACGTGAATCTGAGTGAACTCTGGGAGTTGGTGATGGACAGGGAGGCCTGGCGTGCTGCAGTTCATGGGGTCGCAAAGAGTCGGACATGACTAAGTGACTGAACTGAACTGACTTAGCCACTCGTTTACCTTATGTTATTGATTGATTACACGAAATGGCAGCAAGTCTCTATCCTTTCCTGCAACCATGATCTTTGTGATGTGACTTTTCCTCCTAACAGGCAAAGATTCCCCCGCACCCTACTTTTTGATGCTGGGCTGACTTCAGAGGTAAATAGCTTAGGCTTTAGACAGTCTTAGAATTTCTTTTATTTATTTTTTCTGCTATTCCTCTTGCAGCATTACCACAATCTTAAACCAGTGTTAGTACTATGAAAAATTGCTTGAAACACAAGAGATTTTAGTAGTCTTAGCCCAGATATTTAATGTACAAGTGTAGATCAGACAAGTCAAGCTGACATAAACAGAACTATCAAGGTAACCCACAATGAAATGAAAAATAATAAAAAAATATCATTTAACACTGCTAAGTTTTGGTGTGGTTTACTACTCAACCAAAGTTAGTTGATAGAATGTACCTCATTGGTTCTATAGGGTTTATTTATGATTTGGTATGAAAATTTCTTCCAGGCATTATTTTAAAGATTCATAGCATGCATCTGTGCTAGGTTACTTCAGTCATGTCTGACTCTTTATGGACTGTAGCCTGCCAGGCTCCTCTGTTCATGGGATTCTCCAGGCAAGAGTAATGGATTGGGTTGCCAAGCTCTACTCCAGGGATTCTCCTGATCCAGGGATTGAACCTGCCTTTCTTAGTTCTCCTGCATTGGCAGGTAAGTTCTTAACCAGTAGCACCACCTAGGAAGCTCCAGAGAGTCATTAAATACCTGAAAATAGAGAAGTACTTTTATTTACCATCAGATAGTGAAGGACAGGGAAGCCTGGCGTGCTGCAGTCCATTGGGTTACAAAGAGTCAGACACAACTGAATAACTGAACATTTATCAGGTCTAACCAGTGTAAAAATTATAGAAAAGCAAATTTCATTCTGTATCTTGGCAACAATTAAGACAATCAAGACGTTTTTATATTATATATATATACATATACATATATATGGTGTGTGTGTGTGTGTGTGTGTGTGAGACTACCTACATGTGCCTGCGTTTGGTTGCTCAGTCGTGTCTGACTCTGCAACTCATGAACTGTAGCCTGCAAGGCTCCTCTGTCCATGGAATTTTCCAGGCAAGAATTTTTGAAGTAGGTTGCTATTTCCTCCTCCTGGGGATCTTCCTGACCCAGGGATTGAAACTATGTCTCTTGGGTCTCCTGTATTGGCAGGCTGATTCTTTACCACTGCAGTATATATAATATACTATTAAGATATTATACCCAATGTTATATTACCTGGAGAGTTTCCTTGCATTTTTGTGTTCATCTCAATTTGACTCATTTACAGTTCTGTTTTTGTCATTCTGGAAACTTAACCTTTTGTCCTTTATAATTTTTTCTTAAACATCAGTGACATAGAAGCATTTTGTGGTTGATTGCTTTGCTGTTTGTTTTAACCCACTGTGATTTATTGAAGATTCTTGACTATTATTTCTTTAGCTTTTAACTTTGAGACTGCTAAAATGTGGCGATTTTAACATTACTCCTCTACATCTTACTTTACTATCAGTTACTATATCTTCCTAGTATCTCCTACTCTGGAGAAGAAAATGACAACCCACTCCAGTGTTCTTGCCTGGAGAGTTCCATGGTCAGAGGAGCCTGGTGGGCTACAGTCTGTAGGATCACAAAGAGTCAGACACAACTGAGTGACTGAGCACAATGCCGCCTAGATGGCTTTTGTCCGTTTTGACCATCTAGCTCATTATTTTCTTCTGCCATATACTTCTTTACTTTCATTTTGCTATTTTCAGGATAATAGATATTAGATACACATGTTAGATATAACAGATATCAATAATAGAGGATTTGCTCTCAATTACAGCAATAATGCTGGAAATGGAGATGCAACCAGAGACTTCTTTCCTAAGCCATCTCTGAGCCCGAAGCTTATACAAGTAAAAGAGAAGTACATAAAGTACATATGAAACACTTTACCTATACAATTTTTTTCATTTTCATATGGTCATGTAAATACTTGGCTAGTGTCCCAACAGGGTCCTTGGAAGGGGCCAGTGCAAACAACAGACCTAGTAACCTAGCTTTGGTAAAATCACGTCTGTTTCTAACCCTCTCTAGGTGTTGGGGCTTCTATTTTTCTCTCTCCATCAGACTAAACATGCCATCCCCTGATGTTTTCTCAGTTTTTCTCCAAACTCTGGGTATGGTCCTGCATGCATCCGACCTCCAAACCCCCAGGCAGCATGTCAGTATTCAATTTTGAACTGATGAGAAAATTGAGTCCACGGGGTGCTTTTCAAACTGCATGTGTCTGCCGAAAACAATGGGTGCCTTCACTCCCTTGTTTCCCCTGCCAATAAGGATTGTTTTCTTGCTGAGGTAGTGTTACTAATGATGTGGTGCTGTTTCAGCCCATGTGTTTTGGAACAGAAAAATAATGTGTGAGCCAGCCGCTGGAATGAAAATTACCTTCATTTAGGAGAGTAAATAAATAAATAAACTTGCTATTAATGCACAAACACTAATGCTTTGTTGGAACAGAGAAGGATTATCTCAAAGGCTGAAATTTAACAGATGAGAAAGCTACTTATTAGAGATCATGCAAAATTAAGAAGAGTCGATAACCGTGATCTATTTTCTGATAAATTATATTTCTGTTAAATATCAAATGAAGATTAAACAATAAATCTGGCAATACTAAATTCAAGCTCAAATTTTACCCTGACTGTGAAGTATTTGACAACATAGAGAATATAATATTATCTGTGTGTATGTGCAAGCATTTGCTTACATACCCATNATTATATTTCTGTTAAATATCAAATGAAGATTAAACAATAAATCTGGCAATACTAAATTCAAGCTCAAATTTTACCCTGACTGTGAAGTATTTGACAACATAGAGAATATAATATTATCTGTGTGTATGTGCAAGCATTTGCTTACATACCCATATCTAGAGAAATTATACCAACAAAACTTTCTATAAACAGGGTAACTACTTTTGTAAGAGAATCAGAAATCACTATATTACTCCATTCTAATTACAGAAAAGGTTTGGGGGAATGCCTTGTCATGGCACAGAATATAATCTCACCTGAGGCACAGATTTCTCATTGTTTCACATCTTCCCTGTGTCATCATTCGATGCTCTGTGTATTAGTGAATCTTTGTAGGACAGACTTCTGGATAAAACTTAAACCTATACAATAATTAGAAGGTAGACTGACACTACTTGAATAATGCAAGGCACTATTGACATGGTAGGTAGAATCAGGCCACTATTCTTAAAGTGTGTGATCCAACTTGTATCACAACTACTTGGAGAACTTATTTAAAAAACAAAATGTTGGATCTTCATATTAAAAAAAAAAGTATGTGAAAGCAGAACTTAGAAATCTTTTAAAGCATCAACAAATAACATTATGCACATTAATAATACTTATCTAAATACTTTCTATAATTCAATATTGGTTTTTGGGAGTTGTGCATTTATACATGTTTGCATCTAGGTCCAGTTCAATATTTTTTCACTAAAATGTATAAAATGTGCTTGTTTCTATTTTTATAGTAACATTTATTTAGAATCTCAAAAGGGACTATGTATTAGGATATCAAAACTGACTCCAAACTTTTCTTGTGTTCTTGAATTGTCAGAGTTGAAATTCAACTTCTATGCTTTTAAGATAAGAAAGAAAAGATGAATCCCAGAGGAGATTGGTCTCTGTGGGAAGGGATAGAAAACAGAGAGGTGCATCACTGACATTTGAGGGTACTGATAATTTCTTGGGAGATACTAGAAACTTAAGAGGGGTGCAAGGATAAGAAATGGGGTTTATTCAAAAGGATTCATACTATTAGGGTCCATCTTTCTCCTCTTAATTTTTTGCCTACATGTTTATTAGAAGCTTGTATATTGATATAGATATAGAAATATCTAATTTTCTTATTTGTCATTCTACTTTTCTTGACGACAAGAAAAGTCTACCCCAACTGTTCAAAGACGTTTGATAATCCTGTGTTTTCCTGTTAGACTTAACTGAAAGTGTAAAGGAAAAGACTGACTTTCTCACAATCTCTTCCCACTCATGTTAGGAAAAGTCGGGTTTTCACCTGCATTTCTTCATTTCCCACTACTACCAGATTGCCTACACTCCTGACAACAAATGTGTGGAGGTTTTCCCCTACAAGCATTTATTTCCAACACCAGTGTCAATTATGACACTATCTAGCATGGAAAGAGCATGAGATCCAACAGGTAAATGGCTCAGCACTACAAGCCTACTCCCACCCCACTTCATGTGCCAATTCCAGTTCAACTTACCAACAGTGTTTGTGATCAATTGGCTATAAATCTCAGGTCCCCAAAACCCCTTCTCAGATTTGACTAATTCACTAGAGTGGTTCACAGAATCCAGGAAACCACAAGTTTATCAGTTTACTAGGCATATGGTAAAGGATACAGATGAACATCCAATTGAAGAGATACATAGTGTGAAGTCTTGGAGTGTTCCAATCTCAGGACTGTTCCATGAAGATGGGGACCCTCCCAACCACAGATGTGTTCATCAACCTAGAATCTCCCAGAAGCTTGTACTTTTGTGATTTTTACAGAGGTGTCATCAGTAGGTATGATGGATCATTGACGCCACTTTTAGACCTTCTTCCCTCTTCTTAAAACAAAAGTAGGACTGAACATTGCAAGCTTCTAATCATTACTTGATCTTTCTGGTAACAAGGCCTTTCCAGGATCCCATCAAGAGGTACCTCATGAGAACAGAAGGTACTCCTAGAGCTCTTATCACTTACAAATTTACACAGGTTTTAGGAAGACAGTGTCAGGGAAAGGGTCAAAGACCAAAGATGAGAACAAGAGATGATTCTAGCACTTTTATGAGTTAGGAAATTACAAAGGTATATAAGTTCCATGACAGGAACCAGGAGCAGAGACAAATATATATATATATATATATATATATGTATACGTATATATGTGTGTGTGTATCCGTTCAGTTTAGTTCAGTTCAGTCACTCAGTCATGTCTGACTCTTTGCAACCCCGTGAATTGCAGCATGCCAGGCCTCCCTGTCCATCACCAACTCCCGGAGTTCCCTCAAACTCATGTCCATCGAGTCGCTGATGCCATCCAGCCATGTCATGCTCTGTTGTCCCCTTCTCCTCCTGCCTCCAATCCCTCCCAGCAACAGGGACATTTCCAATGAGTCAACTCTTCACATGATGTGGCCAAAGTATTAGAGTTTCAGCTTTAGCATCATTCCTTCCAAAGAAATCCCAGGGCTGATCT
>SJYX01020667.1:76964-106823 GCA_006410675.1 Oreotragus oreotragus
TCTCCTTTAGGATGGACTGGTTGGATCTCCTTGCAGTCCAAGGGACTCTCAAGAGTCTTCTCCAACACCACAGTTCAAAAGCATCAATTCTTCAGTGCTTAGCTTTCTTCATAGTCTAACTCTCACAGCCATACATGACCACTGGAAAAACCATAGCCTTGACTAGACGGACCTTTGTTGACAAAGTAATGTCTCTGCTTTTTAATATGCTGTCTAGGTTGGTCATAACTTTCCCTCAGAGGAGTAAGAGTCTTTTAACTTCATGGCTGCAATCACCATCTGCAGTGATTTGGGAGCCACACAAAATAAAGTCTGACACTGTTTACACTGCTTCCCCATCTATTTCAAAAGAAATGGTTGGACCAGATCCATGATCTTAGCTTTCTGAATGTTGAGTTTTAAGCCAATATTTTCACTCTCTTCTTTCACTTTCATCAAAAGGCTTTTTAGTTTCTCTTCACTTTCTACCAGAAGAGTAGTGTCATATGCATAGCTGAGGATATTGATATTTCCCCTGGCAATCTTGATTCCAGCTTGTGCTTCTTCCAGCCCAACATTTCCCGTGATGTACTCTGCATATCAGTTAAATAAGCAGGGTGACAATATATAGCCTTGACAAACTCCTTTTCCTATTGGGAACCAGTCTGTTGTTCCATGTGCAGTTCTAACCATTGTTTCCTGACCTGCACATAGATTTCTCAAGAGGCAAGTCAGGTGGTCTGGTATTCCCATCTCTTTCAGAATTTTCCAGTTTCTTGTGACCCACAGAGTCAAAGGCTTTGGCATAGTCAATAAAGCAGAAATAGGTGTTTTTCTGAAACTCTCTTGCTTTTTCCATGATCCAGATGTTGACAATTTGATCTCTGGTTCTTCTGCCTTTTCTAAAACCAGCTTGAACATCAGGAAGTTCACAGTTCATGTTGCTGAAGCCTGATGTGGAGNAGTCAAAGGCTTTGGCATAGTCAATAAAGCAGAAATAGGTGTTTTTCTGAAACTCTCTTGCTTTTTCCATGATCCAGATGTTGACAATTTGATCTCTGGTTCTTCTGCCTTTTCTAAAACCAGCTTGAACATCAGGAAGTTCACAGTTCATGTTGCTGAAGCCTGACGTGGAGAATTTTGAGCATTACCTTACTAGCATGTAAGATGAGTGCAACTGTGTGGTAGTTTGAGCATTCTTTGGCATTGCCTTTCTTTGGGATTGGAATGAAAACTGACCTTTTCCAGTCCTGTGGCCACTGCTGAGTTTTTCAAATTTGCTGGCATATTGAGTGCAGCACTTTCACAGCATCATCTTTCAGGATTTGAAATAGCTCCACTGGAATTCCATCACTTTCACTAGCTTTGTTCGTAGTGATGCTTCCTAAGGCCCAAATTGACTTCACATTCCAGGATATCTGACTCTAGGTGAGTGATCACACCATCGTGATTATTTGGGTCATGAAGCTCTTTTTTGAACAGTTTTCCTGTGTATTCTGCCACCTCTTCTTAATATCTTCTGGTTCTGTTATGTCCATACAGTTTCTGTCCTTTATCGAGCCTGTCTTTGCATGAAATGTTCCCTTGGTATCTCTACTTTTCTTGAAGAGATCTCTAGTCTTTCCCATTCTGTTGCTTTCCTCTATTTCTTTGCATTGATCGCTATGGAAGGCTTTCTTATCTCTCCTTGCTATTCTTTGGAACTCTGCGTTCAGATGCTTATATCTTTCCTTTTCTCCTATGCTTTTCACTTCTCTTCTTTTCACAGCTATTTCTAAGGTCTCCCGAGACAGCCATTTTGCCTTTTTTGCATTTATTTTCCATGGGGATGGTCTTGTTCCCTGTCTCCTCTACAATGTCACGAACTTCTGTCCATAGTTCATCAGGCACTCTGTCTATCAGATCTAGTCCCTTAAATCTTTTTCTCACTTCCACTGTATAATTATAAGGGATTTGATTTAGGTCATACCTGAATGGTCTAGTGGTTTTCCCTACTTTCTTCAATTTTTTTCTGAATTTGGTAATAATTTCATAATCTGAGCCACAGTCAGCCTCTGGTCTTGTTTTTGCTGACTATATAGAGCTTCTGCATCTTTGGCTGCAAAGAATATAATCAATCTGATTTCATTGTTGACCATCTGGTGATGTCCATGTATAGCCTTTTCTTGTGTTGTTGGAAGATGGTGTTTGCTACAACTAGTGCATTCTCTTGGCAAAACTCTATTAGCATTTTCCCTCCTTCATTCCGTATCCAACACCAAATTTACCTGTTACTCCAGTTGTTTCTTGAGTTCCTACTTTTGCATTCCAGTTCCCTACAATAAAAAGGACATCTTTTTTGGGTGTTAGTTCTAAAAGGTCTTGTAGGTCTTTTAATTATAAGGGATTTGATTTAGGTCATACCTGAATGGTCTAGTGGTTTTCCCTACTTTCTTCAATTTTTTTCTGAATTTGGTAATAATTTCATAATCTGAGCCACAGTCAGCCTCTGGTCTTGTTTTTGCTGACTATATAGAGCTTCTGCATCTTTGGCTGCAAAGAATATAATCAATCTGATTTCATTCTTGACCATCTGGTGATGTCCATGTATAGCCTTTTCTTGTGTTGTTGGAAGATGGTGTTTGCTACAACTAGTGCATTCTCTTGGCAAAACTCTATTAGCATTTTCCCTCCTTCATTCCGTATCCAACACCAAATTTACCTGTTACTCCAGTTGTTTCTTGAGTTCCTACTTTTGCATTCCAGTTCCCTACAATAAAAAGGACATCTTTTTTGGGTGTTAGTTCTAAAAGGTCTTCTAGGTCTTTATAGAACCATTCAACTTCTGCTTCTTCAGCATTACGGTTGGGGCATAGGCTTGGATTACCATGATATTGAATGGTTTTCCTTGGAAATGAACAGAGATCATTCTGTTGTTTTTGAGATTGCATCCCAGTACTGCATTTCAGACTCTTTTGTTAACCATGATGGCTACTCCATTTCTTCTAAGTGATTCCTGCCCACAGTAGTAGATACAATGGTCATCTGAGTTAAATTCACCCATTCCAGTCCATTTTAGTTTGCTGATTCCTAGAATGTGTGTGTGTGTGTGTGTGTGTATTAACATGCAGATGCATTTTCTTACATCTCCTTTAATCTGTACATACATGTGTCTGAAAACTTTTCAGGAGATATTTAATACAGAGTAAGTGCATGATATTTTGCTCAGTTGTGTCTGACTCTTTTGGACTCCGTGGACTATAGCCCCATCACTTGAGAAGAAGGTGTATTCTTCTGCATTTGGATGGGATGTCCTGAAGATATCAACGAGATCCATCTCATCTAATGTATCATTTAAGACTTGTGTTTCCATCTTAATTTTCTGTTTTGGTGATTTGGCCATTGGTATGAGTGAGGTGTTAAAGTCTCCTACTATTATTGTGTTACTGTCGGTTTCTCCTTTTATGTTTGTTAGTGTTTGTTTTATGTATTGAGGGGCTCCTATGTTGGGTGCATAGATATTTACAATTGTTATGTCTTCCTCTTGGATTGATCCCTTGATCATTATGTAATGTCCTTTCTTATTTCTTGTAATCTTTAAGGTATATTTTGTCTGATATGAGGAATGCTACTCTAGATTTCTTTTGCTTCCCATTTACATGGAATATATTTTTCCATCCTCTCACTTTCAGTCTATATGTGTCTTGAGGTCTGAAGTTGGTTTCTTGTAGACAGCATATATATCGTTCTTGTTTTTATATCCATTCAGCCAGTCTGTGTCTTTTGTTTGGTTGTAAATTTAATCAATTTTCATTTAAAGTAATTATTGATATATTTGCTCTTATTGCCATTTTCTAATTGTTTGGGGTTGATTTCCTAGATCTTTTTTCTTCTATTGTATTTATTCAATATATAAGTTTGTTTAACATTTGTTGTAAAGCTGGTTTGGTGGTACTGAATTCTCTTAACTTTTGCTTGTATATAAAGCTTTTTGTTTCTCCATCAATTTTGAATGAGATCCTTCCTGGATACAGTAATCTTGGTTGCATATTTTTCCCTTTCAGGACTTATATCCTGCCATTCCTTTCTGGTGTGCAAAGTTTCTGCTGAAAGATCAGCTGTTAAGTGTATGGGGTTTTCCTTGTATGTTACTTGTTGCTTCTTCCTTGCTGCTTTTAATATTCTTTCTTTGTGTTCAATCTTTGCTAGTTTGATTAGTATGTGCCTTGGCATGTTTCTCCTTGGGTTGATCTTGTATGGGACTCTTTGTGCCTCTTGGACTTGTTTGAATATTTCCTTTTCCATGTTGGGGCAATTTTCAACTATAATCTCTTCAAAAAATTTCTCATACCCCCCTTTTTTTTTCTCTTTTTCTTCTGGGACCCCTATATTTTGAATGTTGGTGTGTTTGATATGGTCCCAGAGGTCTCTGAGACTGTCCTCAGCTCTTTTCATTCTTTTTACTTTATTCTACTCTTCAGAAATTATTCCCATCTTTTTATCTTCCAGCTCACTGATTCATTCTTCTCCTTCAGATATTCTGCTATTGATTTCTTCTAGAGTATTTTTAATTTCAGTATTGGTTTTGTTTGTCTTTGTACGTTTATACTTTAATTATTCTGGGTCTTTGTTAATTGATTCTTGCATTTTCTCCATTTTGCTTTCAAGGTTTGATCATCTTTACTATCATTATTCTGATTTTTTTTTTTTCAGGAAATTTTCCTATTTCCTCTTCATTTATTTGGACTTCCATGTTTCTAGTTTGTTCCTTCATTTTTGCAGTATTTCTCTGCCTTTTCTTTCTTTTTTTTTTTTTTAAGTTATTGTGTTTGCAGTCTCTTTTTTAAAGGCTTCAAGGAAAGTTGAATCCTCTCCTTGAAGAAGGTTGAATCCTTTCTTCCTTTTGGTTTCTGTCCTCCTAAGGTTGTTCCTGTGGTTTGTGTGAACTTGTATAGGATAAGATTTGTGCTGAGTTTTGTTTGTTTTTCTTCTGATGAGCAAGGCTGAGGGAGGTGCTACTCCTGTCTGCTGATGATTGGGTTTGTATTTTTTGTTTTGTTTGTTATTTAGATGCGGCTTCCTGCATGGGGTGCTACTGGTGGTTGGGTGATACTGGGTCCTGTATTCAAGTCTTTCCTTTGTGTGAGTTCTCACTATTTGATACTCCCTGGGCTTAGTTCTCTGGTCATCTAGGGTCTTGGAGTCAGTGCTCCTACTACAAAGGCTCAGGGTTTGATCTCTGGTCAAGAACAAAGATTTCACAAGTGGTTGGTTGTGGCATTAAGGGAGAGTAAAACAAATATCCAAAAATGAGAAACCAAAGACGAATCCCAGACCAACAGCAATTATAACATCAGGCTAATAATAATTAAAACAATGGAATATACACATATATGTAGAAACCTATGAGCAAAGTGAAAAGAGTGCAACAAAAATAAAGTACAGTAGGGTGATCTGGTGAACAAAGGAAATCAAAAATTATATTACCAGTTAAGTAAGGAATAAAACAATGAAAACAAAATTAACAAATACATTGAGAGAAAAAGAAAGATAGATGTGCAAAGTTAATTATAGGTAGATGAAGAAAATTTATGTACATTAAATATTAACTGCAAGGAGAAAAGAACAGTAGGAAAGGCGAAGGAATAAATGTAGAAAAAATATAATAACTTTTAAAATTAAAATTATAAAAAACAGAAAAAAGAAAAAAAATTAGAAGAAGAAAGAAAAAAGGGGAATAAAAGGAAAACTCCACAGAACTGCAAAGGCCCAACATAGAGGTAGAGGTTCATAACAATAGAGAATGTGACTGAATATACACATATACATATACACCCATAAGCAAAATCAAAACTTTCCAACAAAAATTAAGTACAATAGATTGACCTGATGAACAAATGAAATCAACATAGGCAAAACACTCTCCGATATAAATCACAACATGATCCTCTATGATCCACCTCCCAGAATACTGGAAATAAAAGCAAAAATGAACAAATGGGATCTAATTAAAATTAAAAGCTCCTGCACAACAAAGGAAACTATAAGCAAGGTGAAAAGACAGCCTTCTGAATGGGAGAAAATAATAGCAAATGAAGCAACTGACACACAATTAATCTCAAAATATACAAGCAACTCCTGCAGCTCAATTCCAGAAAAATAAATGACCCAATCAAAAAGTGGGCCAAAGAACTAAATAGACATTTCTCCAAAGATGACATATGGATGGCTAACAAACACATGAAAAGATGCTCAACATAACTCATTATCAGAGGAATGCAAATCAAAACCACAATGAGGTGCCATTTCACACCAGTCAGAATGGCTGCGATCCAAAAGTCCACAAGAAATAAATGCTGGAGAGGGTGTGGAGAAAAGGGAACCCTCTTCCACTGTCGGTGGGAATGCAAACTAGTACAGCCACTACAGAGAACAGTGTGGAGATTCCTTAAAAAACTGGAAATAGAACTGCCTTATGACCCAGCAATTCCACTGCTGGGCATACACACTGAGGAAGCCAGAACTGAAAGAGACACGTGTACCCCAGTGTTCATTGCAGCACTGTTTATAATAGCCAGGACATGGAAGCAACCTAGATGTCCATCAGCAGATGAATGGATAAGAAAGCGGTGGTACGTATACACTATGGAGTATTACTCAGCCATTAAAGAGAATACATTTGAATCAGTTCTAATGAGGTGGATGAAACTGGAGCTGATTATACAGAGTGAAGTAAGCCAGAAAGAAAAACACCAATACAGTATACTAACACATATATATGGAATTTAGAAAGATGGTAATGATAACCCTATATGCAAGACAGCAAAAGAGACACAGATGTAAAGAACAGACATTTGGACTCTGTGGCAGAGGGAGAGGGTGGGATGATTTGAGAGAATGGCATTGAAACATGTACACTATCATGTAAGAAACGAATCACTAGTCTAGGTTTGATACAGGATACAGGATGCTTGGGGCTGGTGCACTGGGACGACCCAGAGAGATGATATGGGGAGGGTGGTGGGAGGGGGGTTGAGGGTTGGGAACTCATGTACACCTGTGGTGGATTCATGTCAATGTATGGCAAAACCAATACAGTATTGTAAAGTAATAAAATAAAATTTAAATTAAAATAATTATATATAGCAGAACAAAACTAATTAAAGCATAAACTGGAAAACAAATCTAAAGCAAGTTGCCAATTGTGAATAAAGCAATGAAAATAAAACTAAAAAATATATTCAGAGGAAAAGAGAGAAAGAAAAGAAAGAATAGATATGCAAAGTTAAACAGAGATAGATAAAGAAGATTTAAATACATTAAAGATTAAATGCAAGGGGAAAAGAAAAGCAGGAAAAGCAAACAAAGGAATAAATGTGGAAAAACAAATAATAGGTTTAAAAAATTAAACATGAAAATTTAAAAAAAAAGAGAGAAAAGAAAAAAAGAGGAAAACTCCACAGAACTGCAAAAGCCCAATATAGAGGCAGAGGTTTATGACAAAAAAAAAAAAAAAGCTCAAAAACTTAATTGGATTTCACAGTGCCAATAAAACAACATTTTAATTGTCTATTAAAATGTAATGGCAACATTCTTTGTTTAGTGAAATGACAGGCAACAGTTTTTGTCCACCTTTTCACATGATAATATAATTTTTTCATGCTATTTTTAAGATTTTTCTTGGATTTTGATAATTTCACCATTATGAGCATAGATGTGGCCATCCTTGAGTTTATTTTACTTGAAATTCATGAAAATACTTTGTTGTGATTTTCAATAAAATATTTTCAGTGTTTAAAAATAGACCAATGTTTTTCATCAAATTTGAGAAATTTTGGAATTTATTTTCTAGAATATTTTTTCATCCCTTTATTTTCTCTTTCTCTGGGACACCCATCATGTATATTTTGGTATATTTGGTAGTGTTATATAAATCTATGAGGCCTTGTTCTTCTTTCTACATTTACTTTCTGTTCTGTTCCTCAAATTGTATATAATAGCCATCTTCAAGTTTGATAATTTTTTATTCTAAATATTCAAATATGTGAAGATACACCAATGAATATTTCCTTTTAGTTTTTATATTTTCAATTGTGTAATTTTTATTTGGATCATTAAAAAAATAATAGTTTATCTAATCATTGACATTAGACTTCCTCAGGAATAGTGTGTCTGTTGGCTGTATTTTCCCCTATTGGGTATGTACTATACTTTTCTATTCTTTTGCACCTCTCTTAATTTTTTTGAAAACTGAGCTTTTAAAATAAAACTTAAAAAAAACTTTTAAATACAGCCACTCTGGGATTTTTTTTTCCCCCCTCTTCAGGTTTTGCTATTCTATCACTTTGCATATATAGTCACTATTTTAAATGTGGCAACCTTGAAATCGTCCCTCCTCACGCACAATCTCAGGGTTCTCTATTGCTGCTGTTTGGTGTTTCATGGTTGCTACATATTTGTATAGTAATTTCTTTGGACTAATGTTTTAAAATCTCATTCTGTCTTACATGAGATCTGTTTTAAAGCCCCTGAAGGCTCTGTTCTGTCCACTTAATAATCACTTAAGAGATCCTTATAGATTCTCTGAACCAATTCATCTTCCAGTTTTTGCCCATGTGTGCCTTTTAAAGTTCTGCCAGGTAATTTTCAAGTCTAGCTTAATTTTTACTTCTAGTTTGCCTACAGTCATAATGTCAGCCAGAGTTCAGAGTTTAGGACTTATCAGGTCTCTCCTGGATATGTTCACATCCTGGGTGTGCACACAGCTCTGTACGTCCATGTGGTTTTATAGACTATCAGGGTATATCAGAGGTTTTCAAAATATCCTTTGAATATCACATTCCTCCTTTTTTCCTTTTAAGTTTCTTGGTCACACTTTTGTTGGCTGCAACTGTTATCACTACCTCAGGCAGCTATGTTGTTCAACAATTGCCACTGTTTTGAAAAATGCCCCAAGGATAGGGCTGTCTACAAAGAGCAAGCTCCTTGTCATAGCAAATATAGAAAAGCCAGAGAATCAAGTATTTCAGGTAGCTGTCTAGAAAGCTCAAATAATAATTCACTAGACTTTTGGCTATTTATTTTGGATATTCAAACCTGAGATGCTCTTATAGTGGCTGTCAGTTTGCTGATTTTATTACTATTATAATTATGAGGCTATTGGTTTTAAATTTAAGAACAGAAGAGTGGGATTAGAACAAGTTAATAGCCACAAGTCTTGCTATTATTACTACAACTAAACAATTTTTCTTGAGTAAACATTCAAGATTCCTGCAAGCTTTTAAGTTAACTTCCTGTGTTCTGAAGACATTGATTTTGACAGATTGTTTTTCCCCTCTCTCTGATTTCATTGCTTTTATAGTGGAGTGGATTTTGGGGTGTCTTAAACATTTTAAAATGGTCCTGTAAGACCTATTGTCTTGGAACTTTTTTTCCAGTTAATATGATTTTTTAAAATCTTTTTCAATCTAAAATGTATTAAGTGGTAGTGTTTTAAGAAAGTATTTATGATAGATAACAAAGCATGTGGACTATTCCATTTTCTCATATATTCTCAGTTCCTTTGCAAAGCCATGTGGCTGATATGGTCGATAAATTTTAAGCAGAAGTCACATACCACCATCATGGGGGAGATAATTTTGAGATAGGACTAGAGCCAATTATTTTTTGAGTCATTTTTTTCCCATGATATGAAGGACTGTGTTCCTGTCTTACTAATCATTTGACCTGAGGTTTCAAGGAGGGGGCTTCCCTAGTGGCTCAGAGGGTAAAGAATCTGCCTGAAATGCAGAAGACCTGGGTTCTATGCCTGGGTCAGGAAGATCCTCTGGAAAAGAGAATAACTACCCACTCCAGTATTCTTGTTTGGAAAATTCCATGGACAGAAGAGTCTGGTGGGCTATAATCCATGGGGTCACAAAGAGTTAGACACAACTGAATGGTCTTCACTTTTTTCCAGCAGTAGAGTTTGTAGGCAGTTGGGTACAGCCAGGTCTTGGTGTTGAGATGAGGACCTCTGGGGTACCTCATTTTAATTAATATTCCCTTGGGCCTGACATTACTTCAGTAGTTTGAACTCAGCTCAAGTCACTGGAAATTCTGTGCTGTGGATTGCCTAAGTCTGACTCTGGCAGTGTGCTTTGTAGGAAAATGCTTTATTTTCCCCTTCTTAACTAGTTATGAAAGGTTTGCATTTATATTCTGTTCCTCCAGGTTTAAAAATATAAATGATTGTGCACACCTATGTATAAGGAGAGGTGATTCTTAAAATTGGTTATATATTGTTACTGCAGGATAGGTATTGTTACAGTAACTAAGTTGAGCAGTGAAATGGTGGCAGGGGCCAGGTAGCAGGAAACCAGGAATCTTGTAAACAGCAGGGGTCCATAGGGCAGACAAAGGAAAGCAGGAACCTCTAGAAAGACAGGAAACCACACATTTTGGGTGATAAGGTAACAGACAAAGAAAGATGGGGAAATGCAGCAATCTCCTGCATCTGAATGTAACATGTTACTTCTTATCCTCTCATTACAATCAAAATAGCCTTACAGATAAGAACCCATCATGCACCTACAAAGCCATGACACTTCACTTTAGTTCAGTTCAGTTCAGTTGCTCAGTTCAGTCTGACTCTTTGGAACCCCATGGACTGCACCATGTCAGGCTTCCCTGTTCATCACCAGCTCCTGGACTTAAGATAATAAGGACCCAAAAAATTCCCTCCCCATCTTGGGAGATTGGCTTTAGAATGAAAAATCAGGGAATAAGATCCCCAAATTCCTCCTTCCCCAGTGAATATTCCACCCCTTCATTTGTATGCTCCTCATAACTGGCATCCCAAAGAAACCCAGAGCAGCAGCTCTTCAGCTTTATGCCTATTTTCACTCTGAAAGTGTGTCTTAGCTTAAATAAACTTTCACTTTACTTTCTTAGCATCTCTGCTTCACCTCTGAATTCTTTCACAATAAAGAAAGAACCTTAAATCCACCAGTAACAATATGTGTGCCTTTTACTCCTAATCTTCACTACTTAGTTTTATTGGCTGCATTAATAAACTGGAGCTTCACGGAAGCATTTCTCAACACCTAACCACTAGAAACTCCCTGAATCATGTTGTATTCTTCAGGGCTGAATTATGTGCTATGAATTATGCAGTTATAAATTATAAAAGAGTTTTAAGATGTATTAATTGTGCCATACTTGATACAGTAGAATGTGTTCTAAAGTCTCTTTAAATGAAAGTTAGCTTACTTAGAACTGAACATCCTCAGTGATAGGCAATTTACTACATGATTAGTAAGTCTTTGTAGTTGTGACCTGTAATTCTCAAAGACAGCCTTTCTGTGGTTTTTAATAAACCTGTTTCTCCTTTCTATCCTCCTTCCTAGTCATAAACAAATTACTTACAGTGGACCTGGAAATAGATTGAACATTCTTTTCAGCATACTGTGATCATTCCTAAATTTGCATTTAGTAGCAAAACAAAAATGTTAATTGGGAAGGAGGTTATATTTAGTGCTAACATCCACTTAATAGACAATTGTAAGAAAAAAAAAGAGGTTATTATTTCTCTAGAGAATTCCAAAAACCTCACAATCCCCAAAAAATTTTATACTTTTTTGGGAGGAGAATGACTTTTAAGAATCTATACAAATAATGTTTCCAAAAACAATTATATGCAGAGGAAATAATAAGAATATGGAACAATATAGCTTTGCTGGAGCAGCTGTGAAAAGTTAGTTAACCTATGTCAAAGGTAAGAGAAACCCAAGTAAGATGGTAGGCGCTGAGAGAGGGCATCAGAGGACAGACAGACTGAAATCACAATCACAGACAACTAGCCAATCTGATCACATGGACCATGTCTAACTAAATGAAGCTAAGCCATGCCGTGTGGGGCCACCCAAAATGGATGGGATGGTGGAGAAGTCTGAAAGAATATGGTCCACTGGAGAAGGGGATGACAAACCAATTCAGTTTTCTTGCCTTGAGAACCCCATAAGTGAAGTTGCTCAGTTGTGTCCGACTATTTGCAACCCCATGGATGGTAACCTACCAGGCTCTGCAATCCATGGCATTTTCCAGGCAAGAATAATGGAGTGGGCTACCATTTTCTTCTCCAGGGGATCTTCCCAACCCAGGGATCAAACCCAAGACTCCTGCATTGCAGACAGATGATTTACCATCTGAGCCAGTAGGGAAGCCCTGAGAATCCCATGAACAGTATGAAAAGGCTAAAAGATAGGACACTGAAAGATGAACTCCCCAGGTTGGTAGGTGCCCAAAATTCTAACTCCAGAGAGAATGAAGGGATGGAGCCAAAGCAAAACAATACCCAATCGTGGATGGGACTGGTAATAGAAGCAGGTCCAATTCTATAAAGAGAACTATTGCATAGGAATCTGGAATGTCAGGTCCATGAATCAAGGCAAATTGGAAGTGGTCAAACAGGAGATGGCAAGAGTGAACATCGACATTCTAGGAATCAGCAAACTAAGATGGACTGGAATGGGTGAATTTAACTCACATGACCATTATATCAACTACTGTGGGCAGGAATCCCTTAGAAGAAATGGAGTAGCCACCATGGTCAACGAAAGAGTCTGAAATGCAGTACTTGGATGCAATCTTAAAAATGACAGAATGATCTCTGTTCGTTTCCAAGGCAAATCATTCAGTATCACAGTAATCAAAGCCTGTGGTCCAACCAGTAATGCTGAAGAAACTAAAGATAAACAGTTCTCTGCAGACCTACAGACCTTCTAGAACTAACACCCAAAAAAGATGTCCTTTTCATTATAGGGGACTGGAATGCAAAAGTAGGAAGTCAAGAAACATCTGGAGTAACAGGCAAATTTGGCCTTGGAATAGTCCAACCAGTAATGCTGAAGAAACTAAAGATAAACAGTTCTCTGCAGACCTACAGACCTTCTAGAACTAACACCCAAAAAAGATGTCCTTTTCATTATAGGGGACTGGAATGCAAAAGTAGGAAGTCAAGAAACATCTGGAGAACAGGCAAATTTGGCCTTGGAATACAGAATGAAACAGGGCAAAGGCTAATAGAGTTTAATCAAGAGAATGCACTGGTCATAGCAAACACCCTCTTCCAACAACACAAGAGAAGACTCTGCTAATGGACATCACCAGATGGTCTCAACACTGAAATCAGATTGATTATATCCTTTGCAGTCAAAAATGGAAAAGCTCTATACAGTCAGCAAATTCAAGACCAGGAGCTGACTGTCTCTCAAATCATGAACTCTTTATTTCCAAATTCAGACTTAAATTGAAGAAAGTGGGGAAAACAACTAGACCATTCAGATATGACCTAAATTAAATCCCTTATGACTATACAATGGAAGTGAGAAATAGATTTAAGGGACTAGATCTGATAGACACAGTGCCTGATGAACTATGGACAGACATTCGTGACATTGTACAGCAGACAGGGATCAAGACCATCCACAAGAAAAAGAAATGCCAAAAAGCAAAATGGCTGTCTGAGGAGGCCTTACAAATAGCTGTGAAAAGAAGTGAAGAAAAAAGTAAAGGAGAAAAGGAAAGATATATCCATAAGAATGCAGAATTCCAAAGAATACCAAGGAGACAAAGGAAAGCCTTCCTTAGCAACTAATGCAAAGAAACAGGGGAAAACTACAGAATGGGAAAGACTAGAGATCTCTTTAAAAAAATTGGAGATAGCAATGGAACATTTCATGCAAAGATGGGCTCAATAAACGACAGAAATGGTATGGACCTAACAGAAGCAGAAGATATTAAGAAGAGGTGGCAAAAACACACAGAAGAACTGTACAGAAAACATCTTCACAACCCAGATAATCATGATGGTGTGATCACTCACCTAGAGCCTGACATCATGGAATGTGAAGTCAAGTGGGCCTTACGAACAAGCTAGTAGAGGTGATGGAATTCCAATTTAACTGTTTCAAATCCTGAAAGATGATGCTGTGAAAGTGCTGCACTCAATATGCCAGCAAATTTGGAAAACTCAGCAGTGGCCACAGGACTGGAAAAGGTCAGTTTTCATTCCAAACCCAAAGAAAGGTAATGCCAAAGAGTGCTCAAACTACTGCACAGTTGCACTCACCTCATACTCTAGTAAAGTAATGCTCAAAATTCTCCAAGCCAGGCTTCAGCAATACATGAACTGTGAACTTCCAGATGTTAAAGGTGGCTTTAGAAAAGGCAGAGGAACCAGAGTTGAAATTGCCAACATCCACTGCATCATGGAAAAAGCAAGAGAGTTTCAGAAAAACATCTATTTCTGCTTTATTGACTATGTCAAAGCCTTTGACTGTGTGGATCACAATGAACTGTGGAAAATTCTGAAAGAGATGGGAATACCAGACCACCTGACCTGCCTTTTGAGAAACCTGTATGCAGGTCAGGAAGCAACAGTTAGAACTAGGCATGGAACAACAGACTGTTTCCAAATAGGAAAGGAGTATGTCAAGGCTGTATATTGTCACCCTGCTTATTTAACTTATATGCAGAGTACATCATGAGAAACACTGGGCTGAAGAAAGCACAAGCTGGAATCATGTTTGCTGCGGGAAATATCATTAATCTCAGATATGCAGATGACACCATCCTTATGGCAGAAAGTGAAGAAGGACTAAAGAGCCTCTTGATGAAACTGAAAGAGGAGAGTGAAAAAGTTGGCTTAAAGATCAACATTCAGAAAGCTAAGATCATGGCATCTGGTCCCATCACTTCATGGCAAATAGATGGGGAAAAATGGAAACTGTCTGACTTTATTTTGGGGGGCTCCAAAATCACTGCAAATGGTGATTGCAGCCATGCAATAGAAGATGCTTACTCCTTGGAAGGAAAGCTATGACCAACCTAGACAGCATACTGAAAAGCAGAGACATTACTTTGTCAACAAAGGTCCGTCTAGTCAAAGCTATGGTTTTTCCAGAGTGGTCATGTATGGATGTGAGAGTTGGACTATAAAGAAAGCTGAGAGCCAAAGAATTGATGCTTTTGAACTGTGGTGTTGGAGTAGATTCCTGAGAGTCCCTTGGACTGCAAGCAGATCCAACCAGTCCATGCTAAAGTAGATCAGTCCTGGGTGTTCATTCGTGGGACTGTTGTTGAAGCTGAAACTCCAGTACTTTGACCACCTGATGCAAGGAGCTGACTCAATGGAAAAGACCCCAATACTGGGAAAGATTGAGGGCAGGAGGAGAAGGGGATGACGGAGGATGAGATGGTTGGATGGCATCGCCCACTAAATGGACATGGGTTTGGTTCACCCAGGGAGTTGGTGATTGACAGGGAGGCCTGGCGTGCTGCAGTTTATGGGGCCATAAAAAGTCGGACACGACTGAGTGACCAAACTGAATGTTATGAAATGTTCTGCTGGATTAATGAATGCTGAATAACAAAATCTCTCTGAATTTTTATAACAAAAGTTTCTGTGCTGTTGCTAGAACACTTTAAGTAGATGATACCATTGAGTGAAATACTAATAAACAAAAAATATTGAGATGTCTTTTGGACTTTTCAGGTTGTCCAATGGTTAGTATTACACCACCCATACAGGGGACACAAGTTTGATCCCTGATCAGGGAAGATTTCACAGTACATGAGGCAACTAAGCCCATGTGCCACAGGTACCGAGCTCACACTCGAGAGCCCCTTAGCTACAACTACTGAAACCTTTGCACCCTAGAGCCTGTGTTCTGCAACAAGAGAAGCCACTGCAATGAGAAACTCTCACTCCGCAATTAGTGTGTAGCCCCTGCTCACTGCAACTAGAGAAATGCTCATCTACAAAAACGAAGACCCAGTGTAGCCAAAAATAGAACAAAGCAAAACAACAACAGTGACAACAAAAAACTTGGCTTTCATATATTATATTTGCAACAACAAAGATCAGGATCACTGAAGGTGAAATGAGGTAAGTAAAATATAAAATATCTATCTATACACAGAAATATGGCTTTCCTGGTGGCTCAGATGGTAAAAGAATCTGCCTGCAATTCAAGAGTGCTGGGTTCGATCCCTGGGTCGGAAAGAGCCCCTGGAGGAAGGCGTGGCAACCCACTCCAGTATTCTTGCCTGGAGAATCCCATTGACAGAGGAGCCTGGTGAGCTATAGTCTATGGGATAAAAATATATGTTGCTAGCATAGATACCTTCACACAATTAAGTGAATAGAAATATTATTAAATGCCAAACTGTCCTAGTTTTTCCATCCAGAAAGGTAGAATGAGGGCCATTAAGATAAGCATTTGTAGGATATTAATTATGTATTAATAGTTACCCTCGAGTGCATTCAATTTCTATTGCTTCATAACAAATTAGCATGAATTTAGCAGCTTAAAACAACCTCAGATCACTACCTTACAGTGATTCACAACATTGGTATTTGTGAGTCTCCTCTTGTTCTCCTAGGGATCATCAGCAGAGTAAGTCAAGATCTGTAACAGGTACCAAATGTACTCATAACTAGCCTCAGGAGAAGCATATTCTTGAATATAAAACAAAAGCCCCAGAAAACGAATCTCAAATATTTGGTTGAAACCCTTTCCATTTGGAGATGTTACTTATACTGGTGAGAATTCTATTTCCATTCTCACAATTTTGAGCTATAGCAGGGTCAAAGAGATCAAAATTCTCAAACTCAAGATATATATTCCTCATTCTTTGACTCTAGTCATGTTTGTCAAATGTACATGCTGAGTCTTTCAGTAAGGAGATGCTGAAATGAAGTATAGAGGGTATATGATCAGTGTGGTAGAGCAATATGTTAGAGGGCAAAGGTTTTGAAAGTAAACAGTTAAGGAAAACAGAATTAGGCAGCCTATGCCTGTATGTCTTGAAACCACATTAATCAGCTCTAGTAAATGTGTCATCTCCTGCACAGCAGCTGCTCTCCAGAATACTCTTTGGCTGATCTAGTGTTAGCCTTTGAGTCATTTTTCAGGATATTTTTCTTCAGTGGTCAGAAATGGTGAAGAAAACTTGAGATAGAATAAGCATTTCTATTTCTGAATTCTTAAGATCACTAAGCCTAGCACTTCTTTGCTGCTCAACCCAGGTTATAATACTGTTTGTGATTTGGTGTATTGGTTGTTGATCAAGATGGGGAAGTGAGTTTCAGAGGCTTTCACTCTATCTTTTCTACTATAATACAATTTATACCACATTCTAAGGACATATGTGAGAAGTCCTACAATGTCAAGTGTCACTCTGAATTGTACACTTGGAAACTCAGAAGATCCACTTCAAAGGTGACTTTAGCCAAGACTGTCATTACCTTGTCTCTGTTTGATTTCCTTCTAACAAGGGAGGAACACTAGTGGGGGAGATCATGATATTTTTGGTTTCCAAGAGCATCAGCTTATATATTCCTCGTATAAAAATTCCAGGTTTTCCAACAATGGCACTGCATTTGGCATTGCAAACCTGCCAGGCTGAAGATTAAATAGTCTTTAAGGCTAAGGGTCATCAACTAATGAATCCTGGATTTAGTCTTCAGATTGTTTGTTTTTTTTTTTCCTTTCAAAAGATGAGGGTCCTGGGAAAGTTAACACAGAGAGTCTCTTGTACTTCACTTTTAGTTTATATTTGTGGTTAACTATCCAAACACTTTCACTATCTCTCTATAGCACATCAGTGAAATATAACAACAATCAGTAAATCCCGTGGTTCTTATGCATTTTATTCTCTACCCTTTGCTTTTCGAATGACTGAATAATTTTAACAGTTTAGAGATTCCTTTACATTGGGACATAAATAAATCAACCCTGGTTAAAGTTTAAATAACTGGATCACAATCTGGTGTCAAGGAATATGCATGCAACACATACCTTACAGCGTCAGTCTTGAGAGATCCATTCCTAAATCCTCATCTTATCAGCTTGAACCATTCCTTATAACAGCTTTATTAGTTTGGATCTCTGGGAAGCAGGAAATGAGAGAGAATTAGAAATACCATCATTTTATTATGAATAATATAAAAGAAAGAAGGAATAGTTATGCAGAAAAGGCTTTCAGATTAAACTCCAGACTAAATCTGAAACCTTAAAAGAAAGTGGAGAGAAAGTGAAATAGGTCAAGGAGAATCACCAATTATGGCACAAATTTGACAGTCTTCATAAAACCAATGGAGAATTCTAGAGTAAACATAGCTCTTCTGAGAAGTTTCATATTCAGCCGAGATAGACAAGCATGGAAAACATTATACTGGTCAAACATCAGCTGAGGGGTGTTCTGGACAGCTGAGGTAGATCATGAAAACAGTGCAGCCAGAGATAATCTACTATTTTTATTCCTTGCAGTGAAAGAAATTATTTCCTAAAATAAGATGCAAGCAGCAAAATGTTATGATTGCCATAGCAATACATAATTCATATGCAGTTATCATAAACTTTGCTGCTCGAATAGCTTTTGTTTGTTTTGATATCATTTTCAAAGAGAAAAAATTTCCTAATCCAAAGATTAAATTATTTTCCAAATATTAATTAATACACATGGTACAAAAGCAACAAGGTAAGAAAGATGTACTGTCAAAAACAAAAACACAAAAAAAGTCTCCTACATGTCAACAGCCAGTTCACAATATTTTTTTTAGCATAAGCTACCACAACTGCTACTTTTTTATGGGCCCTTCCAGAGAAATTTCATGTAGCTTCATAAAATTTTACATAATTTCCAGAGAAATTAGCACATCAATGTACTAGTAGGTATGCATAGATGTATGAATGTATTATAAAGAAGCAAAAGCAATTGACTTCTTATCCATTATTTACTCAATTACTGAGTTTTTTTGAAAAGCTCTTTGGAAAAGAAAGCAGGCAAGGAGCCTGATCAATATATATGTAATCATGTTGATTGTTCATCTACCAGTAAAAAAGATAACGGTAATTGCTAGGAGGAGAGTCCATATCTAGGAAACGCTTATAGTATTACGTGTGCTAAGCTGTGTGCTAAGTTGTGTCCAACTCTTTGAGATCCTATGGACTGTAGCCCACCAGGCCTTGCCCACTGGAATTTTCCAGGCAAGAAAAATGGAGTGTGTTGCCATTTCCTACTCTAGCAGATCCTCCCAACCCAGGGATCGAAACTGGGTCTCTCATGTCTCCTTCACTGGCAGTTGAATTCTTTATCACTGTGCCACTAGAGAAGCTCTTTATAGTATCATAGCTTGCTTTATAATCATTGATGATAAGTAAATCTTCAAACTAGAGATTTATGAAGAACATATCCTCATTGAATATGAAGCAAGATGCATACTGTCCAGGAGTATTAAATAGAGATATCTTATAACCTAGATGTTTCTCAATATGTGAGATGATTTGTGTACTTCACTGGAGATATCATCTACTCTAGGTAAAAGAGTCCATGTTTGAATGATGAAAGAAAGTACATAAGGAGACAAGACTGATACGTGACTATTTACTAACATCTTTTAATATTAAAATTATTAGTAATATGGTTAATTCACAAGAGTCTAATTTCACAATTCAATTGTTTATGTTAGCTCAATATGCATTTCATGAATATTTGTATTATTCAAATTTTTTAAATAATTTTTTTTGAGAAATACTCAAATAGTGTGCCGAACTAGTATCTGATTCATTTTTGTTATTCTATAGTATATGACATTATGATTCGAGAAATCTTCAAAGTGTTGGCAGATTTTTACTTGTAATTTCCTCTATTAATATGTCTTATTCAACCAATATTTCTTGGGCATGCAGTGCTTAGTTGCTCAGTAGTGTCTGACACTTTGCCAATCCATGGACTGTAGCCCAGCAGGCCATCTGTCCATTAGGATTCTCCTGGCAACAAAACTGAAGTGGGTTGCCATGCCCTCCTCCAGGGATTGAATTTAGGTATCCTGCAGTCCAAGTGGATTCTTTACCAGCTGATCTACCAGGGAACCCCTTTCTTGGTCATATTAATGATTCCTTCAAGTAGGCCTTGATTTCTGAATGTATAAGTATTCTGTTATTCAAAATTATCATAAATATTATCAATATTTTGTATTTCAATATGTTTTAGAATAAGCTTCTCATTTTCCACAAAATATCTTTTATTTTGAGATATTCCCTTGAATCTATAATTTCATTTGGTACAAATTGACATCTTTATACTGAGTGCTATAATTAACATATCTTGATTAATTTTTTTCAAGAATGCTTTTACTATTTTACTGAAAGTTTTGCATACATTTCTTGGATATAGTGCTGATATTTTGTTTTCTTCTTCTAAATTACATGTAAATTCACTTCCACATCATTGCTAGTGATTAAAGTTTTAGATTAGAGTTTTTTTTGGGGGGTGTTTGTATATTAACTTTATTATATTGCTCATTATTTCCAATAGTTTGATGAATATTATATTTATATAAATATATTATCTGCAAACAATGAGCTTCAGTTTTCTTTCTAATTTTTATATATTTTATTCTTGATGTCTTATTTCACTTTATATGACCTACAATAAACTATTGAAAGCAAAATATTGAATAATCCTCTAGAATTTATTTTTATAATCTTAAGATTAATCCTAAGCATATTGCTTAGGTGAAAGTAATGCTCTTGTCACTTTAGAGTCATTAAATTGAGGCTCACTGAAGTCCTTTCACTTCTTCAAAGTCCACTGTTTCTAAGTGAACAAACTAGCACTAGAAACTCAGTTCTATTGTACCATTTAATTTCAAATTTAATTGGAAATATATTTTCTTCTAATGTTTTTAATATGTTTCTTTTTAAAATTCTCATTGAGCAGACCCTACACTAATAAGGTTAATGGAAAATCAGTTTTCTCCTACTAAAGGCTACTGCTAAAGTAGACCCTTTTGAAAATTTGCTTCTCAAAATTCACATGTGCTTAGGACGTGTCTCAATGATAGCTTCATATGTGACATATACTGATTACCTTACTGAAATGTATGCAATATTATTAACACTTCTATCTAGAGGGTCTTTAATTGTCATATTAACAGCTATTCTTTGCAAGGTTAGGTATTGACATTCCTAAGTCTAATATGTATAAATTGCCTAAATATTCCTATCTTCCTTCTCATTCAATGTTTCTATGTCCAAATCTAAAGAAGTTAAATACTAAATGTCAAATAGCCCATCTAGATTTTACTATATACAAAAAGAATAGTAAAATGTGATATAAAAGATTGCTATACTGCATATGATCTGTCTGAGCATATTTTTAACTACCTGCATGAGCCCAGTTAAGCCATTTTTGATGCTTTATATGGAAATGATTATAGAGACCATTTGATGTTATTAAATTACATGGAAAAACTCTTACATTTCTCTAGTTGATGAATCTCACCCTTGAGTTTCATTTTATTAACCTATAATTATTAGATCCTCTGATATTCATACAGGAAGAGCCTGCATCAAATTTTGAGCTCAAAACTAAGCAGAAAGAAGATGAAGTGTAATGGGACACAGAACTAAAATAGCTATATGAGTTCTTTTTCAAAAGTACCAATCCATTTTATATCCACACCTACCAGTATAAAAATGAAGTTTGAATATATATGCTTTATCATGCACATTGAGGTTGACTTTATAAAAAGTAAAATCCTCAATTTTATTTTTTTTAATTTTATATATATATTTTTTTCATTTGTTTTTTTGCATTACACAAACAAAAATAAATCAAAGCAGGTAATGAAAGAACTCCCAAAGATGAACCCCCCTCCCACCTCCTACCCCACATCATCCCTCTGGATCATCCCCATGCACCAGCCCCAAGCAACTAGGAGTTTTATAGTTTCTGGTCTTACGTTTAGATCTTTAATCCATTTTGAGTTTATTTTTGTGTGTAAAATCCTCAATTTTAAACTTTCAAAATATTCTTCCTATTTTATGCATTAAAATTTACCTTAAAATGCCATATATTCTTTTTAGTGATTAAAGTGGTTGGTGTCTGATGCTATTTCATGTTATTCTGCATTTAGAACTGAACAGTTACACATCATTTATGTAACTTCAATAGGCACAGAAACATATGGCATGTGTTTATCGTTGGGCACAGATATTTTATAGTCAATTGGATATTCAGATTCCAAGATAAATAGCACACAGATCTATAGCTGTCAACAATTCACAGATAGTAAAAGCCTAAAAAGAATATAAACAAATTAAAAGATTGAAGATTAGAAAACTCTCATCTGCTTATCAGTTAACACATGTTAACATATATCAAATGAATATTATTTATCAAACTTTATTCTGTATACAGAAATTATGGGGGTAGAAAAGAAAATTGGAGTTTTAACCTCCAAAAATTTTGCATATTTTAAAAAGAAACAGATATTAAACATTCATATATAAACAGTTTATTGTTCTTAAGAATGCTATTAATGAGAATGTAAGGTGATACGATAAAATAGAAGATTCTTCCTTTAGTTAGTATTGTCAGGATAGTAAAGCCATAAGTGAAGAGAGGGAGGCAGCAGTGAAAATACTGTGAAGAAGAACATCACAAGCAGAAGGAACACAAGAGCAAAGGACCAGTTAAGTGTAGACTTGAAATCCTAAAGGATTATAAAGACTACAAGGTTGTCAGTGTGATGAACCCTGGGTTCATTTCAAGACTGTGATTTTTTCCAGGTTACATTCAATCATTCAGAAATAAACATTAAAATATTCAAACTAAAAATATTCAATTAATATTTTTTCTTAGGCTCCCAAATCACTGTGGATGGTGACTGCAGCCATGAAATTAAAAGATGCTTGCCCTTTGGAAGAAAAGCTGTGAAAAACCTAGACAGCATATTAATAAACTGAGACATAATTTTGTCAACAAAGGTCCATATAGTCAAAGCTATGTCATGTACGGATGTGAGAGTTGGACCATAAAGAAGGAAAAGTGCCAAAGAATCGATGCCTTTGCACTGTGGTTCTGGAGAAGACTCTTGAGAGTTTCTTGGACAGAAAGATCAAACTAGTCAATCTGAAAAGAAATCAACCCTGGATATTCATTGGGAGAACTACTGCTGAAGCTGAAGCTCCAATACTTTGGCCACCTGATGCAAAGAGTTGACTAATTGGAAAAGACCTTGATGCCGGGAAAAATCGAGGGCAGGAGGTAAAGGGGGCAACAGAGGTTGAGATGGCTGGATGGCATCGCTGACTCAATGGACATGAGTTTGAGGAAACTCTGGGAGATCGTGAAGGACAAAGAAGCCTGGTGTGCTGCAATCCATGGGGTCGCAAAATTTCAGACTCAACCGAGTGACTGAACATCAACTATCTAAACTTGTTTCTAGCTGAAAACATTTAAATGATAACCCAGGAAAGCTCCCTTATAATCATGTACTTTGTGTTATGCTCATTTTGAAAGGAATTGATACAGTTTCCTTTTTTAAATGAAGCTCTGATATTTTACAGAGCTATAGGACATTTTGCCATTCTTGATGGAAAGCATATACAAAATGTAAAGAAGGATACTGTATGCAATGAACATCAACTATGCATATCCATATCACTGTATGGGTCTAATTCTGTCTGTTTCTCAGAATAAGTGTATAATATTGTTTTGCCAATTTTATACAAGGAATTTTGATTACATGGGGAATATGTAGTTAACAACTAGCAGAGGAGATAGGCATTCTACACTAATCCAAAGTATGCAGTCTCTAATTTACATTATTTAAAAGATAGAAGATTCAGCGAGAGAAATGTCATTGTTATTACATCAACTTAATAATCTTCTCTTGTCATTCATTATGATGAACTAACTGATTGCTCTTATACTTTTATGACTGGTTCTTTCTTGTTCAAGCTGTTCCCTTGCAGAAATTTAGAAGCAACACAATGATTATAACAATTACCAAAAGAAAAGTGGTCAAGCCAGGTGAGAATAACTTTGCAATGTGTACATGCATTTCAAATTCAAATGTTTCAACTCTGAGCAGAACTCTCTGGCTTTAGAAATATACCAATTTTTGAAGAGTAAGACATTTTTGATTTATGTGGGAGTGTAGATCTTTTAAATTTATGACAAACAGAATATTTTTTTGAATTATTTAAAATAATAAAACAAAACAAAAATATATATTTTACCTTAATTTGGTTCAGAGAGGTTTTGAATTTCAAATATATCATTCTTTAAAAAAGACAGGCTAATCTGAATATACTAAAACATAGACTCCTTACATATAACATAAAGCATGTCAAATAAGTAATACAACATATAAACAAAACCAAATAAATATCTATAGGGATATAATAAAATATATCTGCTCATATTTCATGCCAAACACTGGAATTTGAAATTGCTAATTAAAAACATTAGTGAATGTCAATACAGCAATATTTTAATGACTCCAAGTTAATCCCACGGCAATCAATTTAGATCAGAATGAGTTTATTGTAAAGTGCCAAAGGTGGAAAAAATGCTTCCTTTGCACTATAAAGCCACAGTTTCTCAAATGAATAATGCCTAGTCAAAATATAACTAGATAATTACTTAATTTGCATTTATTAAGGAAATATAATAATGGGGAAGAAAGCTCTTTGGGAAATGACCTAAGAGTTACCAGTTGACTTAGATAAACACAGTTTTACCTTAACTTGGGAATACAGAAATGCAATGATACTAAAAAATCAAAACAACAGCAGAAAACCCAAGAACAACAACAAAATAACAAGAAATTTATTTGACAGAAAGCAGGTGCCAATTTTATACCTAGTATATGTTGAAAAATGACCACTTTCTGGTAGAGTGTTTTTGTCTAGTGAGTTCAGTAAGAATATGAAGTTCAGTTCCCATGTTTTAATGTCTAGAAGCAGGAGAAGGCTATCTATTTTATTTTTGCAACTACATAAGTAGAGATAAAAATAAATAAACCCATGAAATGTGTTTTTCTCATATTATTCAGAAAGATTTGAACATTGCACACCTTCTTCATGATACTGCAAGTAAAAAGGTCTGAAAAACCACACTTAAATTCAATTATCTCTCTTTCATGTCTGATCTAATCAAACTTATGAAGCTCTTTTGGACCATGGTCATGGCAGCAGGAGATTCTTACTAGCAACAGAGGGAACTACAACAATGTCTGAGTTAGGCTTAGAGATGATAATGTTCAAATAGGTCAGAGGTGTCTAATGTTTTGTTACAATAAAGGGGACAACAGAAAATATTACAGTTGATGAAGAGAATTAGAAATTAGAAAAAGGCAGATAAAATATAATAGTTTGCAAACAGATGGCAGTCTTTACAGCTTTCCCATTGAGAAGCAATATTTTCCCACCCTTTGAATCAAGACTGGCTTTGGTACTTTTTTTGATCAATAGATAAAGCATAAATGACAATGTTTTATTTCAGAGCATACAATTCCAAAGACCTTGCAGATTTTTGCTTTCACACCTTATAATTCTACTGATAGGTGAACTGGGCCCAAGTGGGATCAATTGCCTCCATTACTTCAATAGAACACTTGCTACTGCCCAGCATGTGAAAGTAGCTATATGGACAGGCCAGATACCAATTAAACTTTCAACTTTTCTCAGATAAATGAGTGAAAAGGCCAGTATCTACAGTCCAGCACAGATTAAAAAAAAAAATCAGAATTATTATTTAACTAATATTGTAAGACATGAAAAAATAATGAATAAAGAGAAACTATGAACAGTCCCTTAACAAGTAAGCAAATTGAATCAGCAGTTAAAAACCTCTTAACAAAGAAATACCCAGGACAAATGGTTTTTATGGTGAACTCTGCTAAACACTTAAAGAATTAATGCCGATCCTCCTTAGGCTCTTCCAAAAACTTGAAGAAGGAGGAATATTGCTATACTCATTTTATGAGGCCAGCATTACCCTGATACCAAAGCCAGATAAAAACACAAGAAAAGAAAATACCCCTGATGGATATATACGCAAATATCTAAGACTCAGCAGACTAAATTGAATGGTACATTAATAGAATCAAGGGTTTCTCTGGTGACTGAGATGGTAAAGAATATGCCTTCAATGCAGGAGACCCAAATTCAGTTTGTGGGTCAGGAAGATCCTCTGGAAAAGGGAATGGCTACCCACTCCAGTATTCTTGCCTGGAGAATTTCAGAGACGGAGGAGCCTGGCGGACTACAGTCCATGGAGCCACAAAGAGTTGGATGTGACTGAGTGACTAACATTCAGTCAGTTCAGTTCAGTCGCTCAGTCATATCTGACTGTTTGCAACACCATGAACTGCAGCATCCAGGCCTCCCTGTCCATCACCAACTCTCAGAGTTTACTTAAATCCATGTCCATTAATTTGGTGATACCATCCAACCATCTCATCTTCCGTCATCCCCTTCTCCTCCCACCCTCAATCTTTCCCAGCATCAGGGTCTTTTCCAGTGAGTCAGTTCTTTGTATCAGGTGGCCAAAGTATTGGAGTTTCAGCTTCAACATCAGTCCTTCCAAAGAAAATTCAGGACTGACTTCCTTTAGGATGGACTGGTTGGATCTCCATGCAGTCCAAGGGACTCTCAAGAGTCTTCTCTAACATCACAGTTCAAAAGCATCAATTATTTGGTGCTCAGCTTTCTTTATAACTGACATCCATACATGACTACTGGAAAAATCATAGCTTTGACTAGACTTTGTTGGCAATATAATGTCTCTGCTTTTTAATATGCTGTCTAGGTTGGTCACTTTCACTTAATAGAATCATACATTATGACCAAGTAGGACTTATCCCTGGGATCTAAGTATGATTCAACATCCACCAATAAATAAATATGATATATCACATTAAGAGAATGACAGAAAAGAAGTCATATGATGATCTCAATAGATGCAGAAGAAGCAGCTGACAACATTCAAATCTGTTTGTGGTAACATACTCAACAAATTGGGTATAGTAGGATACAATAACATGATTAAGGACATATATGTCAAGCACATAGCTAACATCATACTCAGTGGTGAATGTTTGACAGTTTCTCTCTAAGATCAGGAACAAAACAAAGGTGCCCAATCTCATCACTCTAATATAATATGATATATAACATATACCCTATCTCTTTGTGGTTTTCATTTGTATTTCTTAATGAATAATGGGGCTCCCCAGGTGGCAGAGTGATAAAGAATCTGCCTACTGATAGGCTACAGTCCATGGGGTCACAAAGAGTCGGACACGACTGAGGGACTTCACTATACATGTCTCCTCCCTCTTAAACCTCCCTCCCCTCTTCTTAATCCCTGATAGCTCAGTTGGTAAAGAATTTGCCTGCAATGCAGGAGAGCTGGTTTCCATTCTTGGGTTGGGAAGATCCACTGGAGAAGGGATAGGCTACCCACTCCAGTATTCTTGGACTTCCCCTGTGGCTCAGCTGGTAAAGAATCCACCTGCAATGTAGAAGACCTGGGTTTGATTCTTGGATTGGGCAGATCCCCTGAGAGAAGGGAATGGCTACTCACTGTAAGCTTCTGGCTTGGAAAATTCCATGGACTGTATAGACCATGGGGTAGTGAAGAGTCAGACATGACTGAGCGACTTTCACTTGCACTTTCAATCTTAGCTGTACAATAAACTAATGCATGTAAGTAAACATGGGAGTATAAATTCATATCTAAACCAATTTAGAATATTTCCTCTCAAAAGCTCAGTCAGGAAAGAATTGCTTAGCAAAATATTAGTGTTTCTTTTACAGTTAATATGCAGAAATGCATAACAATTGCTTCAGGCAAAATGCAACGATGTGAACAACAGTGGTACATTCTTTATGAAAAATTAGTGTAACTGAGAGAATTTTATTCGTTCACAGATTTTTTCATCAAAATGTTTTCCATGTCTCATGTGATTTAAGTATCATATGAGAAGTCTTGCTCTAAAAGAGTTTTGATATAATGGGTCAGGGATACGTGTCTCTGTAATATGTGATAAGAATAAAAGCACAAAGAAATAGTATTTTTTTTTTAATCTGGGCTTGATGTTATGTCATATTCCATAGAGGAAATGACACTCAGTTTACATGTAAAACTGCATTATTTTTTATATCAATAGGTTAAGAGAGGACTTGCACAATAGAGGAAGCAGTATTGTAACATCTTGCTCCAACAAAAAACCTTTAAATATAATATTTTTAAAGAGTGTCTCAAATCATCTGTGCAAATTTTCCCATCTTCTATTTAAAATGCAGATTGGTAAATAAACAAAGTAAAAAATTCTGACTTGAAATGTTTGCATGAGGATAAACTAGAAAAGCTCTGTATATTAATTCTGAGAAAGAAACAGTAAGCGCAAAGAAAAGGGAATGAATCCCTGGATACATCCAAGTACAGAAGAGAGTTAGGGCACAGTAGATCTGAGATATAATCACAACCCCATTACGCCTCACTGAAATACATAAACAATTAAAAAAAAATGGAACAACTCAGATATGCAAACACAAAAATACCCCAGTGATCCAACTGAACAAAGTAAACTTTAAGTATTTTCTTACTTTAGTACTGATTAAAAATATATATATATATTTCTGTAAAAAACTGAAAAATAGAACTCAAAGCAGTGCTATATAGTGAAAAATCTGAAAATTTTAATGGTTTAAAACATAATCTTTTTCTCTGTCTGGCGATTAGATGTCAAATCTAAAATTTAAGTTAAATGCAAACTTGCTGTTTGCCAAACAATAGAGACATAAGGAGAAGAAAATATTTGTGGCTCACGGGGAAAATAATTGCAGTTATAATCCGCATGCCTGCAGTTGTGATAACAAAACCTGGCTTTAAAAATGTTTAGCTCTAAAATCCTAATGGGTACCAAAGGAAGGTTCAAACATGTTTCTATTATTTTCTTATTTGTATACATTGATGAGGCATTGTGCATCTGTCAGATTCTGTATATTTCTTTTATGAGGCTGTATATAATTATGTTTGCATATATGCATGTATTTGCATTTGCAAATCTAGCTCTTACTTTTCATTCGTTTTTTACTATTACAATCATAACTTTTCTCCTCCCACTTTGCCCTATTTTTTTTTCTGCTTTAACAGCTTTCTAAACCATATTATTTCCATATAATCAGTCATAATCTTCAATTGAAATAAGCCTTTAATTTTTCTCTACTTGATAAAAAAAGATATTTGTTGATTCTGTTATTAAAGAATAAGTGAGCCATATGTTTATATATATATATATCTGAAATGTATTTGTATTTTACAAACAGGGATATTTACACTTTAATGTTCACTGTCCTCCAATAGAAAATAAAAACTACAACATGGTAAAATAAATAGTTCTTGCAAAGAACTGGCAAAATCATAGCATTTAATTATAAAACATCCTAAAAATAATCACCATTTATTAATAAAAGCTCAATATTGAATATCAACAGTACAGACACTTTTATTTTACTGTATTTATTGAAATAGAATTAACATATAAAGAGTTGATCTATTTTTTGTTCACTTTGATCATATAGTATATACTTGCAAAACTATAACTACAATGATGACAATCAGCATAACTACCATGCTCAGCTATTTCCTAGTATCCTCTTTTATCTTTCCCATTTGTACCCTTAGAATTGTGAAAATTTATATAAATAGGAACTTACAGCATGTACTTTGTTTTGCCCAGCTTCTTGTATCCAACATAATTATTTTTAACTTGACCCATATTGTACCCTGTATTAGTAATGTATTCCTAATCCTGAGAGTGGCCAAGATGGTGGAGTAGATAAACCCTAAGCTCCTCTCCTCTCATAAGCATATTAAAATCACAACTATCTGCAGAACAACCATTGGTAAAAAAGACTGGAACCTACCAGAAAAGATCCTCTACAAATAAAGACATAAAGAAGGAACCACAATAACTTGGGTAGGAAGGGCAGATAGATGAAACCAAATGATCTTCGTTTTCTGGATGTTGAGTTTTAAGCCAACTTTTTC